>JABSTQ010010691.1:600000-952500 GCA_013358835.2 Ixodes persulcatus | reverse complement strand
CTTGGGAGACGAAAAAAAAAACGTCATAGTTAAAAAATCGTCCTAGTTGGTGCATGACTATCCTAGTCATGCACCAACTAGCTCAACTCAAGCCCGCAACAACATTGATCTCGCGTTGTCAGAGTCACGTGGCTAAACGCGTCGTACAAACAGCCGCGCGATGTGCCACCTGATGGACGAAGCTTAGCGCGCTGCCGGTGTCACATATAGTGTAGGCTTTACCCGAAAATAGCAATGTTTCTTCGCGCAGTGGCTCAGTGTTGACTCCGCTAACAGATTACTGACAGAGCTGTTGATTACGCCACAAGTCAACCCCTAGAGTTGTCAGATTTTTGGACGACTTGGTGCATTTAAAACGTAGCTGATCCGAAACTAAACATTAATTAAGGCTGGTACACACAGTCCCATTTTCTTACGTTACCGTTACGAGAGCTTTCGTCTGCTTACGCCACAAGTCACCGGGATATCTGTGCTTCACGTTAAGCGTGGCTACCACTTCAAGGAGATAGCCTGGCACGCGACAACCGAAAGACGAATGTTTTGCTGACTTAGACGTATCGTAAGAAAATGGTGCTGTGTGAACTTGGTGTGAACCAGCCCTTAAGCGGAGTTGGGTCGTAATGTCTCATATGTGGTCTTTCTAGATGGTACCAAGTAGACCTGCATTGTCTTTGCAGTAGAATGCAGCACAACAGTCATACCCGATAAAATCGTCGTACGTGAAATACCTACGACGGTCACGTGTAGTGTGCCACTATGGGTCACATGGTCTGTGCCACTGTGGATCACGTGGTTTGTGCCTCTATGAGTCACGTGGTTCGTGCCTCTATAGGTCACGTAATCTTTGGTACTATAGGTCACGTAGTCTCTGCTTCTATGGGTTACGTGGTCTATAACACTGGGCCACGTGGTCTGTCTTTCTTGGTCACGCGGTTTGTGCCACTTGCGTCACGTGGTTTTTGTCTCTATGAGTCACGTGGTTTCTGCCTCTATCGGTCACGTGGTTCGCGCCTCTATGTGTCTATGCGTCAACGTTGCCTCTGGCACTATGGGTCACGTGGTCTCTTACGCTGGATCGCGTGGTCTGTACCACTGTGGGTCACGTGGTTCGTGCCCCTGAGTCACGTGATTTGTTTATCTACGGGGCACGTGACTCGTGCCTCTAAGAGTCACGTGGTTGATGCCACTGTAAGTCACGTGGTTACGTTGTTGGGGCCACGTCACAGTATCACGTAGATACGTCCCGCACAATATAGGGGGTGGGCGTAGATTTTTTTCGTTACACGTCTTATTCTGAAAACGTATTCAAACCCCCCCCCCCCCCCCCAAAAAAAAAAACAAAAAAAAAAAAAGAACGGAGTTAATTTAAGGAGAAAGAAAACGCTCGAAATCGTCTTTCGGTTCCCGTGTAACCATGCACGCCAACCTGTTTGCCCAGCGCGTCGGTGACGTTAACGTTGGAGGCAAATGAGGGCATTGCCGGCCCAGACGCCGCAGAGACAACACCATTTGCCCGCTGGAGAACCACTGCTATCGTAGCATTTGGACGGCCCACGCGGAGCTGCCGGGGATTGCTTTTTTTTCTTTTTTTGCGTGGGCGCCGCTGGTTGCGACACACGTGTGCCCGCCGCTTACCCGCCCGCTAACAAGGCGGGGAGAAAGCAATAGCGCCGGCGTTAAATAGTGCTAGTTTACGGCGCTCGATTTCACACAGGCCGAGGAGGATGGGCAACCCCTCGTTGCGCCGGTGCGTTTTTAACTGCGCCGCTGGTGTGAGGTAACACTCGGTAACGCTTGTGTCGGGCTAGTGTTTCTTTTCGTCTTCCTTTTTCTCAATATATTTTTTTTAATCTGTTTTTGCGCTTGTGCATGGGCGTATGTGTACGTGCATTCGTGCATACAATGGCGTTACGACAACTGCGTGTGCTGGCATGATCGACTAAATATAAACAATTCGTACCACCGAGCATCCCTTTGTCTAGATACAACGATTTACATTCACACCCAACGCCGTATGCGGGTCTAAAGCTACGCGTAATCCCGACGAAGTGCATCCCCCTCCCCCCTCCCCGGATACGGACAATCCGAGGTGCAACATCTCCATCTTGCCTTTTACCACTCCTGAGGTACATCACAACTTTACTGCCTGTCGATTTGTCAGAGGATTCGAAGAATGGGACCTATATATAGACTTCCCGTTTCAGCCCTAGTCAAAGCTTCTTTTATAAAGCTAGCGGAAACCTTTACCTTGAAAGTCTTATACCCTAACTACCCGGGCACCCATAAAACCGCAATTACCTCAATCACTCTTAACTGCGCTTAAGAACCCCCGTGTATCTAGGGTATTATAATACATGGAATGCAACATTTAAGAAGCGATTGGTTAAATTTGTTTCAAAGACATCAAACGTCACGTGACTCGCAGTGTCACGTGCCTTGGGGTATGGCGCTTACACACGAACGGACAGGTTTCCGAGTGTAGGAGCTTCCACTATAAAGCATTCGATGCTTGCCATCTGGCAGCTACTATGCCAATGGTGCTTCTAGCTCGTGTCCGCCGTTCTTCGAGAGTTACCTATCATTAGTTACACCCCATCTCTCACAACTTGCATGCAGCGATATCAAAGATACAAAAAATAAAAGGTAACCATAAAAAAAAAACGCTTTGTTTGCGCAAGAAACTTGTGCAAGAAAAGCACTTCAAAACCACGCCGCGCCTCTCAAAACGCTTGTTCCAAACTGAGGGAGAGAAGTGGATGAGAGGTTGCACGTTGGGACGCCAGGGCTCTGTTTGGAAAGATTACTGGGTAGACGCAAAGGCTAGCTGCCCTTGTATAGACTCACCGTTAAAACGCGTTCGACCTCCGAGCGCCGGTGTTCGAACGCGAGACACAGCGCGTGTAACGGATGACGCTCTTGTCGCTCTGATTAAAGGGACAGACAGTGGGTAAAGACAAAAACAGCTAGCCTTCGCGTGTACCCGCTAATCCTTCCAATCACAGCTCAGAGCTCCGACCTCCCCCGTGCCCTTTCATCTCCTTCCCTCCTCCAGTTTCTCTCTATATTGCATTAACTTTCGTGCTGTAGCCGGCACCACATAAGCTGTGGCCAGCGTCTCCGTATCTTGCCATTTATTTAGGAGCGATTTAAATTCCGGGGCATTGCGGTCCACAAATGAAGAAAGTTTGCTATTTCCGTACAATATAACCTTTTGAAAAGCCCGCGCCAACGCCTGTCAGCCATTGCTTGATCACATACTCTGAGCATGTGTTGGACACGAGGCCTACGTCAGCGTTCGGCGTGAACTCGGATCGAATCAGGCTCTTCGTGTCCAATGGGTGGATGGATGGATGTTAATGGCTATACCCTTCGTAACGGGCGGTAGCTTGCGCCACCTAGCCTAAGCAGTGGCGACTGCCAATGTTGCTCGATGGACTTTTGAAAAGGGTCCATTTAACATTGAATCGAATTAAATTTGATTTCCCACCGCACTAAAAATGAAGGGGGCTTGGAAAAAAAAAAAAGCCAGAATTATGCTGCTTGAGTCCTTGCCAGTAACAAAGTTAGCAGTAGTGGCAAAAACCAAACACAAAAAAAAAGGAAAATATGATCTCTAGAAAAGAAAAAAGCATGTACAATACGAGCAAAAACAATAACAACAACCATACCACCCACGGCACAGATATAGGATGACACGAGGTGAGTGCAAACAATGCACGAAACTCTTTACAACCCCATAGCACAATCCAACAGAAAATACTCGCATTTTTGTGCCAATGTATGATTTTCCCGAGATCTACGTTGGACATATACTATGCTGCAAATGACACGCACGACGAATTGATTAGGTACGCGAGAAACATTGAGAACACTATGATGGGTATAGATTTTACAAAGAGTAAATATCTGTACATCTGTCGACAAAAACAAATCAAAAATAGGTTATCCAGCACAGTGGTTGACGCACGTCTGATTCTTTGCGCATCGAAATTGGTCGATTTCACCGAGCATTCTGCGCTTGCGTTACCGCCATAAATTTACAGGATGCACAACATGCGCACAAGATGTTTCGTGTCATCTCGCGCAGACCCGCAGTATGTGGCATTTTCGTTCGTAATGAAGTCATTCAAAATATAGTGCTGCTTTGAAAAAAAAAAAAAACGGGGATAAATTTGAGCACCGTATTTTTCTAACAATGCCAATGATGTGTCAAAATATAAAACATCAGCTCTTATTCTGATCGGCTTTTTTTTAAACAACATCAACGGATTTATTTTATTTAGACAGTTTCCCGCACTAACTATCCGAAGCGTAGATTACACTGAACGCAGAGTGCGGGTTGTAAAGGAGTGACTGACTTCGAAATATGTACACTGCCCACATGCGTGGGAGGCGTCTGTTGCCTCGGTATTATTACTGCTCGAAAATGATAACGGCCACCGTGAATACAGATTGAATTCAAGATGGAATTTTCTAGATTGGTGAGCTTCTCTCCGTTTCTCAGGACCCGCGAAAACTGGGTGAGCTTTCCTAATGTGAGTTCGCCTCAAGTAATCTGTTCTCCTTCGAGATTTTTTCCCGGTGCATTAGGGGCAACTTGGTATCTTAAAAATAGTTCAAGAAAGACAGTACTTCAATGCTCTAGCCTGGCTGTGACGACTCAGCGACGCGTATCGGCTAGCGTAGCGATTTGAATGAATCATTTTATGGCCCATGCATCTCCTTGCTCGTCGTCGTCTTCCAGTGATGCCGCCAATTGCTGGCTACCACACTACCTGCTGTATGAAAGTAAATTATACTCGCGTCTTCAAGGGGCGATGCAACAATTTTTCTACTTTCAATAAATACAGCTTAGAATTAATCATTGACATTTATAGCTTATAAAGCGCACGTTTCTTTTTTTTTTTTTCTCTTTCTACTCAGTGACAGTAGCGGAAGAAAAATCCGCAAAAAACAAACCCCCTCCACGCCTCAACTCGCTAACAGAAAAAGCGGCCACGTGATCTAGAGTCGGTTATATGCCGCCAGTGTTCTTAACACAGCCACGCGTTGGGGTTGGCAGAGCACAGGGCGCTCGCTGACTTACACGCATTGTTAAGGTTCGGCTATTCTCGTCATCCCAGCGATTGGGCGTGGGCCACTACCCGAATGCATATCGAGGCATCGATTCTCACGAGCCAAAATCGAATGTCTACGCAGTCTTCGTGTCCACTGTATCATTTACATACCCTCACAGCGGGGATCGGAAAGCTTCTTGATGACGCACTCCTGGGGATCGCATTGTTGGCGTTGCCCCCACAGCTCCTCCATCAAGCTTTGCGAAGGAGAGACAGAGAGAAAAGATACGCTTTTTTTATCCTTGAAATTCCGCCGCGACGAAGACGCTTCTTGGCGTCTTGGTCGCGCGCTCGACTATTGTTGAGTCCCACTAGTGCCGGTAAACTGGTGTAAAGTGAGAAACGTTCCTACCCATTATCGTTGCACAGCCCCTTTAAATTGTAAGTTGTACTCCGTTTCACTTCCAAGTGTGAACGTAACAAAAACTTCAAGAGCGAGCTCCGGGCTTTCAGCGTCCCTGCCAAGCACGCGCGCTTGTACAGTGCAAGCACTGTTCAGGGCCACATTCCACCACATGCTCACGCTTGTAGCATCGGCTGCGTAGCATCAGCTCCGGAACTTAAGCACGGTTCACACAGTTGCGTTTGACTGCGTTTGACTGCGTTGCGGCAGCGAGACACCAGGACATCCCTGCTGCTTATATCGCGTGCCAAGAAGATTCATTGAATTGGATTCCACGCTTCATACGAAGCACAGATGTGCCGGTGACTCGCTTTCAATTCTCGCCGCAACGCAGTCAAACGCACTCAAACGCAAACCGGCCTTTATAGTTCCGGATTTTTTTCTTAAAGAGGATATGAACAAAAAATGCAAACTTAAAATGTTCTGGCAAGGGTGGCGCGCTTTGCTTCACTCTAAAAAAAAGCCCGTGCGTCTGCTTTCCCGCACAACACTCGGAGAGCCAATCACCGCAACTTACGGAGGCAGCTCAGCAAATGACGATGCCGAAACATAGGTTTAGACAAAAAACGCAGTCTGAGTTGTGACATTAAGCAATGCAAGCGTGACGTTTTGCATTGCTTAATGTCACAACTCAGACTGGGTATTTTAGTCTAAACATTTGTTTCGGCATTGTCATTCGCTGAGCTGCCTCCGTAAGTTTCGGTGATTGGCTCTCCGAGTGTTGTGCGTGAAAGTAGACGCACAAACTTTTTAGAGTGTAGGGCAGTGGTTCTCAAATGGGGGTCCGCGAACCCTTTGGGGTCCGCTAAGGCATTCTAGGTGTCCGCGAACCCCTGCCTTATCAGTCAAGCCGGGCAATAAAAGTTGTCTCTTTTCAGATTAAGAAGAAACGTTCGAATTTTCGGGTACGTTTTCTCGTGTGTATGTCAATGAGAAAAATCTACGTCACACTAGCCCTTAGTTATATCAATTTATTAGATAATTATCATCATTAGTCTATACCCCTCCCTTCCCCTCACCATGAGCGGAGTCCTCCGTCATCTTTGCCGATCCACAAGGGGTCCGTGAAACACCAGTGGTTGAGAACCACTGGCTTAGCGTACCGTGGCTTAGGGTAATCATTTTGTTCCGAACGCATTTATTTTTTTGTGAAGCGCGTGAAAGAGCGTGTTTCTGCACACGCTCTTGGCGCGGTCTGTGCTACGGCGCGCTTTTTTTACGATTTCTTGTGCAATATAGCACTTAAAAGTCAAGGACTATGCCTCCCGTTCCCAAAGGTCATCGCGAGGGGATCCACGCAGAGCTTGCGACAGCATAGCCACCCGCATGGCGTCTCGCAGCGTCTCACACCAAGTGCGACGCTAGCACGTGCCTAAATTGGCTCTGTTATACTCCGACGTCGAGCGTAGCAAACGCGGCGTAGCGCAGCGGACACCGATACTGATTGGTCCAAGATATCGAGTTCCTTCTCCCCGGCCAATCGCAGGCCAACGTTCTGCGCCACGCTACGTTCGCTGCGCTCAACGTCGAAGCATAACAGAGCCTTAAGACGCCAAGACGGACGCGTCTTCCGCCTTGCGGCCTACTGTCGTCGAGCCTGAGCGTGTTTGCAGCTTGGGGCGGGTCGGGGATACACTACCAATGACGTCATGAGCAGGCATTGTCCCAATGGAGGTAGGAAGCTTCTGGAAGTGACATGACGCCACCAGAGGTGAAGCAAGGGCCGACTTGCTAGAAACAGCGTCTCGGCTGAAACTGGGTGAAAGAAAGCACTGCCAAAGCCAGCGCACGAGCTAAGCTGCATTCAAGCCGCTTCTCAAGACGCTCGCGCGCCCCACCCTTTGCATGGCTTTCTTTCACCCAGTCTCAACTGAGGCGCTGTTCTATCAAGCCGGTCCAGAAGTGTGGAGGGACACACTCCCAACGATGACCAAAACCACAGCTGTTTTGGTCACCCTCGGGTGCCCGGGCACCCGAGGGTGACTAGAGGTCGTCCTAGACGTCGTCTTGGATATCGTCTTTGACGTCCTCTAGGGTGTCACCCTGGACGTCGTCCTAGACATTGTCTTTGAGGTCGTCTTAGAGGTTGTCCTAGACGTCGCCCTAGACTTCGTCCTAGAAGTGGTCTTTAATATTGCCCTAAAGGTCGTCCTAGACGTCGTCTTCGATGTCGTCCTTTAGGAAGTCGTCCTTGACGTCGTCTTAGAGCTTGTCTAGACGAATGCTCTCGCAATTCATAGACAACCAACAATAGTGGTTTCTGCAGCAATTTCTTATTTGTTGGCTCGCTCGTTTGCTGGCTCCAACGCGACGTGCAGCTCTGACTGAAACGGCGATAGTCGCCACTCCAGCAGCCGTGATTCCAGAATCTTCGCTCATCGCTCTGGAGTTGAGCGGCCGAGCTCGCGTCATCGGCGGCACGGGCAGTTCACACGACTCTCAAGCACAACTCGACAAGGCGTTACCCCCCCCCCCCCCCCCCCCCCGCTCCCATTTCTTTTGCCACCCACACATAGTTCTACGGCAATTGTTTTAATCTTTTACTGATGTAGGAGGGTTTCTGCGATATTTTTTCCCCTTTGACAGTTAGCTTGACTGCGAATTGTAGAACGTATGCAACGTGATTGTGTCTCAAAGGTAGCGAGTTGCTTTTGTTTTTAATACTTAGTACCTTTCTAGGTATTTTCTGGAAATGAGTACTTGGTTTTCTACTAATTAACTTACAATATCAGCTGGTACTCGGTAGCTTAACCCGAATATATTATTTAGGACTCCAATAACCTTTATCTTTGCGGCCCTCCAATTTCTCCCAAATTGGTCCGAGGGACGTCGTATTCGCGACCATTCATTTTCACGAATTCTAAAAGGCTGAAATGTGCGACTCTTTAAACTCCGTTTCTCCCTACAACGGGCCGCAGATGATGCGACGAGTCATCAAAGCTACATCCCAATGCCGTGTGCCATGTGACGGGCACAGCAACGCGCGGACCGCTTAGTCACGTGACATGCTCGCAGCTCTGGATTGGCTGAAGTGGCTCGTGGCGTCCGTCGGGGTCTCTCGTAAGCGCAAACGGAGTATAGGAAGTATTCACTGGACGCCATATTTGTGGGTGCTGTTTAAAACGCATGCTCAGAACGATGGTGCGGAATGCACGTTGCAAAAGAACTGTGGAAGCTCGCCATTAGCACGCGCTCAGAATTCGCGCACACAGATATGGCCGCCAGTGAATACTCCCTATAGACAATAAGAATGCACACGTGTGCGCTTAAAGTTCTCGACTTTTCTAAATTCACAAAATGCACGGCGAATCGCCGGGAAATTTTGTTGCACGCGAAACGTGTGGTTTTACTCCGATTCCTCTGAGAATGACGTCTACTCTCTTGGTGTTACTCCTCGGTTAGTTTAGCGACTGGCTTAACGCGTCGCATGTACACTCGGGAAAAACTCCCGGAATGGAGATACCGGCGCCTATAAAAATCCCAGAGTTTTAAACCCCTGGTGCTCATCCAGAACCTGAACCAGCCAAGCAGCGCCAAGGTAGGGGGGTGTGACGTCATCACCTTGCTCAACCTATCAGTATCGAGTTAATCGGCAACTTCACCTTTCAGCATCAAAAATTTTCTAACTCCCTCCCCCCCCCCCCACCCCCCTTCCTCCCCTTGACGAGACAAAGCATTTCTTAGCGTGAAAATAATTATAATGTTGTGCGTTCGTTTATACAGTCGGAAGTCAGTCACCGCCAGTGGGCGTCTAGTGTCTCAGCCGTAAATGAGAAATTTAGCCAGTGCAGTACGACTGCTAACCTGGGTCTTCACCGATCACACGCAGTAGTGATACACGATCGCAGCCGGGACGATGCTCAAACACATCGAAACGGGCCGGGGTGGGGATTGCACCCACAGGATCCCTAGGTTCTGTAGCGCGAGCTTTCGTTCCACGTGCTCCGAGCTGCTGTGCGCTAGCCCACTCGGCCACCGATCCCACTCTAATTTCACGAAATTTGCAAAAAACTTCAAGCTCGCGAACATTGAGGGTTTTACTGTATTTCGTGTAAGCCTGCTTCCGCGTGACCTCACTGCCTCCTCGCCATGTTGCGACAGCAGTGTGGTGGCAAACAACACACACCAACGCGACCCTTTTCAGGGGTAAAATAAGACGTGGCTTTGAAAAACCGCAAGTTCGGTTTTCGAGCGAGGGAAAGGGGGGGGGGGGGGGTTCCTTTGGGCTTTTTCGGCACAACGCTCTACGTTCACCGGAAACGAACGCCATGTTGGATCAATGACAAAGACCCCTTTCCCCTTCTTTCTCCCTTTCTATTTCTCTCTTTCTCTTTCTTCGAGCTGCCACGAATTTATTTTTACGTCGACCGCGCGTACCTTTTGGTGCCTTTTGGAGTGCTCCGATTTTTACCTATTGATGAGGGCGAAGAAAAGGCCAGCGAAAGCTGTCGCCTCAGCGGCCTTTGGTTTTTCTCTCTATTATTTTATCTCCCCCCCCTTTAATACCACCTGATTTTTGCGTGTGTATTTTCTTCGTTCCATCATCACTCGCTCTATACATTTCCCCTTCTTTCTTTTTTTTTAAGTCCCACATTATTTTTTCGTTTTCTTTTTCTATTCTCATTTTTGATGTTTCCGTCGTCGAGGAAGAAAGCATTTGTCGTCGCTTCCTCGCCGCGTTTTTGTGTTTTTTTTTCTTCTTTTTAATATAGTTTCCAAAGATGGGAAAAGAAGAGAGGTTGCGGGGCTCTCATTTTTGTTTTGTTGTTCTTTTTTCTTATGATTGTTGTCGTTATAGTTGGCGAACGGTGCCGCAATTTGAGCGCGGGCTCTGATAACGGTGCGCCAAAAGAGGACACCGAGACGATGGGAAACGAGCGACAGCGTCGGCCGGTCGAGTGTGCGATTGCAAAGGAGCAGCGACTTTGAAGGGGCTTTTCTGCTTGTGTCTGTTCGTGCGTTCGTGCGTGTGCGCGTATGTAGGTGTTTTCGCGTTCGTTCGCGCTCGCACACACATACATACAAACATGTCCGCCTATATGCGGGGCCGTGTTTGTGTTATTTTGTGCGAGAAGGTTAGTCTTACGGCAGTTTTGACGATGCTTGCGGCCAAAACTTTGTGTATCTGCGCAGTGTATGCATGTGTAACAAAACGTTTTTTTTATTTTTTTTTCTGCGACAGTTGGTTTTGGCGAGGTGTAGGGGTGAATCGGGTGTGTGTACGGTTTGCGGTTGTGACCCGCCAAATTTAACGGTAAACGCGGCCCGCGCGGGAAGCGTTAAATCTCGTTGAAATCGTCTATGTGCCGCGAGACCCCCGTACCGCGACTTCTGACAAGAATGCCAGTGGTTGTCGCTATGGTCCCATGATCACTTACGCCAGCCCGTGGGAGTGAGCGGCGAGGGGACGGTACCGAAAGAAACAGCAACCTTTGCTACTATTCAGTTCGCTGTGCAAATACATAGCTTTCCCGAAGTTCCTGGTTTAGTTGAGTACTCATGCACCTTTCTTCTTCGCTGTTAAACAAAACCGAAGCGTGCCAAATATATAGTAATATAAAAAAAGAGCCCCCGAGCGAATGTCTGTGCGAACAGAAGGTATTGACAGATGGATGCACAGAAAGAACTCTAAATTTACTCTAAAGTATAGCCTATAAGTAGCATTATCGTAGCATGTTTATTTTTATAAATTGTATCGGCTAATCTTTTTTGGATTTCTTCCTCTCGGTTGGCACGTGTTTCACCACTATGCACGCACGTTCCCACAAAAACGGGTGCGTGAGGCCTCGTTGAGGAAAGATGACGGGACGGCAGAAATGCGCCTCTAAAGGCTGGTTCACACGGCACCTTCTTCTTACGTTTTCTTACGTTGCGTACAAGTCAAAGAAACATTTGTGTATCGAATGTCGCGTGCCAGGCCATCTCCTTGAACTGGTAGCCAAGATTAATAGGAAGCACAGATACGCGTCCCGGTGACGTGTACGTAAGCTCTCGTAACGCAACGTAACGTAAGAAAACGGGGCTGTGTAAACCGGCCTCTGAGACGGGACTGTCTCGGTCAAAACGGGACGTCTGGTCACCCTACAGACCATACCCGAGAGCTTCGCTTCGCTAGCGGGAGCTCGTGCCGTCGCTTCGAAGCATGGATTGAGCACGCGCTCGCTGGGTACACTTTCCTCGGCGTACGATCTATTCAAACCGTCTACTGTCACGGGCAGCTTAAGAAACAAGGGGCGTGGCTTATGTTCACGCTCCTCGCTCCGTGATTGGTACTTCGACGTTCTTACAGAAAATGCCGGAATCTGATAGGTTGTGGAGCGATAAAGAGATGCTTGGGGACTTGGCCACGTCCTACGTTTCTTAATAGAGGCAGTGTGATTGGTGGTTCGATTCGTTTCAGACAAGACGGCTGATAAATGATCCTTGGACAGGTCACAAATCTATTATAGCCACCCTGTCCTAGCGAGAACAAAACTGTGTTGCCAACTGCGGGGACATATGTCGCTACAGCTAAAAAGTCCGGGGAGATCTGTTTTGGGGCATTGTTCGTGCTTTTAAAAGTCCTGAAGAATTTTTTTTTTTACTTTTTGCCTTGAATAGACATTAGACCCTCTTCAAAAGTCAGAGTCACTTTGTGGCAGTGCCGAAGAGCTCCAATATTGCCGCTCTAATGGTGGTGATAGGAGATCCTGCTTGGCTAAATCAAGCACTCTCGATTTTGTGAAACGAAGGTGACGTAAAAGGATCAGCATCTTTTCCCCTTTCCGCTCTATATGCTTTCGAAGACGTTCGCTTTTTCTGGTGTGGACGAGCTGTGTAGTGCCGCGCTTAGAGCGTCGGGTTTTGCTCTGCACAGGGTGGGTAGACAAACTTTCGGAAAGGGTCTTTAGGGAGTATTCACTGGCGGCCATAGCTGTGTGCTCGGCTGCGGAGCGCGTGCTGAACGCGAGCTTCCACAGTTCTTTCGCCACGTGCATTCCGCACCACCAAGATTGCCTGTCTTGACAGCCTATTAATGCGAGCTCGTTCTGAGCATGCGCTCTAAACAGTGACCTCAAATATGGCGGCCAGTGAATACCTCCTATTGCAAGCATGGCGCCGCAGCTCGTGCCTCATGTGTGCAAGCACGTGCACAGCGTACGCGTGAACGCAGTTTTGGCAAGCTTGCCGTTGCACGTGGTTACCTACACGAGCAGACACATATGGCGGCGGTCAGTCGTCATATGGGTAACCGTTTTTCAACGAGTGGAGATAACGTCAAAGTCTGGAAGGTTGGCGACAAGCTCCGGGTGTTAGCGCTCAAACGTAAGATAAATCGCCTTATGAATGCCGAGCTGCAAGTCGTTCAACAACTAGACATAAGAGCGTGATTTTTTATCTAATTTTCTTTTTTTGTTTAACTCTGAGCTCGTAGAGGGTCTCGATGAGAGCTCCAAATCACTTTCGCGCGTGCACTCTTCCAGCTGTGGCTGCTGAGTTCGCCAGGTTTAAGAACAATACACTAATAAGAAAGCGGACGGCACGTGCGAAAGTTTTCGGTTGCATTTTTGCTTTTTCGTGTTTTAGTTTTGTTTCGTTATTGTGTGATTCCGAACTGCGTACATTGGTGAATGGATAGTATAGGCTGCATACCCTTTGTATCGGGTGGTAGTTTGCACCACCTAGCCCAAAACCATTTATTTGTTTTTATAAACGGTTTTGCGGTAAGTCGCCACTCACGAACGTACACAGCGCGACAGGATTAGTGCGAACGAGCGATTGTCAGATTTTCGCCGTTTCTATCTTAAAACTGAATGACTGCCGCCATGAATACTATACTCGAGTGGAGGCCGCGTGAAGCACGTGCACGAGCGCTCGGATACCCATAGCTTTGGCTTCATTGCCCAGAAAAGTTGTCCCTAGGTGTACTGTGGTCAGTTACAGGTTAAGAAACGTTTTCGAGGGAAAGGAGGGCTGGGGAGGAGGAAGCAAACGAAATGCTGAAGAGGAGGAAACCTCTTCGTCTGCTTCCTCCTCCCCAGTTTTCCTTTCCCTCGAAAATTTTTCTTAACCTGTAACTGACGGAAAGTACACTCTCAATGCAGTAAGATAAACATTAAGGTTTAGAGCGCTGTCTAAGTAAAATTTAGAACAGCGTCGATGTCGAGTTTGTGCTAACGGTGTTGCGCAATGTACCTTTTTTTAACGTAACGACGTCAGACCGCCGTGCCAATTGGTATATTTTTTCTTAATTTCTCATTTATTCGCTACAATTTCAACAAAAGTTTATCCGAAAAAAAAGTAAATTAGACTGAATGGCACAATAACTCTTCTTACCATATGACTGAGTCAGGTCTTTTTAAGATGAATAGACCATTTGCTAAATCCCCCAAGCGCCCCAGCCCGCACTCGAGGAATCATGGGAACGGTGTTCCTTCAGTTCTCTAGGGATCGGTAATTTCGAAAAATTCGATGCTTACACACATTTGAGTGTAATTCGTAGTCATCCTGAATCAGCGTCGTGTAGATTCGAGATACCTGTCATATCACTTTTTGTAATTTTCGCGTCAATGTCAGCGTTTTTGATACTGTGCATGCAATCAACCCTTTAACCTGGCTGAGCTGCAGAAATCTCTTACAATATTATCATTTTCGTGCAGCTTCAAAGACGCTGATATTAACTTAGAAACGCTAAGAACAGCCCCGCTAACTCCGAGCTAAATCCTGTTTTTGGTTGTTGTGAATTCTCGGCTTTTTAAGCAATCCCTGCTAAACCAACAATCACCAGAACATTAATATTATAATAGATTTCTGCAGCTCAGCCAGGTTGAAGGGTGGATTACGTGCACAGTGTGAAAAAATGCTGACACTGCCAAGAAAGTTTAAAAGTGATATGGCAGGTCTCTGCATTCTGCACGACGCTTGCTCTGATTCCACTCAAAAGTGTATAAACATCGAATTGGTCGAAATT
The DNA here is from genome assembly GCA_013358835.2 of Ixodes persulcatus. Classification (NCBI taxonomy): domain Eukaryota; kingdom Metazoa; phylum Arthropoda; class Arachnida; order Ixodida; family Ixodidae; genus Ixodes; species Ixodes persulcatus. The sequence continues at coordinate 938,030 of JABSTQ010010691.1, read as the reverse complement.
ACCGTTCCCCAGGGAACTGAAGGAACACCGTGCTTACGGTTCCTCGAGTGCGGGCCGGGGGCACTTGGTGGATTTAGCGAATGGTCTATTGTCACCATCGTGTTTTCGTAAAATACAATTTCATTTCACCGGGTTCCGGTTCTTTTGTATTTTCTTATTCCCAGACTAACGGGCTGCGCATTTGGGCCGCGCTTACATCGTGTCTCTATTTCAAGGTCAGTACTACAGGCACGCTTTACTAACTGCAGTGGCAATACATGGTTTTTACACGACGTCATCGCTGCTCGTCGTTGCCCCTTCCTACTTGTTCCTGTCGAAAAACAAAGAAAGAAAAACGAATTCGGCGGTGCGTAATGTACGCTGCAGAAGGTATCCGTGGAAGCGGCAAGACCACCACACGGGCCGCTCATGTGACGTCACAGCGAGCCACGAGGGAAGCGAAGCGTTGTGCGCATGCGCCATACCGACAACAGTGCCACCGCACAGCTGCGTGACGTCAGCGCCGTGCGTTGGTGTAACCTACACCACATCTTTTATTTGGATGTTTTTTATTTGTCTTGTTTTTCACATCTTTTCCGGTGCAATCAAATACTAAGGCGAGAACAAGAGGAGGCACCAATGCCGAAGAATGCTTGTCCGATGCAGCGGCTTGTTCCAATGGCTCCGAGTTCAGAGTCCTGACAGGGTCGGTAATTGTTCGTTTAACGAGGTGCACGAAGTTTGTATTGTGCCCCCCCCCCCCTCCCTCCCAAACCTCCGTTCTTCTAGCTCGTCCAATTCTCGCTTGTAATTGGACTCCGTTGTCCTCGGCCCGTGCCTCCAAAGGCTTTGCTGCCCCCCCCCCCCCCCCCCCCCCCCAAATTGTGCTCGGCGTTCGCTCCGTGATTCTCTGCCGATTGTTTGCTTTATACTCCTTTCCAGCTTACGATGAAAACCGCAGCGGTCATTACGAACCATCGCGGCCAATCAAGCGCCGTAAATATATCACGTGACTACGCGCCTCGCGCGTCGATGCGCCCCTCCCGGAGATCACGTGACAGTCACGCGGCATTGGTTTGGAAGCTTCGATGGCTCACAGCATCCTCCTCGGTCCACTGTAAGGTGAAACGGAGTATAGTGCTTGGACGAGTCAGTTTCCTCGCAATTCTCGTCGTTTCTTAGCTTGAGAAGTTTGGAGGAGTATCGGTGCTCTGTGCGCTTGGACAGGGCCGGCACCCTGAGGCTTTGTGTTTGTGGCTTCGGATTCAAATCATTCGATGCCTCGGCAAAACACGACCGCAGTTGTCGAAGAATTTTGTGAGTCTGTAAAAAGTCGGGGAAATATCCTGGGGAACGTGGCAGAAATAGTGGACGAGTCGGGGGAAAAGTCGGGAAAATCTAGGGAAACAAAAAAACGTGGTAAAAGTTGGGGGAATGTCGGGGGAAACGAGGGAAAGCTGGGAAGCTAAAAATAATTTTGGTAGTTAGGGTTGCTTGTGATTACTTGCTTGGTTCTATTCTATTACGCACAATCGCTGGCTTGTTTTTGTGTGTGCTCGAAGGAATCGAGCAGAAGCTTACTGTTCATCTGAAATTCTATCAATAACAACTCAACGCTCCTACTACAAGTAAGGAAGCCCTCAACAGGGATATGTGGGTCCATTTGAGCAGCTTATGAGATACCACGACTACCTTAGACTTGATACTTTTTGTTTGTTTTCGGATTAGTTCGTGTGTGCTACTAAATAGTCACAGATAAACTGGAAATGCCAGGGAATTAAAAAACAACAACAAGAAACTAACTAAAGGAAGAAGGGGAGGAGGCTCCCCGGTTGCCAGCTTACGGCTCCTCAGCTGTTGCCAGGCTAATGTGGCTTAGTGACAGGCATGTTTTAAAAGCCAAGTTGGCTAAATACTAAATATTTCGAGTCTACAATGTTTGATTCCTGGCTTCTGTATTCTGTCTTTCTCGTCGCCCTGTTAAGTGATTGAACAACTGACTCCGTTGTGAACGTTCAGCTCTCTTTAAAATTAACAGAGGCGACGGTTCGGGGGAGAGGGGGGGATTTATTAATTGAGTGTAGTTCGAAGAATCGGGGAACGGGCTGCGTTTCGAAGCTAGCTCTAGCGTGGGATTGGCTGGCAGGAGGCTGTAAAAATAGCGGTGGGCCGAGAGAAAAAAAAAAAAAAAACTTATAATAATAGAAAAAAAAAATCTGATGGGGCAACGTATTTTCGAGAACCTTGTCGACGTCATGCGTCGAGCTGACGTTTGTCTCCGGCCCACGGAGATTGTGACAGAGGAAACGACGGAGAGAAAGACAGACAGAGAGAGAGAGAGAGAGAGAGAGCGAAAGAAAGCGCGAATGAATACATAGAAATAAAAAAGAGAGAAATCGGAGCCTAATCGTGGCTGCTGCAGCGCCGTGGGCGCATCGTCGCGCCAACGGTCCAACGTCGCGCGCGGTTTGCTCTATGGAGGAAGGAAGAACGTAGGAGGCGAGAGAGAAGCGAGCGTGACGTGTATGGCGTCACGGCGACGTCATCATTGACGTCACGGGTGTGGGCGAGATAGGAGGTATGAAAGAGAGAGAGAGAGAAGGGTATCTTAGGAGTGAAGGGGTGGGATGGGGTGGGGTGGACTTCATTGATTCGAAATGCGTCGGCGCGAGCCTTCGCTGATACCTCTTTCCGTTTATATATACGTTGGTCGTTGGTTTCATTTATTGCTTTTGTTTTTGTTTTTAATGGCGACTTTTTAGCGTTTTTTTTTCTTAGAGCGGTTCGTATTGTTTCAAGCCTGTACTGTTTTCATCTTTTCTGCTCTTGTGTGTATCTATGCCTCTATGTGTCTGTGCGTATCAGGCTTACGCGCGTGCGTGTGTATGCGTGTGAGTCTTTGATTTGTTTTGTTTATGTTTACGCGATAGGCCTGTTCGAAATCGAAACCGCTTTGCGGCGCTGAGCGTTTTTGATTGAAAAAGAAAAAAAAGTAGAAAAAAAAAGAAACTGGTGAAGTTTATTTTTTTTTTAAGTAATCTTTATTTTTTTTTTCAAAAGAAAAAAGCGACTTGGCATGGACATTTTGTTGAACGAAAGAAAACAACAGTGGTCTGGGATTTACGAACTTGAAAGAAATGAGGGAACGACGTTGTGTGGTCGCAGTTTTAAATTGTCCTTATACTTGGGAGATGGAGAGACTTTAGCAGCGCGCTGACGAAACAGAGATATATGTCTCACTAAAGCGAAAGCGCTATGCGTAATTGTTTTCAGGATTTCGGAACTTCTGCGAGTTCCTAGCAGGATATATGCACCATTAAAAGGAGGCAATATATATGTGTGTGTGTGTGTGTGTGTGTGTGTGTGTGTGTGTGTGTGTGTGTGTGTGTGTGTGTGTGTGTGTGTGTGTGTGTGTGTGTGTGTGTGTGTGTGTGTGTGTGTGTGTGTGTGGCGCTAAAATAGTGCTCAAAATGTTAAACACGTCTTATTTTGAAACCCTACGTACCGTATATCTTAAACGTTTTAAATCTCAAGATATGTTTGTGCAAAGGTTTGGTTTCACGCAGCCCGGCGTGATTTCTGCGAGACCGTTTTGCACTTACCCGCGTATGCCATTGTATAAATTAAATCACACACACACACACAAAAAAAAAAATTAGATATACTGTACATAGCTCGAATTTGTTTCCGCTCAAAATTTGTTTTGAGCGTTCGTACCATATCGAACGTAGCTTAAGCTTAGTATCTCATACGTGTGCACCAATATCATATATTTCTGATTACAACTGAAAATAATGGCATTTTTTTAACCCTGGAGAGTGGGGAAACAGAAGGGCAGGACAACACAATTTTGTTTCTCCACTATCCAGGGTTGAACAAAAAGTCTGTATTAAAAAAAAAAAGTTGCAAAGTTCATAAAAAAAAGAAAGGTGGCTTCAGTTTTTTTATTCCATGAATCTGAGTATCACGTTCGCCGAAGATGTAACTACACGCAAAAAAACACGAAAATCCTCCGACCGGTCGTTACGTCATAAATGGATCTTTCGGCCGCCGTGCCGCTCGTGTGGGCAGCGTGTGCAATTGCAAGCTTGCCATGTATATTCCCCCACACGGACGCCAGTCGCGACGTCTTTTTCTGACATTTTTGAGAAAAGCGAGAGTGCGCGTGCATAGCTTTGACAGGCTCTGAAGATGCGCGGGAGCGGAGATTCCGAAAACTCCGTTTATGACGTAACTCTCCGTGAAGGAGGGGCTTCAGCGGCACCCTGAAAATGATTTTCTGCAGCCTCCTTGCACCAAACCGAAAAAATAATCTCCATAATCGTGTTCCTAGAAGCCAAATGAAGACGATTAAAGTGTTTTTACTCAAATAAAGAAGCGCTTCAGCTTCGATTAAACCAGATCGCCTGCATCCCGCTTGCATTGACGTCAAGAATGGCAGTTCGATATACCGGGTGGCTCAAGGAGACGGCAGGCTCTTTAAATCGACCGCAAAATTCGGTTTCTTAACCTATCGCGCTACGACTTTGTGCAGCGCTGCCCACAGATGGTGCATTTTTTTTTTTGTAAAATTTGCAAAGAGCAAACTTACCTGAGGAAAATGTAAAGAAAGAAAAAGGCTTAGCTTCTATGGAAACGCAGTGACGCCACAGGTCTGCAAACAACACGGCGCCGTTTCGCACGGGAGACAAGAGAGGGCGCAAGCGGTCACGACGCCAACTGCTGCCAACGAACGGGCAGACGACGCCGAGAGCCGGCGTATTTAGCAGACAAGGAACTGCAGTTGCTTGTTGTTACCGCGCCTGTAATTGTTTCTGCGACTGTCGCCGCCTGCGGAACGCGCGCTGCTTTTGAGTCGAAAAGATTGTCTGCTAAAGACGCTGGCTCTCGACGCCGTATGCTCGTTCGTTGGCGGCGTTCGTTGCGCCATCTCTTGTGTCCCGTGCGAGACGGCGCCGTGCTCTTTGAAGACCGGTGGCGTCGCTGCGTTTCCATAGGAAATAAGCCTTTTTCTTTCTTTACTTTTTCCTCAGGTAAGTTTGCTCTTTGCAAATTTTACAAAAAAATGCACCATCTGTGGGCAGCGCTGCACTAAGTCGTAGCGCGATAGGTTAAGAAACCGAATTTTGCGGTCGATTTAAAGAGCCTGCCGTCTCCTTGAGCCACCCGGTAATTTCGGCCCTGTATTGGAAGGATACTTCTCCGCAGAGGTAGCGTTATAGAGAGGAAGCCACCTCTTCAGGAGCAGCCGGATCCACTACCGATGACTTCATGGGCAGGGCTTGTCTTCTAGGGAACATTTGCTTCATGCGTATGATTCCCTCAAGTCGCTGGCTTGTACCTTTAGCGTCTGCTACTGTTTTTGAAATATCCATAGAATTCCCCCTATTTAACTGTTTTGTGCGTGTTCGAACGTAAAAGCCTTTGAATAACCGCAGAAGTACGAAACCATCTATTTCGTTCTGGGAGTGTTTTTTACCATTGAAAAGCAAACAAACAAACCTGGAATGATTTTGAAAATTAAGCATCTCCTCAAACACTGAGGCAATCGTTAGAGAATTCGGGAAGATACATTCCGACTGTTGGGCGAAATTTTTTAGTCGATGTTCCTTTCTTGCATAATTTTATTGATTCGTGTATTTAAGAGGTACGGGCACTCCAAACAAAAACTTTTGGAGTGCATCCTTTGTCCTGTCAGTAATAACTTGATGATGCGCTTTGTGAAGAAGGCAGAGAGCTTCACGCATGATGGGCAAAAATGATTAGTACTGATTTACTGAAAGTTATGTGCGGGTTTTCATCCTGTACTGGCTTCAGCTAGATTGTTTTTTATTTGATTACGGTGTGTGGTCCCCATTTCTCGTCTTCATTATCAGGTTTTAAGGATGAATCTTCCCCAGCTCACTTTTTGAAGAGCCTCTTTATGTTACAAAAGTTTGTTTTACAATTCTGGGAATTCTTTTCTTGTAATACTTTTTATTTGATTTTTTTACTTTTAATTTATAAATTGGACTGGTTTTCCTTTAATGGCTTCGAGTTTATACATTATCGACGTATTCCTAAATGACAAAGTAGAAAATGCGTTAAAAAGTAAATGCTTAAATCTGGAACTCTAGTTTGTGACATCTATAATTAAATAATAGTGTCTAATGTTGGTGGACCATTTTACAATCCGTTCTTCTGAATACACTAGCCCCATAGAGCTCGTCCTTCCGCTTAAATTAATAAAATTTGGCGCCCCAAAAATCTTTTACGCGCTTATGGTTCTCCTACCGACATAGCTTTGATCTATTTTTGTTTTGGCTTATCTGTTTCTACAACCACAAATTAAAGTTTAAGCGTTAATCTAATAAGGATTAAAAATAATTCTTACATTTTTTTTGTATTTATTTAACTCTACATTCTCCCCTAAATTGGAAGTTAAGTTGGAGAAGCATCGAAGATAACCGGAGCACAAAGAACAAAAGCGAATATTTATGGCAGATTACTTCGGGAATATTGTCTTTGTTTTACTCGCGCGTCCGTTAATTTTTTTTATGTTTTGGGTATTGTGTTTATTTTTTTTACATTTGGGTCAGTGAGGGCGTTATTTTTGTTGTAGGCGTCTTTTTTTGTGCGTCCGAAGATCATTTTACTCCTGAAGTTGTAGCGCGTTCTTTTCTTCTATCATAATGTACGTAGCATATATATATATATATATATATATATATATATATATATATATATATATATATATATATATATATATATATATATATATATATATATATATATATAGTGAACAAAAAGATGTGGTATTTCGTTTCTTTTACAGAAGTATTGCTCGACGTGTAGTGAATAGCCAATAATATTTTGTTTTGATATGGTACACCATAATGCAGCCTTTTTAGCCACCTGGGGTTGGTTGTTGCGACACCGGTAGGTTTTATTTATTTTTCAAATTGCGCCTTCTTCGTCACCTCGTGGCCGTTCACAGTCACCTACGTTTTCCTTTTGTAAGAAAAGAATATTGAATTCCTATGGTTTGTATAATGGGTTATTTTTAATATAAGCATATTTAGCAGGCAATGGGAAGAGTACGCGGTGCAAAGAGTTTAGCGGAGAATGTTCAGAAGGCGATTATCCGTGGATACCAGTCTGGGATGAAGCAATCAACAGTTTCTGAAGTTCTCAAGAGAAACAGGCTCAGAGGAGGTGTTTTTACTCGGCACTCTTCAGGACGACCCAGGTCGACGTCCCACGTGGTCGATAGGAACATCGTTCGGGCGAGCCGCACTGTCGGCCTCGACTGTCGGCCGTCGACATTTCCAAGGATTTGTCCCAGGGATCAGGCTCCATGGTGGCTTCATGGACCGGGAGACGTCGTATACGAGCTGCTGGACTAAATGCCCGTAGACCAGCTCAGAACCCAATGGTAAGCAAGAAGAACCGGGCAATCAGGTTGAAGTGGGCAAAGGAGCACCTCAACTTGACTTCTGACCAACGGAAAAAAGTTGTCTGCTCAGACGAATCTAAGTTTATGCTGTTTGGCAGCGATGGAATCCAATACGTGCGTCGTCCAAGGCACCAGATTCAATCCCAGGTATCAGCTGCCTACAGTGAAGCATGGTGGAGGGAGCGTCATGGTATGGGGCTGTTTCTCAGCTCGTGGTGTGGGTCCTTCACCGGATTCATAGAGTAATGACGAAGGACCTCTATGAGGAAATATTTGAAGACGTCATGCTTCCCTGGGCATGGAGGAATTTTGGCCGTGGCTACGTGTTCCAGCAGGACAATGACCCCAAGCACTCATCCAGGCTTGTGAAAGATTGGTTCAGGAAAAGGGTGCGCCTGATGGAGTGGCCGTGTCAGTCCCCTGAACTTAACCCAATCGAGCATCTCTGGGAAGAGCTGGAGCGTCGTCTGCGGGTCAAGAAAGCCAGAAACATTGACGAGAAGTTTGACCAACTGCAGCAGGAGTGGGCGAACATGGACCAGATGGTCATCGACACTTTTCTGAATTCCATGCATCGTCGGTGCCAAGCGGTAATCGATGCAAAGGGTTCCCTATAAAGTACTGATCAGCTTAAGTTTATATCTAGACATAGGGTTTTACGCGGTGTCCCATTTTGTCACAACAGCCAGATTATTGACGACGTCCTCTTGCACTGCTGTTACCAGGTTTGCGATAAATATCGATTACAAAAAATTGATTCATATTTAAGTAAGCATCAGTTTCTACTCTATAAATACGTTAATGTAGTGTTCCATTACAATTTTTATATCTGTATCACAGTTCGAAGAAGAGTTACCCACGTAAAACCGAAATATCATATCTTTTTGTTCACTACTGTATATATATATATTGTTTAAGTTATGCTTCAAATATATTGAAGCTGACGGTTTTGTTTTTTCTTTTTCATTTTGCTGGATATATTATTTGTCGCGTACCCGATTTATGTTCTTCAGGTTTTACGTTTGAGTGCTCTAGTGCACCCCCTTCTATTTGTAATAAGTTATAGAACGATCAAATAAAAACAAAAAAATACTATTAGCCATTTATTGTAAAGCAAGATTGAATAAATGAATAACGGAATTGTACATCTTTTTTTCATCACCTACGGAGTCTTAGCGTCGTGAATGTTCGTTATGTTAAAAGGGGCCAAGGATTTCTTACGCTCATCGAAAACACAGGAGGGCGGACGGACGATACAGTTGACTAGTACATGAGCGCCACTCATGTACTAGTCAACTGTTTGAGTTTGTCACGGATCTTCATTTTAATAGTCATTCCTCACTACAAACAGACGTTATATTTGTAGACTTTGCCAAAGCATTCGATACCGCCCCCCACCAACGACTCCTCCTAAAACTTTCACTCCTACAGATTAACCCTGTAGTCATAGAATGGAAAGCCTTGTTTCTAACAGGTGGACAACAGTCAGTCTCGGTGAATGGTTCTTCCTCTAACTCAGTCCCAGTATCTTCAGGCGCCCCCCAAGGAATCGTTTTCGGCCCCCTTCTTTTTCTCATTTATATTACTTCGATTACTTCAACTATCCACCTATTCGCAGATGATTGCGTTATTTATAGGAAAGTCTTAGACCCGACAGACCATTACGTCCTCCGAAATGACCTTGACGATATATCTTCCTGGTGCTCAGAATGGCAGATGACCGTTAATCCCGACAAATTTAAACAAATGACCGTTACTACGAATTCGAACAAATCCTACAGCCACTGTACATTACTCATGCAGCAAATTGAATGCGTTTCACTATACAAATACTTAGGAGTTCACATCTCTCAAGCACTATCATGGAACCAACGGATTGAAAACTTCGTTACCAACTCATTAAAATCTCTAGGTTTCCTAAGGTGCACCCTACACCCGGCCTCCACTTCAACAAAACTGCTAGCATAAAAAACAGTTATTCTCCCAAAACTAGAATATGCAAGTATCATATGGAATCCACATCAAAATTATATTTTTTCTAAATTAGAATCTGTCTAAAGTAAAGCAGTCCGGCTCATATCAAACGACTTTTCGCTTCAAACTAGTATCTCAGCTTTAATAGCAAATTTGGGTCTCACTTCATAGCCGGCCCGGCGCAAAATTAATCGCATATGTACTGAGTACTTTCATGACTTATACTACAGTAACTCGTGCTTTAAAAACACCCATTGTCATTCCGCACATTATATTTATCCTCGAACCGATCATTCCTGTAAGGTACAGCAATACCAGTCACACGAAAATTCCTCTCTGTTTTCACCCTTAATATTATCGATTACAGAATTGAATAACTTGCCAGACGAGATGGTTACCGACACGAATCCTGTTGAATTTAAAGCAATGTGCGAGCGCCTATATGGTATGAATAGTACACGTACGTGTTTGTCTTGTTTTCATAATTACTTCCTGATTCCCCGTATTGAAATTATTGTTTTATACACAGTTACTTCCAGTTGAAAATTGCTATTGTGTACGTACAATGTCACTTCTTTTTTGTAAACTGTGTTAGGCTGATTGCGCATATTTTGTTACTTTGTTATAGACGCTTTACACACGCGCCAGATTGAGCCGCCATAGCCGCCCTTCTCTTGTCTTACCGAGATGCCGGGCCACTGAAGCGGGCGTTGACGAGTCTCCACAACGGCCTATGCTGGGGGAAGGACACAGTAACACTTAAAATGGCAATAACCTGTCCTGCTGTGGAAATTATGAAGTCAAGCGAACGGAATAAGAGGGAACAAAAACTGAAGGTCAGTTATGGCGGCGCCCATGCACAGCTGCTGTAAAGCGTCTATATAATGACTGTGATTAGAAAATTGCGTGATTATGTTGTTACGAATGCACGCACCGCCTATCCCCCTCGTTTAATGCGTGCTCAAAGACGCCCTTGAGGTAAGTAAAATTAAATGAAATGAGAAATGTTGCCAATTTTTAAGTTTCCTTAGCCACGGTTAGAGAAATTTAGAAACTGCATTTGGAGCTGATTTACTGCCTCCCATCCAGAATCTTCAGAAGGCTCGCTAAAATTCCCAGTTTAAGGTTTAAACAACAAAAACACCCCCCCCCCCCCCCGCTTCATTATCATATCGTAAGTGCCTCTTACTATCTTTTGTCATTTTATATTTTTCTATCGCGACATCGAGTAAGGGTTTTACAATATGTCTGATTGAGTTGATGCTACGTATGTTCAAACGAGGAAACCGTTTGATTTGATTTTATAAAATGTACTCCCCCCCCCCCCCAAACGGGGCTTTTATGAATTATTTACTCAGTACTTATTAATTGATAATTCAATTACAGAATCAGTTAAACCGGAAATGATTACACCCAATTTTGCAACAAAAAAAAATTATTGCGGTCGAGTGAAGTGATGTTCTAATTAGCTCTTCGTATATCCCTGTCAAAACAGTTAGACGAAACGTGTACTATGAAGCTCGTACAATGAGACGAATACAACGACGCGTGTACGACGGAGCGTGCGCAATAAAATGTTTTCAATGAAGCGTGTTTAACCGGCCATTTTTTTCGGAGACACGACTCTACAGTTGAGTTATCGCGCTAATCACTAACATGATGGAAACGGCAGGGTGTCGCATTTCGATGCGCAGCCAAGCAGAGCGGAAGGCAAAGCGCTTGTTGCCTTCCGTCGTGCTTTGACGGCGCGTGCATGCACCAAGCTCGCGAGACGCAGAAACGTTATCGGAGGTGTAGCATGCTCGCGCTTTGAGACGGCACAACCGATCAAGACATCCTTTGCGTTATAGTCCTATAAAATACCCTAATTCTGCAAGCAAGAAAACCTTTTTTTTTAATTATATTTCTCCGATCGCACCGTAAACACAGGTACTTTTCCTCTGACATTGGCCCACATAAAATCAACGAACTTATTAAAAATATTATTTACGTAGAATGCACGTGGAAGGGCCAAATAAAGTAACTGTTCATTCCCATTACATTAAAAAAAAAAATTATGGATGTTGGGAATTTTTATTTTGGTTGTTGTAAACTTTTTGTTGTGAACTTTTATGAAACGTTTCATTTTTCTTGTACCTGATATTTTTGTTTCTACGATTAATTTATGTGCTGACCAAACTGTCCTTTATAAGTGACAGGAACTTCTCAAGCTAGCCTGTGTAGCTTTTTTCACCGTCTCTCATTTTCCGCGACTATGGAACCAATAGAATTGATTTGAATCGAAACGAGTTTGCGCGGTCGCGCAAGAACAAAACCATAAAAAAAAAAAAAAAAAACAAAAAAAAAAACATTCCGCGATCTCCAGATGGAAGACGCGTAGCGAACTTACACAAGGTTTCCTATCGCCGATTAAAAAAAAAAAAAAAAGGAAAGAAGCAAATCTGAGTAAAGAGCAAAAAGGATTCCCATATTGAGTTCATGTAGGCGTATATGCGTGCTACATGTTCGTGGCTCGCGCGTCTTTCTGAAACTCGGATGGAAAACGTCTCAGCCGCCTGCCGCCGTTCGGCGAAAAAAAACAAATAGAAACGAGCCTATTTTTTGTTTTTATTTTCATATTTGTTTTTCTATCCGCGAGAGAAACGTTTTTTTTTTTTTTTTTTTTTTCAAACCATCTTTCAGTGTACAACGTACGTGCGCGTTTTTCTTTTCTTGTCAAAGGCGCGCGCTCCATAAACAAAACCAACAACAAAAACCAAAAACAAAATAATAATCCTTAAAGTCTCCATCAGCCCCAAAACTAGATCAAGGCCCAAGATGACGGGACGGCGTTGTGGTTCCGTATACAACGTCGCTTTCACGAGTGGGGACCGCCGCCGCCGCTATGTTGATCGTTTCCCTTCCGGGGCACAAAAAATGACGTCATTAGCATGATTGCAATTCGTGTCCGACACGACTATAAAAAGGGATACTTTTGCATGTGCGCGTGCATGTATTATGCGTAGTACGTTATGCGCACGCGACAGTACGTGTGTATATATATGTATGTTTGTGTGAAAGAGAGAGAGCGAGAGACTTACTTTGTGCTAGTATACTATACATCAAGTGCTCTGAGATGAGCTTATCCGCAGGCATATATATATATATATATATATATATATATATATATATATATATATATATATATATATATATATATATATATTTGCTCGTGCACTGGGCATACGCGATGACGGAATTATTTAATTATTTACGGATCAAGCATGTTGGAAGCATGCCTGCTTTGTACATACGTGTGCTTCGAACAGACAGTTTTCGTATGACCGGTGTTCGTACGACGTATTAGTAGTGTGACCACAACGTAACAACAATCTTGGATAGAAAAAAGAAAAAAGACTGAGGAATGCTAACGCACGATCATTCGAGGTGCGCTTCCATCTTTAGAAAGACGGTGTGGCGAGTCTTACCCTGTTGTCATCGCTCTTCAGCCGATGAGATTACGTCATTAGCCAATAAGACCGCCGAAATGCGAACCATGAGGCAAGAAGCGTGCACGTATTAAGCTGCGTTTCTTAAAGCTGTCACTGACGTATGGTACAACACTCAACACACAACACTCGCACGTTGTTCAAATGTTTCACAAACAACAGCGGATCTTTACGTTCTTGCCCCTTTCTTTATCACGAAAACAAACAAACAAACATCGACCAGTGTATAGTCTATTTAAGATGCCAACAGGCAATCGAACTTTGACCTTTTTAATAGTTTTAGTACACGTCCTGCCGAAGGTACGCCAATTTGTTGACTGAGATCTTCTGCGAGGCAGAAAATCCTCTTAGTTTCCTCCTCTCCTGAAGGAACTAAGGGAGGGGGAGGGCGTGACCGTGACGAACATCTCCCCGAATAACAAGACGCGTAGCGCTGGAAGTTCTGCGTAATGCGTCGGAGGTCATCGCTGTGAGTAGAGTAGACACGAGGGCCGCGTAAGCATTGGGCTGCGACTTGCGTTGGGTCGCTGAGAACACGAGTACGAGCCGACCTATGACGCTGCAATCGTGTTTACTGTTCCCTCGCGTTGGCCTAAAAACATGTGACGTCGATATTTCAGACAAGGCCTGTTCATGACGTCATTGTAAGTGGATTCCCAACTCGCCACCGAGCGGTAGACGCGCCTTCAGGTATACCCATTGGTCTATTTTGGAACACGTTAAAAGTGTTAGGGCGATTTTCGTTGTTGTTCCTTCTTCCGGTAAACGAAAACCTTTACAAATACGAATTTCCCCTCTTTTTAAAAACAAATATAAGTCTCCCTTCATTTCGAATGTTTCGAAACACAACGGGGCAACGGGGCTTGCTCAGAATACAAAGAAAAGAGACGAAAAGAGACGAAATAGGGTTTTGGATCATTTGCGTATTCCCGCTAGCGTTAGCCTCGTAAGTGATTCGGAACCTCCGAGAACTAACTGAAAAATAAACGGAGTTTTAAAACATCTCAGCGGTCAAAAGGATAAGCAAGATCAGGATGGGCCCCGGAAGAGAATCGCAATTTTGCTAAAGGCCCGTGTCTTGGGGTACATTGGAGGGTATCGGGGCATTACTTCCTGTGTCTTAACTCGAGTCGCTCATTCTTCCCGCAACTTCCTTCCTGGTCTCTCTCTGTCTCCCTCTCTCTCTCCCCCTTTTGTTGACATTGGTTTCAATTTGGATGACAGAAATATTAACGTTGGGTCAAATTTTGATCTTTCGCCTGAAATTTGGTCCAGTCCGGATTTTCCTCCATCCTTCGTTCTTCGGATGTAGATTGCATCGTGGCACGATTGTCCTAGGTTACCTCCTTTTACTGCGAGGCTGTCATGGATGACTTTCGCGTGTTGAATTCCACAGTTTGCGAATGTTACAGGCAAAAATGAATTGGTTCAACTACGGTTACGGATCTCCGCCGCTCCAAAGGGAGGTTTTTTGGCGTGTCGACTGCGAGGGGACGCTTGCTCAGCATAAGGAGATACCGTCATCATCGGCCGCTTTTCTTTGTGCTTTCAAACATTTTTTTTTTCGATTTACATTTTTTTTACACCTACGAAGCCGTTATTTACACCGTCATGTTTTTAGAAAACAATTGCTCGTTTTGTTAAAGTAAAGAAAAAAAAAACCGCTTGCTTTGTGTTGTTGCGGGTATAAAAAAAAAAAGTTCAAAAACACGTTCGAAATCCTCGCCTCGCAAACATGCATCTCACTGCCCGCGCGACGCCTTTACAATAAATTTACCGAGTCGCCTACGAGGAAATCCAGACGTGTTCCACCGACTTTTAAAGCACAGAGGTGGTGACACTTGTTTTTTGTTTTCTTCGTCAAATGTTTACAGTTAGCAGTCGACGCGGGGCCACCGCACCGGCAGATACCACCATTAGGAAAAATTCGGACACAGCTTAGAACGCTTTCTGTTGTAACGCATCTATGGGAACGTTCGCAACTGAAGTGATTTTGATGAGATCTAAGTGTCCCTTGTACGCGTACTCTGTGAAAATCAACTTTTCATCGAACGCATGCGTACCGTTAGTGAGCAGCACAGTTAAAAGATAGTTCAAATAGCGTGTGCTCAAACGGGTGGAGTGTTGCGAAAACCCCGACAAATTCTTTAGTGAGGGAAACAGTTTGCGTGCAGTGCAGACTTGTACGGTACCGATTTCAAGTAATCAAATTACTTGTAATCGATTAGTTTTTAGAGTAATGTCGTAATCATTTGAATTTATTTATTAGAGAGTAATCGCAAGAGTAGTCTGGTTACTTTTGGAACTACTAAAATTACTTGTAACCGTCTTTTGTTTCTACAAGTTCCCTATCGAGCAATGCTCGGACAACGTGTCCGACAGAAAAAAGGTTTACCGAAATTTATGAATGAGGAGTTTGTAAGTCGGTGATTCTAATTCAATAATGGGCACTACACAAGGCCCTTTTTCAAACTGACAAAAAAATCTGTCGTAGTTTTTTTCGAGTAAGGCGCAGCTCGTGAATGATGCGCAAAACTTCCTTTTCTTTTTTTCTCGATGCGACTACACGTGTAGGTGATGTTGGATGAAGTCCTCGCGGTGCCCGCGTTTACATGGACTGTGTAAGCGATCCTCTGTCTCACGGTGTTTGTTGGGCGCAGGCGCAAGCAAGACGAGGTGCAGCTCCTCGAACACGCCATCGGGCAGCGCTGCGCCGAGCTGCGCAAGGTGGGTGGCGAGCAGCTTGTGGCCACGTGCCAGATCTGCCTGAAGACCAAGTTCGCGGACGGCATCGGCCACATCTGCAACTACTGCGACATCCGGTGCTGCGCCCGCTGCGGCGGCAAGGTGTCCCTGCGCTCTTCCAAGGTCATCTGGGTCTGCATCCTCTGCCGCAAGAAGCAGGAACTGCTCATCAAGACCGGACAGTGGGTCCACAGCTCCCAGCTCATGCCGCAGGCTCCGGGCGGTCAGGACGCGTCCGCGGCTCGGGCCCGGAGGCTCGAACGAGCCCACTCGGCCGAAAAGGACAATTACACGGCCCACGCGGCGCCTCCGGGCCTCATGCGACTGGTGCACGGAGGAAGCCTACAGAGGATCGGCAGTCTCCACGGCAGCGGGACAGGCGGCGGCGGCGGCGGCGGCGGCGGCGGCGGCGGTCGAGAACTGAGGCGACAGTACTCCTCCCAAGACCCGCCTTGTCAAGACCGCCGCCTCTCCGGCTGTGACCTTCAGGAGCGGCACCTAAGGTCCAGGGAACCGTCGCCCGAGCGGAGGTGGGGCCCCGTCGGCCGCATCCTCCAGCAAACCCCTCTTCAGCAGCAGCAGCCTCAGCCGCTCGCGCAGCAAGGCATGCTGCCTCCTCATCTTCAGCAGCAGTCCCAGCTACAGCAGCACCCGCAGCAGCAACAGCAGCTGCAGCAGCATCCCCAGCAACAGGTTCAGCTTCAGCAGCAGCAGATTCAGCATCAGCAGGTGGTCGCTCAGCAACAGCAGCAGCAACAGCAGCAGCAGCAGCGTCGCAAAGTGGAGTCCGTGGTGCGCAACGACTCGCTCAGTTCGGATCAGTCTGAGTGCGTGCGGCCTCCGCCCCCGAAGCCCCACCGACACAAGCGGGGTCGAAAATGCGGCAGAGGTCGCTGAGCTCGTCCGACGACGAGGTCAGGTCCACGCCAGACTGCTCCAGCTGCGAGGAGAGTGAGAGCGTGAGCGAAAAAGGTCAGGCCATCCGTCTTGGATTTCTCTCTCTCTCTCTCTCTCTCTCCAATGATTCAGTCCCCTTCACAGAGTCTTGTTAGCTTACTTTACGTTAAGTACGCTTAGGTACTGCGCGTTCACACTGCAGGCCCATTCACACGGGAACGTTCGCTTACGTTTTCTTACGTTAGGTTCTAAATCGCCGGAGCATCCATCTCTCGAATGTCGCATGCAAGGCTACTCCGTGCAATTGGTTGCCTCGCCTCAGGAAGCACAGATGACCAGGTGGCTTTCAACGTAAGCAAAGATAACGCGACGTAAGCGAGCGGTGCCGTGTGAATCGGCCTTTCAGGGCTGTTCATAGAGGTTACGATTCGCTCGGGGTTGTGCCGTACACGGCTTTTTGCTGGACGGAAGTGGGTAGCTTCTTTTCTCCTCTTCCCCTGTCCGCTTCGGACCAATTTTTGTCGGGAGAGGAGCGACTCTCCGCTTGCGTCCTAGGAAGAGGCTCTTGACGTGGGCCTTCGGGACGCGGCCGCTCATATCCTCTGTCAGTCAAAGCCGCGGCCGCTGTCAGTCCCGAATTTCCCGAAAATAAGGGAAGCAGATCATGGCGAAGGCGAATGGAAAGTCGTGCTGTATCGCGCCTCAGGAGCTTGATTGACGTCTTCGCTGAAATCCTACACGCGCGCCGAATCGGATACGATTCTTTTTTATTTTGATCGTGCACGTAATGAATCGTGTCCTGTGTGGACAGTTCTTTAGTAAGGCCGTAGTGCCGCTGAGTCATCACTCGGGTCCATTCTGTCTCCCCCGTTCGCCTCTCATAGATGACGTCAGCACTAGGGCCTTGCTTGTAGGTGGTGTTCTCTTAGTTATGCCTACAAACGTACTGCTTCGTTTTTCTGCGTCTTTTCTTTGTATGCGCAAACACATGCTGTTTTTCCCCTCCTAGGGTAACGATAACTGCGACTTGAGTATAAGGTGTTTTCACCGACGTCATTTCGTCCGCCATATTGTTGTTATGAGCAGTCTGGAGCGTGCAGAAGGCGAGCACTCCGAAGCTTCACATCACACCCTCTAATTGGTAGTGCAAAAATGGTTTCATCACGCTGACATCTAACAACAAAATGTCGGATTGACGTCATATGAAAACAGCCTATAAGTTCTCGTTCAAAGCCAAAGTAATCAGAACGTTGTCGTTTACGTAGTTACGCGATAGAGATAATTGTGCCGACTTGGTCGAAACGTACAGTGAAACATCGTTTTCTCTGAGACGGTCTGCAATAGGGTTTTGCCAAGACTAGGACATGAGTGCTTGGGCGCTGCACGCTGCAGGCGCTCGCGTCGGACATTTGATTATACTGTGGTCCTTCGAAAAACTGGCTAATCTTCCGTCCACCGCCCCCCCCCCCCCCCCCCCCCCCTCTCTTTCGGTGACTACTCCAGAATAAAAGCGCTTGGTGGCGCTGTGAGCAATCGCCGTGCTAGAATTCGACAGTTACTAAGCCACAAAAAACAAATTTGGGGAAAATACGACCGTCACAAAGAGATGAGCACTTCGCAGATGAATTATTTACGCCTCCGGGCCTTCAGAAGCCTTAGCCGCCCTCGCCTTGCTGGCCTCTCGTGGTTCACTGTTTTGGTGTAAAGAGGGAAAAAGAGGAGGTTGAAGAACTTGAGTATGCTTGTTGTTATCGTCACTGCATGCACCTCGCAGCCGAACAATGGTAAATCTGTCCTTTCTAAGAAGGCAGACAGCAATGCTTTTCTCATTAAGCTTCTTGAGACTGAAAAAAAAAAAAAAAGGTAGTGTGTGAGGAAGGTAGCAGCTACAACAGCACGCCGTCTGCGCGCAGTGCCCCCTGCCATTTCATCCACTGCGCTGCCATCTGTCTGTGTGGAGACTGGCGTTTGAAAGGGAGACTAGCCAGTCTTTCTAGGAACCATAATTATACTGCGGTATCGAGGGAAGCGCTACCGATTTAGTAAGGGGGAGAGGTCAAAAAGAAACTGGACAAATATGTTTCGAGCCTCAAATCTTTGTAAGCTAAACGAAGCCACGCTTCCTAGCCTTGAGTTAGAAGAATTATTGGCTTAATGCCCTCACGTTCAACGAAGTAAGTATCGCCTTCGTTCTAAGAAATATTGCGCATTCTTTTGAAAGCCGGAAGCTTCAGAGAGGATAGAATGCTAATGTTCGGTATTAAATGCTATTAAAGTCACGAGAGCATAAGAACCAGAGTCTTGCCTGAAAAAAATAAGCTGGCAATATCTGACATCTAAGATTGGCTAAGATTGCCTCATGCAATTCCAGTACTCTGATAGAAAATTTAGTGATATCAGTGTCAAGCTGGACAACGCAAGAAAGTGGCATGGTCGGAATGCAGCTTTTTCTTTTGATTTTTTTTTCGTTAATTATTTCTAGCTTCTATGAAACCTTGTAAAGGAGTTGATTAAAAAAAAAACAGTTGCTTCGGATTTTTATTTTCCGGACGGTTTTGCTTTATGCTATTTTTTGTTATCGTATTCGGACTTTTTTTAAATAAAAAATTCCGGTTCCTGCAATTATTTTGTCGTTTCAAGCCTTCGTTTTAGAGACGCGTCTCTTATCTATGTTCACGAGAAAATGATAAAACAACCGTAAAAGCAAACGCCATCGTGCTTACTTTTTTACTGATTATTTTTAACTTTTACTGTCATCTTCATTTCTATTTTCTCCTGTCGTGGGCCTATTCTTTCCACCCGCTACTTCCTCTTCTCCATCTTTTCGTCCCTACTGTATCTTACGCGTATGTTTTGGTATATACTTCTTCGGGAGCATTTTTCAACCTTCCTTCCCGGCATATTCCCTCTGTCATTTTCACTCCTTTCTTTCACTCTCTCCTCATTTCTTTTTCTTTCCCTACCTGTCTATCTGGCCTGAAACATGATCACGAGAAAATATAAAGTAGAGAGGAGAAACCTCAGGAAGACTGCTCTAAAATATTTTGCCTCCGCGTTCGCTGTATGCGCGCACACACATACACGCGAACACACACACAAGCACCCGCAAACTCATACAACGCGCACACACGCATACATGCATAAGTACACGTATACAACACGCACAGCCACACACAGACACACATCACATACACACGCGTGCACACACACGCATAGACACGCACATGCGCCCACACACCAGCAACGGATGCCCTTTCGTTTCTATTCTTGCGCTTCCCTCCTTCCCCAAATTTCTCCCTCTCTCCCTCGCAGTTCACGCTTTCCTTCTCGCTCTCAGTTCGCGCTCTCTGCCTCTCCACTTTAATATTAGCGGCGGACCGATCAATAGCTGCAGGCCGGCGGAAAAGGTAGCCTCCGAGGAAGGGTTGAGGAGGCGAGAAGAAAAAGGCTAGGGAAGGGAGGGGAACACGATGGGGAAGGAAGAGGGAAGAGAACGGGGAGAAAGGAAAGGCCAGGCTTGGAGAAGTCGAGGAATGGGGAAAGAGCAGCGTAGGGAAGGAGGACGGCCATAGGGGAAGGAGGAGGGGAATGAGCGGGACAGCTGTGGGGAAGGGAGGGAAGAGAGAAGAAAATTTGGGGATGAGGAGAAAATGGATGAGAAAGGGGAAACTGTCCCGGATGCTGCGGCGGCGGATCGGAGTGCGGGGCTATTTTTAGCTCGCCCGCTGGTAGCTGTGTGTGGGCTCTGTCTGGCTTCAAGGACGATTCGCTGCCGCGGCCGGTCTCTGTCGTTGCCGTCGAAACAAGCCCCTCTTTGACCCTTTCCCCAATTCCCCATCCTCTCCCGTTTTTCTGTTGGACTTCTCTCTCTTTTTTTTTTATTACCATTGTTTCTTTTAGCGTTGTCCCTGGACAGAGTTCACGTCTGTCTATTACGTGCGCGTTAAATGGGCACACAAGGCTCCGCGCTATGTGCAGTAGTCATGTCCGAGGCCTGCCTTCGTGTGTTTGCTCTCGCGTCTTGGAAAACTCGGCCGAAATTTGACGTCTCGTTGGGTTTGCTCTATTTGTTGACGCTGCAAATGCTTTTTTGTTTTGTAGTGTGTGCGCGCGAGTGGCGTCCGCGGGTATTGCGTACGCAGGTGTGTTTTTGTCGGATGGGTGCGCGGTGTGGATCACGCGTGCCCGGAGAGATGCTCTTAGGAGGTGGACTCTAAGTCCTCCCGTCGCACTTAGGATAGGTCAATAAAAAGGGGCATTTACGCGGCTGCAAATAGAGTCGAGTGTGTCGGAGAAGCGAACTCGGTTTACGTACTTTAGTTATATTTTTTTTTTCTGTGCATGATAAGATTTTAAAGACTGTTGCTTTTGGAGAAGGGAGGGAGGGAGAAGCAACTTTTATTTGATCTGTTTCGAAAGAACAGACTCTTTGTTAGCTTGCAAAGCATGTGCTTTTTGCAGCAAGGGTACGCAATTCTTCTCGGAGGATGACAGCTTTTTATTCTATTTTGGTAAGATCTCGTGGGCCCACTCGGTATAAAAAACATATAGGTGGTGTCATCTTGACGTGGTCTCTGTTAGATTGTACACATAAGCGGCGATAACAGTAAATAGAAGACTGGGTGCCGCTTTAATTATTTTGACAACGAATGCCGGTTATACTAGTCCGAGCCAAGAAAACGCGCGTCACAGAGCAAGGTTCGTGTTTTGCTCGCGCCGGTGCAAGGTCTGCAAGCTTGTGCAGTCGCAAGCGCCTTAGATGAGGTCTTTTTCACCTGTGTTTAACAAAATCCAAACCAACGCGTTTTTTTTTTTTTTTTTTTGCGCGCGTAGGCTTGTGCGCTTTCCGGAAATTGTGTATTTCGTGACGTTCTTGCTGTTTCCGGGGCGCTTTCTGAGTCACAACCATGCCCGTTGGTTAGGACGGTGCGGTTCCGGGCGAGCGGAGAGCATCTGCGCCAGACGGCGAAGAAACGCGGAGCCGGAACTAGTACCCTCCACCGATTGGCCGGGAGAGGATATGGGAGAGGAGCGCGTTGTCGTGCGGGTTCAGAAAAAGTTGAAATCATCCAACTTTCTTATGCGGGCCCGGAAGGCGCAAGGAATCATGCGACGTCACGAAATGCGCAGTTTCCGGGAGACGCATGGCCTACGCGCGCAAAACAACGCGTTGGTTTGGATCGCGCTTTAGCCTCGTTTAGTCTCATATAATTTTAGAAGCATTTGCTTAGTGACCGCATTTTGCAATGGAAGTGTTGTAGTTAGATTTAAGAAAAAAACACCTTTTTTTTAAATCTTGGATTCGTAAAAGCCAGTTTGTTGTCTAACCTGGCGTATAGTCGTGGCACGTGGGTACGTTAGTAGGGATATGAAGGGAAAGAGATGTGCCAGAGGAAAGGAGGGGAACGACGTTTCGACCTAACGATCTTCTTCAGGTATACTAAGAGGGGAGAGGACAGATCAAAAGATATATACGTACAACGTGTATACAAAAGGCGGAGGTGACACGTGAGTATAGTCCTGGTACGTGAGGGGAGTGTAAAACCCCAAGATTCATACTGCTGATGCATCATACATAAGACACGGTCTGCTGACATGGTGACAAAAGTCTGTTCGAATTAAGCGTCTTCGCGTGTTCGAATGAAGCGTTTTCCAATTAAACGTTTTTTTTTTTTAATACATATATCTCTGCTCCGAGCGTGCCTGAAGGCACTGTTTGTATGACCGATTTGACGGGAGTATCATACAATGAAGAGACACGCCTCAGACTGTGGGCTTTGTATATGGCGCGTTAGCAGTGCCATCGCGCGACTAAACGCCGCAGCCTGCGGGGAGCAAGCAAAATAAAGAGAACGCAATTCTCGATCGAACAACGACAGGGATTTTGGCTGTGTGTTTGCCATCGAACCTATATAAAGTGTACCTTAAAGCACACCAGCGCGCGAGAAAGCAAATTCTGCGAGGCGGCCGGTTACTGCGCCAAGAAAACAATTCCAAAATGGCACCTAGTTTTGTCGTTCCGGAACGTGTATTTTACGGTACCATTTAGTTTCACCGAATGTCTTTTAGAATGGAGTATATTTCCCCGTTTTCTATAATATTTTTATTTTATTAGTTTTGATCGATGAGTGTCACGTTTCGCTCGGCACCGACGCCACTTTCGTCATTTTCCGAATATGACTTCATAAATTAATGATATCAGAACTCGGTAATATGAAAACTAAGGGTTTTAAGGGACCAGTTTCTACAACGAAGTTTTCTATGCTTCGTTTCCGGCTTACGTCCAGACGCAGCCGACGCTGCGAGCTAATGCGACCAATCAATCAGCGTCAAATGCGAAAGTCACTAAGCCTTTTCTGTTTACGGCTGGTTCAGCGATGATAGAACACGCGCAGGAACACGATTGGTTCCGTGAGCTCGTAGCGTCGGCTAAGTGAAATGAAGTGTAGTGCGTAATGGTTTCAAACTTATTCTTTCATAGCACCTGGCATTTAAGGCTGGTTCACACAGCATCGTTTTCTAACGTTACGTTACGAGAGCTTACGTACAAGTCACCGGGATGGCATGTGTACTTCATAATAAGCGTGGCGACCAGTTCAAGGAGATAGTCTGGCGCGCGACATTCGAGACACGAATGTTTCGGTAACTTATACGTAGCGTAAAAAAAAAAAAAATAAACACGTAAGAACACGGTGCTGTGTGAACCGGCCTTTAGTTTGTGTCTGTTCACCCGTATTACAGTGTGTGTGTGTGTGTGTTGTAGGATTGCCCAAGGGTATATCCACAGTCCCCATTGCGTGCTTTTTCGAGAGCAAAGCATAGATCGGACACGTGTACCCTTTAAGTATTCGGCCGCGGCTCGTGTTAACCGATTGGTCACCTAAAACTTCCAGCGCTTCGGCCTGCGTATGCGCGGACGATTCGCGCGAATTTTATTTCTGCGCACGCTCTGGTGTGTGGGAACACGCCGACTTGTCTGTAAACAGGGTGTTGGTCTATCTTCTCGGCTGGAGGAGTCCTTTCCCGCGCTGTCTCGACGAGACGACGCGGTTGCTGTATTCACGTCTTCTTCTTCCCCCGACGCTGCTTTCTTGCTGTTCAGGCGAGGCGGAGGTTTTCAATCGCACGTGGAAGCAGCGGGAAATTCTCGATGCCAAAATGAAAAAATTCCTTTCGGTGAGCCCACTGCCTCTACCCCGGTTCCCCTTTCCGTCCCTTCTCCCGAAAACACCCTCTTCCTCTAAAAAAAAAAAAAAAAAGAGAGCGTCAGAAAGCACACCAGAGTAATTTTTCACTCGTTCTTAGGACTTCTTCCGCAAGCGATGTTTTCTTCGCCTTCGTCCCTCCCTGCAAGAGTGGCTTCACCTAGCGTCACGTTTTCCCACTTTCCCTATTTTCGGTTCTTTATCTTCCCAATGTTCCCCTTTCGTTTTTACGCGTGTATTTTTTTTCCGGCTTACCGGCGTCGTCTGTTGTTTGTTGATGTCGCGGTTTTTTCGCCTTGTTTTTTGTTTGCTTGTTGTTTGTTCTTGTTTTTCAGTCGGATTGTGTATGTGTGTGTGTCTGTGTTCGTGCCTGCGTTGGGCGCATATATTT
Organism: Ixodes persulcatus; assembly: GCA_013358835.2. Taxonomy (NCBI): domain Eukaryota; kingdom Metazoa; phylum Arthropoda; class Arachnida; order Ixodida; family Ixodidae; genus Ixodes; species Ixodes persulcatus. Next base: position 913,916 of record JABSTQ010010691.1, on the reverse strand, counting down.
ATACGTACTATGCGGTTTGGTGTTCGACGCACGTTTGATAAAGTTGTGCTGTAAGATCACGCCATTTTTTATCTTTTATTTTTCAGGATATGTTTTGTTTTGTTGTACGGTTTTAGTTTCATTTTTTTATACAGATAGCGCGGAACGCCTTTTAGTTGAGTCCGCGCACTCCTTATGGTCCTAGCTTTAAATATAATGAATTTAACATGTTTATACTGTATGTCAAAGTATATGCACGTTTTCTATGAAAAAGAAAAAGAAAAACAAACCAAACATACACGGCATCTGTCATACGTGTATGCAGCATACTGATTACTCGCGCCCAGCGAGCTGGTTTATGTGAACGAATTATACTCGTATCTCACAGCGCGACCTATATTCAGGTACAGGATGACTGGCAGGATCGCTCGGAGTACATTCCTGTCCGCTCACTCGCGATCTAGTTCGATGCGCATCGAAAGACGAAACGGCCTAAAACCACCAACACAGTGCAGCTACTCCAGGCACGCGAAGATATGATCCCTCCCCCCCACACACACAATTAAACAAATACACACAGCCGCTGCTTCTTTGTACGATGCACTGCCCATTGTGAGTGTACACTACGGTTGCCGGCCTAGGACATTGTAAATTTTGTTGCAACCGCTATCTTCTCCTGCCAGCTATGACTGAAAATTCGATACCCCACTGCTCGGTGGCGGGCTTAAAGGACACATGCAAAGGAAGAAAAAAAAACATTTTTTTTTAAACAGGCCAGGTGGTGAAAGAATATTATAAAACGAATTTACAACGAAGAAACAAAACATTTAGAGCTATATTTACGGCGCAAAATGAATTTGTAATTGGCGCCCGCGGGACCGCTGCTGGTCACGTGGTAGGCCCGCGCGCCGTCGCGCTCCGTCGCCGCGCGCTGAGCGTTGTGCGACGCCGCTTCAACGCATTTCTCCACGCCGCCGTCGCCGCCGCCGCACAAGTTCGTCTGCTTCGGGGCGCCGCCGCCATCATCTGACCGGCGCACAGGTCTGTCACGTCTGCTTGCGCTTTTTCAGGAGTTTCCTTTGGGCTCTAAAAGGTGCTTATTAATCTTAGTTTTTTGTTATACTTCAAACAAAGATGAATAAGTTACTTTTAGAGACCATAGGAAGCTTCCGAAAGAGCGCAAGCACCACGTGATAAATAAGGGCCAGTCACGTGATAAATAAGGGCCACTTTTCCGCGGCGCCCGCGGGCGCCAACTACAAATTCGTATAGCGCCGTAAATATAGCCCTAAAATATTTTTTCTTCGTTGTAAAATCGTTTTACGACATCCCTTTTCCATCTAAGCTGTTTAAAAAAAAAGTTTTTTCCTTTGAATGTGTCCTTCAAGCAATAACATCTTTCCCACGCGTTTTTTTTTTTTTTTTTTACCGGTGTAGGGATATGTCGTGCAAGCCATGGCTTGCATGTAACGTGGTGCGCGCGCTAAGCGGCAAGGCCAGCACATAGCCGCTGATTCGGCGTCGATGCAAGTCGTGTGTAGTTAGACGTCCGGACGTTTGGGCATCCTGCAGGTGACTGCGCTTATCCTCACGCGGTGGCCGGCGGCGGCGCTCTGTCGGGCGCGGCGCACTCGTGCGCGGCCGTGCCCAGCAAGGCGGGCTGTCTGGGCGGTCCGGGCCACCCGCCGTTCACGGGAGGCAAGAAGACGGTGCGATTCAATCGGGACCACGGCGGCTGCAGAGCGCCCCTGCCCGACGCCCTCACCAAGGACTCCGGCATTGATACCAGTAGTAGCGCCACTCTGAACGAGGATCTGTGCCTTAAGGTACTCGCCGCCACTGCCTAGGCCACAAAGACACACTTTCCTTTTATTTCTGTGTGTCTTTTACACATTTTTTTCTTATATGTGTGACGTGCACGCCTTGGTAGTGGCAAAGTGGTTTTGGGTGGTGGTGGCTTTAGAGAAATTTGGCGTAGATTAGTTGCTTGCCCTTTTAGCAAAAGCGATGCTGGCCTCTTTTGACTTTGGTGGCGTATAGTGTAAGATTTCCAAAGCACTTTGGCTTCGGAAGCTTTGTCGCAAGACGAATGTGAGAATAGGTAGCGAGACTATAGCAGCGCACAATTCGCAATTTATAATAATAATAATAATAATAACAATAATAATAATTTTATTTGCACGTAGAAGGGCACAGGTGATGGTCTGCGTAACTGGGCAGATAGGTGAGAACCTTCACGTATAGCGCATGCTAGCCCGCCACCACCTGCGGAAGACACTAACATAAACGAACTAATCACTTTTAAAAGACGCAAGCACTGTGAAAAGGTTGGAGAGGGGGGGGGGGGGGGTCTGATTATGAGAATGCCAATGACCAAAAAAGAGAACACACCTTCATTCGGTGTCTTGTGCAGCTAAGTCTGTGACTTTCCAAGGCGTTCAAGTCTTGATGCCTTGAGGTTTAAGTCTTGACACCTCGAGGTTCAAGTCTTCACACCCTGAGCTTCGGGTCTTTACAGCATGACGTTCAGGTCTTTACACCTTGACGCTCAAGTTTTAACGTCTCGAGGATCAGTCGTTTACACCTTCACGTTAAGTTTCTGCGCTTTGAGGTTCAAGTATTTACGCATTGAAGTTCAAAACTTTCCAAAATAAGATTTTTTTTAAACTCGACAATTTTTTTTATAAAGTTGTGCGATGTAGAATGTAGCACACAACATGTGCCAAAGCGACATACGCGTAGGTCACCTGCTTACACTATTCTAACCAATTAACGTTCTTGCATAGGAAGATAAAGACTGGCATCCTTGAAATCGAATGAGGCAGGAATGCAAGGCGGGCCACGACCGTTGTTGCCAAATGACTGTTTCACTATCTGGTCGTGATGCTGATCAGGATTGTCTGAGGTTATTGTAAAATTACTATATCCAATTCTCGCAGCCGTTGACAGTTTTTAATCGGCGAGAAATGCCCATCAATTTTTTCAGGCGTCATCATGGGTGTCACACCCTCGGTGGTGCTTCGGAATCGCGTAAACTTCGCTCGTACACGGGGCAATTGAAGCACTACGTCGAATGAAACCAGCTTGCGCCAGAAGCATCAGTGGGAGCTGACTTTTGAAAACGCTATTATAAGTGGGCTGCAAATTACTTTTTTGTTGTTGCTTATTTTAGGCAAAATGCTCGTTGAAAACAAGATAAACAGTTAGAGGATATAGTTGAGCCTTTCGGTGCCTGATGTAGTAGGCTTTAGGCTTGGGTTTGGCTTTTCTGTTTGTTTTCTAACGAGTTGCATTTTTGGGATTTATATGTAGCTCACGCTAGTAGTTCGAAAAGTTAAAGTTCGAATTGTTTTTGCTCGATATTCTATCGTGGCTAGAGCCTCGCGGACGAGTATCTTTCACAGTGGTTTGTTTGGTACAGACTTAACGCTATTAACGTAGTGTCAGTAGACTATTTACACTCAATGAGGCACACACTGATCTAGCTTTACAAGTGTAACTGCGTTTGCAACTCTGCGTTTACAAAACCGTTTGCCTTAGCAAAGGAAGTTTTCGTCAGAAGTTATGGAATTCGTGTGGCAGTCTATGAATTACCGACTCGTGAGAAGTTTTGCGAATTAAATTACAGTAATCTACATCGGTTATGCCGCTTAGCGGGAGGGAGGAAAAAAAATACCTTAGTCGTTCGAGGCTTTGTCTTACAAATATCGATTGCCTGCAAATTCTCGGACGTTAAAGTTCGTTTGAAACGGCCGGAACATCCAGCTTCTCCTCACGATGGACCGCAGAAAACGCTGCGATCCATCGAAGTCAATCCAATGCTATATGTTAGTGTTCCGTGATACGTTCACAGCGCTGGATAGTGGCTCGTATGAATCGTAGCGTCCGCTGCAGTCCAAGTACGGTTCCAGATTAGCCGGCTGCGGAGGGTGTCGAAACCAGGCCAGAGGAGCGTTACCGATTGCGAAATTTGCATGACAAATTGCCCGCGGCCCGATTCCGCTAGTTGGCCGACTGCAGCCTAGCGCGTGTGCGAGACGGCGATGACGTCACCACGGGCTTTCCCTTCGAAATCGGTTTGACGAACTGATTCGAGGGATCAGAGGCAGTATAGGGCTGCGTTGCCGACGTGCACATGTCGTCGTTCTATCCTGTGCCAGGGAAAGCTTTTGTCTTTTTGGAAGAACACATTTTATAGGCGTAAACGTTGCGTCATTTGTGCTTTCCTGTGTCGACTTTGAGTTGAAGTGGCGATACAGGCAAGTTTGTTTGTGAGTAGAAAAATAAACTTAGCGCTCAAAAAAAAAAAAGAAAAGACGTGGACTGAGGGAGACGTACACGAGACTAGCACTTTATTACTTAATTAAAACAGATAGATGGGATCAGCGGACACCGCCTTGTTCATCCATTGGAAGGAAGATAATGGCGACGTTATATCCTTTATGAATCCACCGATGACCCTCGATCGTGCTTCAGCAGCGCGCGTTCGTTCCTACGGTGCAAACTGAGCTCAACTGCGGTTTACAAGCATAAAAGTCTACACAATCGTATCTGGGCATTAAACTCTGCCATTGAACCCGTCGACCATTTTTCGACAGCTCTTCTGATACGAGCGTGCTACGATCGTGCGTTTATCCCGCGGACTTCTCAGTTTCATGTTTCTTTGTAGACCTACAAAAACACGTTTTTCTGTTCCCCCTTTTTACTGTAAGCGCGCCCTGCCTTCGACGGTGCTCTGGTTGGCCGCTAGTTCGAACATCGTGCTCCTAATCCAAGTCATTCGTGACCTTCCGTTCTGATCAGAAGTTGGAAACGAAGACATATATAGTCCCGATCTGAAAACCGCGAGCTTGGTGGTTGATGAATTGTAGTCTTTACACTCGATGTAACTTTAAAGTAGTCCTGGAGCAAAAGAATGGAGCAGAAGCGATGGCAAGACCTACGTGCGCTCCCGTATATATCCACTACTCTAGGGACGTGTAACAGAGTACACCGTTGACTATACTTCGACACAAAACTGCGTAACGACTGTTTTGCTTTTACTTGACTTTTCTGTTGTTAAGTTTCGCATCCACCTCGCGCGGCGTATAAATGTTTCACCCGCATGAGACTGCACGTTCTGTGGCCTGCCTGTGTGCTTGCTGACTATTCTGCTAGACTGCATGGGAGACTGGCATGCGTGTGTTCTGAGGCCAACTGCAGTCGCTGTCAACTTAAGAAGCCCGGGGCGTGACGAGTTCCGTGCCTCCTACGGCTCCCCAGCCAATGGGAGTGCGACAACAGCTCGCTAGGACGACGAAGAGCCAATCACGAGGCGTAATCATTATGGGCCACGCCCCGTGCTTCGTAAGCTACGACTGTACAGTCATTTTCTGGCGTGCTGAGGGAGAGAGGTGTTCCGGGAAAGGGATACGTCATTTTTGCCAGTGCCTATCTGGGTGTCTCGTCTGTGACACCCCGTGACGCGAGTGTTTGTTTCTTTTGTACGTTTGTCGGCAGAGCATCTGAAAGATTCTCTTTGACTGAGATGTAGACGGTTTAGGTGGGTTCGTGACGTCTTGTCCCGGAATGTTTTGTTTGAAAAAAATTAAGGTAATTTTTTTTTTCTCTCACGGCTGTCTGATTGTGGCAATTAGAAAGAGAAGTATTCATATGTTTTGCCTACTTAACAAGTGTAGGGCGTGTATTTGTTTAATCGAGGTGTATCATTACTTAAACAAAAGTGTCGTGCGTAGGCTTTTTTTTCTTCTTTTCTTTCTCACTCTTGCAAGAAACTGTTACTGTATAATTCCAGATCCATTTTTGCTGAAAATAAATAACTTACCTTTATCAATCTCCGTTTAGTTTCAACGGCTCAATTTTGGAGCCTCTCTACCCGGTTTGGGGTAGTAGTTCAGTTCAATCTAATAACTAGGTGCTGCTTATTGCGAAAAGAGTGAAAAAGAGGAGGTCGAAGCAAGTTACATTCAACATACAGTAGAGTTGCGAGACTCTTTTTTTTATGACTGTGTGACTAAATGAAAAAAACAAAAAAAAAAACCGGTGGCTCAGTCGGTTGGGTGTAATTTACTAAACATTGCGATACCTAACGTTAGTTTGTGACGGTCTGACGTGACGATAACGTTATGTAGCACTCGTTTATGGTATCTTAGATGTTGCTTTCTCGTATGCCTTCAAATGATTGCTCAACGTTCTCGCAAGTGAATGTTAGTGTGTACATTAATGATCAGAAGTCTATTGATGTCAAGTAAATGTCACTCTTTTTCGCAAACACGAGCCGTTTAAAAGAAATCGGGTGGGCGGTCCTCCCTAGCTTTGTTTTATAAATTCAAAGTTGCGGTTTGAAACTTCCTCAGGTAAAACCGAACGTACAATACAGTTCTGAAGACATTCATCTCTACTCGCCCGGGCGAAAATGTTTTGTCGAACGTTAATAATGTTTCGCACACAGCCCCTTACACCGTGCGTTCCACCAAATCGCGCGGAAAGGCAAAACTCTCCTCACACGAAGCCTGCATTGAAAGGTTTCGGCAGTTGCATATTGCGTTCGTTGTCAGTTCCACGTGTTGTTTTTCTCAAGTACAACTCTGTTGGACGCGTTCGGGTTAGCGCGACTTCACGGATCCTGAGCAGACGCGACGCTTTCTCCCGCTACGTTCCCAACAAGAAACGGCGTCTGCGAAGCAAACCCTCTGATTCTAGAGCGGAAGCCCTTCGGTCGCTGAATCGCCTCCTGATCAGATTTAGCTCACGGCGTCTACCGCCTGTCTGGCCCCTGGCGTAGACCCAAAACTTTGTCCTCGCTTTCATTCGAATAGGCACAAAAATAGCTTCTGTAAAACTAACTTCTTCGTTTCGATTTTTTTTGTGTGTGTTTTCGTTTTGCTGGTCGCAGCTCGTTTGCTGCGCGAGGCTTTGAAGGTCGCGGCATACGGCGTCGATTTTCGGCGAGGCAGACAATCGCCGGAGTTGCCTCCTCTCCTAAGCTGCGAGGGCGAATGTGAGAGAAGGTAGAAATAAGAACAAAACAAAAATGAAAGGCGCCAAGCGAACCTGTCGGTCTTGTAATTCTTTCGATGTTCGGGATTCGCGTACTGCCGTCCTTGTTCACGTCACGGAAAGCTGGCGGTGTTTCGAGCTGTAGCCGTCGCTTTATGGACAGGTCCCGGAAGTTCAACAGACACCGACTTTTTGTTCGCCAACAAAATTGAAAATATTCCAGTGTCGTTTGTTCGCAAGCATGTTTTTCTGCCACCGGTTTCTAATCATTGAAAACATAAAAAAAAAGCCGAGCGTAAAGATGTTTGCTAGGTGGCGCAAGCTGCAACCCGATTACGAGGGTTCCGCCGTACGCCCCCATTCATCCATCCATCCATCCAAGTTACTAAGTCGCTGTAGCTCACATGGAAGCTTCGTCCGACTAGGTCTGGCGTGGCGGAAGGCAAAAGAATGCGATCGAATTTGACCCGACGTTCTGCAGCCGCGATCGATGAAGTGGGCTTGGAGGGGAAGGGAAATGTATCTTCTCCCTTTCCTTCTCCCTCTTCCTGGTTCTCTCTCTCTCTTTTCATCTTTTGTCGCCTGCTGATTGTGTTTTGGAGGCGCACTGGCGTGTCGGCACGCCCGTATATCATTATTAGAACCACTAAATATGCTACCCTTGTAGAGTAGCGCCACCCCGCTCCCGATTATCTCGTGGTCGTCGCCATTTTGGTTCTCTTGGGCGCCGCCATGTTTGGTGCTTAGTGCAGAGCGGGCTCAACTGGCGATCTTTACCATTTGAAAATGTGACTTCCTAAACCTTAGATACTGTGTCAGAAAGCAATGAACGGTATCATTTTTCTCTGCCAGGGTCTGTTTTAACATTTCTGGAGGACGGAAAAGCGTTTCCTGGCCTTTCAGATAAAGCTTCAGACAACTGGCAACACTGAGTTTTAGCACCAAGATGACAGCAGGGCTCTGACGATAGTCAGAAAAATGCGGAGGTGGAGCAAATTTGCTTAAAAGGGCGAGGGCATGAATCATACTTTTGGTTTTTAGGCTAGGTGGCGCAAGCTACCGCCCGTTTTAAAGAGTATAGCCATTAGTTTCAATTCATTCGTTAATCCATGACTTAAATGTCGTTAATCTGAAGATTGACTTATTCAGTGGCCATAATCACTATGTATTTTGTGGAGCCGGATAATTCTCCAACTGTTTATATTCGTAACATCGTACTGGGTGCTCTGTCGCGATGCAGAACGGAAAAGTAGATTCTTATGTATGGGTTTTCGCGGAGGCCGTTGACATTCGGGGGCTCTCTATAGGAGTCGACGAGGTCTAGTTTCCGGATATTTGGGGGAAATTAAACTGTTGGATCGCAATCGTTCCAATTGCCCAATCCAAATAAAATTAATGGTTGACGAATTTTAAGTGAGCTATCGAAGCTTTTGGAAGCTGAGCTCAGCTATTGAATTCTTCTGTAAATAAAGGACCGCTTCGTATACGAAAAAGCTTTAGACTAACTGGTTCCTTGATTTTTCGCTCCCTCTATGAGGCCTTCCTTTCTGCGTTTTCCCGTAATTGCTGCATATAGGTGACCACCGCACACTAATTCAATACAAAATAGCTAGTTTTGGCTAGAAAAATCTTACTTCGTTGGAATCGCGACAAGGAGTATAAAAGCTCATCCTACTCGGGCTGTGCTCACTTCGACTGTGGTTCTCTACTTTAGTCTACTACTACCCGCCTTCCACTTGCAAATTGTGCTCAGGGTAATGAGCTAGGAGAATCCTTTTAGGCTGATTGAGATTAACTGTGCTCCGTTATTTTTTAATACTCAAACGCGTGCCATCAATCTGGCAAGCTAAAAGTTACGGATAAGATTATTCTAACAAAACCGTTTTGTGGCCGTATAACGCGAAATAGACTCCCAATTATGATGTCACTAAGTTAATGCGAAAGCGCTGTAGTTTCGCTTTTGGGCGGTTTTGGCTATCGTCTCATTTCTTCGTTTCGTCACAAAGAGATAACGAAGAGACATTGGAGGTCAGGTGCCACATTCTATAGCCACTGGCAGGATGAATAACGGCAGGGAAGTATTTCAGTTCCGTCTGCAGCGCGAGCTTGCTACCTTCGAAAACGCTTCGGCGTTTCACGATGCTGCGAAGGTGCACGCGCAACCAAAATAACGACGGAAGGCACGAAGCGCCTGCTTGAGGCTGAGAATCCGAAGGATACGCTCTGTACTTAGTGTCCTATCGAAAACTACAATAAAACTCTTCGCAAAAAAAAAAAAAAGAAAAAAACCCAACAATTTTGCAAGATTGCGTTTGCACGTCTGGCTTTCCCACAAGTAAAGACCTTGTGCGGGGAAGCAACCGGTACAGGCGCTTGCGCTTTGCGTCCGCGACGTCCCGCAACGCGTACGCGGGTTTCCCCGAAGAATCGCATCACGTGACGCTGCCTTAAGAGCGTGCTTCAGAAATTTCTAAATACCTGACATCGTAGTTTTCTAATGTCTTCTGTATAGTCAAAACTGAAGCCCGGTAGTCACGTAGGGCACACTTATTTTTCATTATAGCTTTGTTTAAAGAAATGTTTGGAGTTTTCTTTTCGTTACACGCCGTACATTTTTTTTTTTCTGGTTAATCTTCAGCTTGCTTTGTAGAGAAAATGGGAAGGTAGGCTAAGCTGAAAGGAACACTTGAAAAAGAGCATCCTGGAAGCATCAAAATGGCAGCAGAGTATTAACTAGAAAGCAACTCCTTCAGAACTCAAAATAGTGTGTTAACAGCATCGTGGAAAGTTGTAGGATATGAATACTCTTACAAGTCAACACCCTCTGCCTCTACTTGGCCTAAATCTGCTTTGTTTAGCCTCGCTTTCATCCCTTTTGCACCATAAAGCTTCTTAGTGGCGACAACTTAGTTTGATGACTCGAGGCATAGCTTTGTTATTCTTGGCGTTCAGGTTGTGACTTGTTTAGAAAACCACGCAGTGAAAATTGATATGACTGATTCGATACCGACTGAGCCACCTGAGTCACGAAAGCCTAGAAACATCTGCTTTGATACACTGTGAGATTACATTTTGACACGTTGAAAATGCCAACTCTACTGAATGTTGCTATGTGCATCATGCTAATATGTGTAGTCGTGTTCTTTCTAATTTTTAGACATCGCTCGCATTGCTAGACCCATACTTTCCTTATTCTTTGTTCCTAAAGAGATTAGGCTTATAACTATTCTGAATCATTGAACTAGTGTAACGAGTGTTAGCCTTTTAAGTGTCTTGTTGTGAAGACCTAAAGAAGGCTAGCGTAGTTCCCACAGTGCTGCAGATCCGCACTGCTGTGAGAACTTGACTTCCTCTCGCGCTTCTCATTCGCGCTCGCTCTCGCGCGAAGGAAACGCCAAACGAAGCCATATACGCATGCGCAAGTAGCTTTGACAGCATCGGAGCGCTGCAAAAACTACGCTAGCCTTGATAGTGTAACCAAAGTGGCGACGCAGCCAGGTTGGAAATGTATCGCTAGAAAGAAATTAATACAGCGTACAAAAAGACGCGGACAAAGGAGAGGAGTACACAGGACGGGCGCCACTAGTACCCGGTTCGTTTGCACTAGTGTAGAACAAAAGAGTCGATGCCGAGTATAGCTCCGTATACATGGCTTGCACGTGACGTCATCACACTGCACCTATGGTCGTTCCTATTGGTTTGTGCGGAGAAAAGCAAATTTGATGGTGCGAAATATTTGCTGCAGAACGTACGTGCGCAGCAGCAAAGTCCTTCACAATGGCAGGTCATGTGACGTCAGTGCAAGCCATGTATAATAACGAAACCTGCTTATACAGTGCCAGTGGATGTGACTCAAAAACATTAATTCCTATAATCTGTTTCATCGTATGATGGGCCGCAGCGGATGTTACGAGCTATTCCAGCCAATCCAGCACAGTGAAAGTATTACTTGACTTCACGCCCCGCTAGGATCGTCGCAGTGCTCCAACCAAAGATCATGTGACACTCGCATGGCATGGCTTATGGCTCGTAGCGTCCGCTACGGTCCATTGTCAAGTGAAATGGAGGTAAATGTTGTAGACAGCCAGAGTAGGTGGTGTTGTCTGTGCCGTGGTACATGTGTTCCCCTGGTGCGCTTTGGCAGCACCCGGCGTCGTGGAAGCCCTCTGCGGACGGGACCCGGATGCTGGGCCACATGATCCTGAAGAAGAACCTGCAGGACGGCGGGGGATCGAGCGCGGCCATCCTGGGCCTCAAGGTGGTCGGCGGGAAGATCCTCGAGTCCGGCAAGCTGGGGGCGCTCGTCGAGAAGGTCAAGAAGGGCAGCATCGCGGACACCGTGGGACACCTGCGGCCAGGTGTGTCCTTTGGACTCGCGGGCGGAGAGCTATCTCTGGTCGTGTTCTAAGGGACGTCACGACATCACATCACGTGACACCGTGGCGTCATGTGAGACACTGTGATGCCCCGTGATATCATCTGATACTCTGACACACGTTACTTTGTGACATCACGTAATATTGTGACGTAATGTAGTGTCACAACGCCAGATGACATTACGGCCCGACATGAAGACACACGAGAAAATGCTGTGACACCCAACAAAAAACAATTATCACCGTAAAAAAAGCGGCAGTTTATTGTTAATATTTATACCTGACATAGTTGTCCTATATAGAATGCATTTCTGGGTTGATGAATCTCAGTGCTGTTGTTCGTGTATTGAGACGTCATAGGACTGATCGATAAAATATCATTAGTTGTGGCTCTCGTCACGTGATCTTTTACGCCAGCCAATGGGAGTGAGGTGCTCCCTGCAAGGAAGCCTTTCTGAGGCGATGAGGCTATTTCAGTGGTCACCAAAGTTCAATGTACTATAGGTCAACGAAAGTCACGTGCCCACCAACTTTAGCACATGCATGGTGTTCCCATAGACACATCATGTGACCATCATCATGCTGACAATGTCACATTCATGTCACCTTTTTGTATTGGTCTTTTTCTATATGCCACCCCTATAAGATGTTCTGTGCTTTTCCACGCTTCTACATTTCTGATGCTGATGTCAGTTTGATCATCTGGGGCTCTCAGCAGCAAGGGGGTACCAGTGACCTATAGCGTGTTAGTGCACTGCAGCTCGTAGCACGTGGAGCGAATCTTCACACTGTACAACTGGGGGATCCTGGGTTTCATCCCTGCCCCTGCCCGTTCCAATTTAGATGAGCATCGTGCCAGCGCACTGTCGTGCACCATTGTTGCGTGATGCACATTAAAGGCCCTAGGTTAGCAGTCATACTGCACGGGCTTAATTTTTCATCTACAGCATGAGCCATTGTTGCCATATCAAAATTGCAGACCAAACTGAACGCTGTTTAAATACCTACATCTGATTTGCGTTTGCTTTTCTCTCAATATCAAGTATGCCCTAGTGCACAGACAAGTTTGTGAATGCAGGTCAAGCCTAAATTGTGAAAAGAAAAAGTGAATAAATTTGGGTTTTTTGATTATTGATGTAGTGCTAACGCAATATTCTTTTTTTTTAATTTCTGGGGCAGTACGTGCAGCTTTGCTTTCAAATATTTTTTTGCTGGACAAAATAACCAAAGCCATCTGATTGAGAATTCCGGCAGCCCACTTTTTTCATTAAAGGCCGACATGCACTTCGAGCTTTCCACTTTTGCCCACCTCCTCCTTTCCTATATCCTCTCCACTTTTTACCTTGCCCCAACTTGGCTCCCTTCGCAGCTTAGGAGAGGGAGTGCTAAGAGGAATATCTTCCCTACAGAAAACCGAGGTTGTACATCGACCTTTAAGATGGCCTTTAAGTAGCTTAGCAGTCAGGTAAGCTTCATTATGTCAAATATACTAATATTAAATGTGTAGGTTATTTTCATTCCTGGTTTTGCCGCTGAAATTCTCGGGCATTGTCCCATGTTGCCACCATTATGATTTCTTCATGCTGTGGCACAGCAGAACCGGATCTCATTCTTTGTGGTTTCGTGCAGGGGATGAAGTGCTGGAATGGAATGGCCGATCCCTTCAAGGAAAGACCTATGAGGAAGTGTATGACATCATATCAGAATCTAAAATGGAGATGCAAGTAGAGCTCATCGTTTCTAGGCCACTCAGGTATGCTACTTTCATATATCTGTGTCACCCGAAGGCTAAGACTTGCTTTATAATAAATTGAGCCTATCTGCATGAATTTGTACGTAACAGCTTTCTTATATTGCATTTAAAAAAATTTACAAAGCCCTTACAAATGTGACCCAGCTCTGTGCCTTTAAGACATAATATAGTTAATGAACAAGGCTATGAAAAAGAACTGGTTACCTGACTGTCAACATCTGTCGGTGTACATAACATAGGTGTGTGGAGATGCGGGAACCCCTAAGTGCCCATCAACGAGGCGAAACACAAAAAACTTAGAGTTCTAAGTGCAGTATTTTAAATATAGCTCCGCCAGAAGCTCTGAACGTCGTTAGAGGCACCATGTATAATCAATTCTCTTTTTGTTTTGTTTTTTGTCCACAGTCTTACGAGCTAACAATCTACCTCCTTTGGTTCACCTGTCGTCCTAGTTTTCTTAGACATGCAACAGCACACAGATGCAGCAGCATTTTTTTTAAAACATTTATTATGCAATTTAATGCTAGAGTTAAAAGAGGCAAGCTGGAGAGAATCCAAAATATTGATAATTTATTGATAAGTATCTGGCTTGGTCATCTTTGGCTAGGTTCTACATTTCATATCAAACATGATGTTGACTGTGTTACATTCTTGCAGGTAAAGTAAACCTTGCTTAAAGGAAGCGTTTTATATATTTTGCTCTAAGCAGCTAGGCTAATGCAGTGGTCGTTTTCTGACCTTCTTAATAATGACACATGTTCGAAACCGTTGAACTAATGTTCATAATGTATTCTGTACAGCGATGGCGGAAGGGGAGACACTTCAGACCGCAACATGAGGAGGCATGTCACAGGTCCTAGCATGGGAGCCAGCACCACAAGAAGAGGTGGGTCATTGCTCACTTTTCATACAATGTTCTCACTAGTTTTATTGTGTCAATTATTTATTGACCCACATAAATAAGTTACTTTATGGTGCTCCATGTAATTTTCTACAGGAGATCTATGAATTGGTAGATGTGAGCTTTTCAAACGTCAGCAGGTATAAACAACAAATAACATGAACAAGTCGTTGTTATTGTTTTTCTCTGAAAAAATGCAAGGTTTTTATTAAAACTATGAATGTGGTGGAATGTGTTTACTTGGGACAACTTCTTGAGCTAGGTGTTTATAACAAGCTTAGTTTGAGCAAAATGCAAACAAATGCCAATGCCATGTTTGCAGTGTGTAACAATAAGTGTCACAATGTGGGGAGTTAAAAATCAGCATTATCTTTCTATGAACTAAAATTGTTTTTGTCTTAAAGAAAAAAAAAAAAGGACTCAGGAAGGTTGTTTAGTATTTTTATCAATGACTGTTAGGGAAATTTAGGACAGTTAAAGTGACTGCCACCATATGGTTCGGGCAGAATAAAATCCTTACTGCCCAAAATTTTGTCTCTAAGGTTCGTGCAGATGAAGAAAACAAAGCACAGAAGGGCACTTTTAATTTAAAAAAAATGTGAAGAAGCAGTAAGTGCATAAGAAGGTTTTGAGGTGACCTGTGACATCGCAGATTCGTTCTGCAGGACACCTAAAATTACCATAGGCGAAAATTTACATTCAATGCATATTCACCAGTAGGGCTGGGCAATTGATCGATTAACCTACCGATTAATCAATTACTGCTTTAATCGATAGCGATGAATTTTTTTAACCGGTTAATCGGTAAAATTTTGCCGAACCAAAAGAAAGTAAAAATTACACGCTTTCACCAAGCCGACGTGGACGAGTACACCTGTATGAAGGGCACACTTTAGGTCATAATTCTGCCTAAGGTAAACTGTAAAGGCAAGATTCGTAACTCCTCACAAGTGCAGAAGGTTACACGTGTCCCAGCCACTTCAATGCCGTTCGAGTGTCCGTTTAGCGCACCAGAGACTATTGTAAACAATCAAAGGAGGTCGCTCTTGCCGGATAGTATCAGCTAACCTCTTTGCCTCATGCAACAGAAGTAATAATCTGTGAGTGTGAATACCTATGAACATCTTATCAACTACACATTGAGGTTGATTCATAATCAAAATTGTATATTGCGCTCTTTACCACATATTCAGCAAAACCAAAAAAAGAAGAAAAAAAATATTAATTTTGACTTTTTAAAATATATGCATGAAAATGAACGAGACCGATTAATTAAATGATAGTGATTAATCGGGTTAAAACTTTTAATTGGCGCCCAGCCCTATTCACCAGATAGTGACATGAAATTTCGTGACTGGTCCTGCATCTATGCATTTAAAATATAGCCCACCATCCTTAAGGGCAACAAGAAATGTAAGCTAATTTTGCAACTGAGTAGACATTTGACTGTGAGGTTTATAGTGTTAAGGGTCTTGTTCTTATATATTTTTTGATTCTACAGATAGCTCTGGCATACTTGTTTATGAGGGAGGGAGATGCACCTTTATGCAACTTTACTTTTACTACGCCTAATTTTCTCTTTGTCTTCAGACGTAAAGAAACACGAGTACTCCGACCGGAGACCCAGCGTCACCGTGACCCCAGGCTCCCCGACGTTGGGCCACAGGCCCCGACGTTCCCCAATCCTAGGCGGACGTATCCGGGTGAGGCACTGCAACCTTTAAGTGCGACCTTGAGATGCAACCTTAAAATGTGACCTCAGAGGTGGCCCTCATATGCAACCCTTCAAAAGCAATGTGAAAATGAGAACTTTTCACGCAACCCTGAACATGTTACAGTTCATTGAGCTTTCCTCTCTCATTGAACAATATTAGTTGATGACTTTAAAGGCCACTGAAATGGACCTCAGTGTCCCATTTATCGGAAGAAACACGCGACTGGCTTGATCTCAAGATTATCACTGATTATTTTCTTCTAACTGTAGTGGCTGGCATCAAAAAATGTAAATTCTTGATAGTATCTCAAAGTATAGTAAGAGAAACACAACTTTGATAACAGTAACGATACACCTTAGCAAAGCCCACTAGCAAAAATAGCTTGCATGACATATAGGTTCAGAATTGTGAAGAAGAGGAAGGGTGTTCATTGAGGGCACCGAAAGGAGTGAGCAGGCAGTACCAGTTTTGTATGGAACAGCTGAAATTTAGACTATTGGTAGGGTTGCATAAAAAATTGCACAAAATTTTTTGTTGGAGTTGTGTGCTTTCCTGCAGAGAAAAATCTTTCAGTCTATGTTATTTAAGGTCTGCTTCAGTTTCAATTGTTTTAAAGTGAACTGTTTAAAGTAATTTTAAAAGAAATCCTTAAAAATGTTTTAGCAAAAAAATAAAAAAAAAAGTTTATTGAACATATAGTTTTTAGTTGTTTTGTGCACCCCTTCATCAAGAGATGTACCTACATATAAATTAAAAAGAAACAAAATCCACTGCCAGCATTTTTGTTGCTCTTGTCTTTTACAAATCAGTTTTGCTAACTCGAGCCTTCTTTTCTTTCTTTTTTTTCCAGATCAAACTCGAGTACAACGCTCAAACACTGCAGTTAGTTGTTGTAATTATATGTGCCACAGAGCTTCCACCAAAAACAAACGGCCAACCAAGAAATCCCTATGTGAAAATGGTGTTGTTGCAAGATAGGAGGTGAGTGGAACAGCCCTTGAAAGAGTTACTACTACAGTAAAATATCGAGCATGTGCCCATGTCACAGTAAGCATCCACCAGCTACTTTTGAACTGCTTGAAAACCAAGCAAATGACATATCAAGTGTCCACACCAGACTTCTGAGCCCAGATGTTCCTCTTCATCAGCCGCTTCTCCAAGCACCTTGGCGAAAAGCAGCGAAGCTTGCCCTATCGTGTGCTCTCTTGCATTTTTGCTTTCGAACATAACAGCAGCCCATTTCCCAGTTTTTGAATATAATCTCTAAATTTTGGGTGGCTGCTTGCTCAGTGATATCTTGCAGTAGTACAATTTGCATTTTTTCTTCAGTTTGTGAGCATGTTTTTCATTTGGACACACAGGAACCTAAGAGCACAGTATTAGCAAGTACGTGTGGTTAGAAGAACAGCTTCCTTACAAAACTGCCAAATTTTTAAGCTTGATCTTGTGTAGAGTTTCGAGTCCGCTTGCTTGCTTCAGGAGAATTTTGCATTCATTCAGATACTAGAAATTATGCTCTTAGCAAATTAAAATAAATGAGAAAAAAAAAAAAAAACTATCTTACAAAGCCTGTAGAATTCAGTGAAAAATTAAATTTTAGTTCGATCATGAATTCAAAGTTATGTTGAGTCCAGGGTTGTGTTGTGTTCACCCTCAAAAAGAATTTGTTGTTTGGCCCGCGTCCTAAAACTCTTCTCTGGGTCGGGTGTCGTCGGGCAACAGTGAGAAGAGTAAAAGAAGGACCCGGACGCTAGCCGGTACCAATGAGCCGCGGTGGAACCAGAGGTTTTCCTACTCCCCGCTGCGAAAAAGTGACCTGATAAACCGAGCTCTGGAAGTGACCGTCTGGGACTACGACCGCTACGGTGCCAACGACTTTCTCGGAGAGGTCGGTCCCTGTCTGCATTTATGGTCGCCGGCAGAGTGAGAACTGCAGGGCGCTTCTTTCAAACGTCTGGCCTCCAGCACGTGCTCCGTGCCTTCCGCTGCACTTTGGCTGTCCGCACGTGCTCGAGGTGCTCGAGATGTCGAAGAGTTGTCGAAGGTGGGAAGCTTGCGCCGGAGGGGGACACCTGAAGCTTTTTCCCTGCCGTTCTCGCCTCGCCAGTGTCACATGTTGTGTCTGATGACGGATTTATTTCTAGTGAGAGGACCCTTTGCATCTCTGTCAGAGAACGACTATCTCGAGAAGCAGCGTTCCTATATAGTCACAAAATAAGTTACGCTTAAAGTAGCAACACTACGGCCTTCAATTTTTTTGTGGGTGCCGCCATTTTGGTGCTGCAGAGCGGGCTTTAAGGCCTATTCTTTAAGGCCTTAATGCCCGTTCACCTGAAGGCCCATTCACACACTTGCGTTCACTTAGGGCACCCTAGGACCGAGCTCCTACAATGTCTTATGGCGAGAGACCACACTGGCACCATTTATGAGGTGACCCTGGAACTGCATTTCACTAGAGCGAAGGTCTTGCAGTATTTGCGAGATCAACTGTACCTATTCTCTACAGTGCAATCCACTTATAACGATACCACACATAACGATGTCCTGCTTATAACAATCAGTTTCTAGAGATTTTAGACTAGAAACGCTCAATTTCTAGTCCAGATACAACGATAATCGGTTATAACGATTACATTTTCGGGTTTTCTAATTATCATTATAGGTGGATTGCACTGTATGAGGAATGGCTGATTATAACATTGCCAAAAGTTTTTCGGGCCAAGAAAAAGAGAATAATGCCCACAAAGAATAGGAAATATACGGAGACTGAGTGTTCCACGGCTACACAATAGATCGCGCCGGTGCAGTCTTTCGTCGCAATACTTTTAAGAGGTTTTAAGGCCCAAGCAGTCACACGTGTATGAACGTGCCTTTAGATTTGGTGTGAGGAAGCTCGAGCGATAATGCACTTCTCTGTCACAAACTGCTTTAACACTTCTGGACTACGGAAAAGCGTTTCCTGTGATTTTCAGATAAAGCTTCAGTTAGCTGGCAACAATGGCTTTGAGCACCAGGATGGCTGAGATCTCATTACTTCGAGGCATAGGTTTTTAATAGCTCTTTGTGTTAACATACAAGCTGATGAAGGATAAAATTTATTCCTCTGTGCTACTAAGCACAATTTACTGTACTATTTCCACAAAACAAAATGTAGGTCTTTGGCAGTATTTTATTCGCTCAAACCGTAACTTTTATTTCCATTTACTTGAATATGGCTCGAATGCAACCGGTTGACCTTACCTATAATTGCGATTTCTTTGGTTATTTGAACTACTATTCAAACAAACTGTGCTGCTTTTGAACATAGAATGGATTGTTTAGTAACTGGTTTTATATTCGTTGACATTTTTTCCCGTAGGTGTGGCTATCTTGAAGCTTTGAGCTTTTCTTAGCGCGCGGTAAAGAAGATTAATTGAAAATATTGAGTGATTTCACTTTTTAAATTTATCATGCTATCATCTTTATTTTTCAGATCGTTCTCGAGTTGGCCACGTCCAATTTGCACGGCGAGGCGGAGTGGTATCCGCTGGGCACTCACGATGAAAACCTAGGTGTACACTATGTAAGTATAATTCAATGCCACGTCACAAGTTCTCAGCCACCATAATGACTGCTGGTTGACTAGGGCTTTAGCTATTAAAATGTTTACCTAGCAGAAACGGACTGTGTCGTATTGTTTGCCTCTAACTTCTTATTAGTATACTCTTAATTTCTTTATGATATGCTTGCTATTCAGAAGAGTTTTGAATTTAGCATTCATAACTAGCTAGTAACTTTTAATGGACACAGTGATAAATATATTCATGTAGCTTATCTCAAAAGATAAAATATTTAGACCGGAGCATCGCACAGGCTTGAGCTGACTTGAGCAACATATTCTGGCTAGTTTTATTACATGGCTGTCTTCTTTATCAGAACTTTGCTCCTTTGTTCTTCAACAAGTTTAAGAACTTCCTGCTAAAGAAAAAAAATCTTTCAAGAGCCAGTGGTGTAGCCAGGGGGAGGCTTATGAGGCTTCAGCCCCCCCCCCTGTTGAAATCCTGCTGACCCTAATTATACACATGCATTTTGGCCCATCTCCCCCTCTTTGCACACCAAGTCATGGACAACACAGCCACCTCAACTCCCCCCCCCCCCCCCCCCCCCCCACAAAAAAAAAAAAAAAAAATTCCTGGCTACACCATTGTCAAGAACCAACAGACAAGTAATAGAGTAAAGAAGCAGACTGAGCTCTCTTCATTCCCTCTAGTACCTGTCTGCTGTCGCTTGGCTCTGCATACCGACAAGCCAAACTCTTTATCGCTGTACCGCAGTTTAGGGTACAGCGAGAAATACTATATTTTTAACTAGAATAGCTCTTAACTACTTGTGCATCTTCCTTCTTTTTTTGACAGAAAAATCGCAACATGTATTTAGACACGGAAGGAGCCAGCTCGGTGACCTCATCCGACCGACTCTCGCCACCATCCACGATCTCGAGGCTTTCCGACAGTGATATGTCGGAAATTGACTACGACGAAGTCATTCCCATACTAAGAGGTATATTTCCTGCTGCTTAGTATCGCATCAATT
Organism: Ixodes persulcatus; assembly: GCA_013358835.2. Taxonomy (NCBI): domain Eukaryota; kingdom Metazoa; phylum Arthropoda; class Arachnida; order Ixodida; family Ixodidae; genus Ixodes; species Ixodes persulcatus. Next base: position 893,621 of record JABSTQ010010691.1, on the reverse strand, counting down.
TATTAGTCGATTTTCTTTTTCAAATGTGGGCGACATCGAGGAACATTCGAGCAGAGAGAGTTTTACAGAATGTGGTTGAACTACCAATTTCGTTTGACACTAGCAATACAGAAGTTACAGACCCTGAGTTAGCTGCCATACTGTGCTGACCAGATTGTCTTTCTGCAGCAGAAGCCTACATTGCCATATTTCTAAGCAGACCACAGATTCCCGTACAACAGATTGTATATTTGATCGTTTGAATGCAGGGCTGAAGTTCTGAAAGCTTTTAGGTCATGTAGGTAGCTGAAAACACACTTTTATTATAAAATCCTGTTGTATAGGTTCGTTACTAGTATTGCAAGAACTTCACAAAATAATCTGGGTGCTCTGTAGTTCTTCTCACCTCAAAGTCTGGTTCACACATTCACTTTTTAATGTGTCCGAGTGCATGGGGCCCACTTGTGACCACTTATAATGAGGATGGATGAATGGATGGATGCTAACGGCTGTACCCTTTGTAACGGGCGGTAGCTTGTGCTACCTAGCCTAGAAACACACTGGTACACTGGTGCCATCTCTTGGGTAGCCCTGGAACTGCATATTGTTGTGGATGAAAAAATATTGACAAGCTAAAACTGAAAATAAAGGTTTAATCGGCAAACTTGTGTCAGAAACAAAAGAAAGAGCGTCGAGGTGTTGGCGTGACCGCTGGCTAGTGCGAGAGTGATTCGGCAAGGCCACGTTGGGCTCCTCATCTACTACACTCGGTATCTCAAACATTCGGCCAAGAATGTTTGAGCATCAAACTAGGGCAAGACTGACTCGGCAAAGCCGTGCTGACCTCCTTATCTTTTATACTCGGTATCTCAAACATTCCTCCTAGAACATTAGAGCATCAAACATTCGAGGTAAGAGTAAACGCGAAACCTCTATAAGTATGCAGTAACGTTCCCTCTCGGCCATGGATGTGGCAATATTAGTGGACTGAAGGTTTTGCAGTATATTTGCGAGATAAAATCTAAGCACTATCTATGAAAAACGCTTGTGCAGTGGGTGCAGCAATCGCAGCTAGCTGCTTGTGCTTGTAGCCTTTGGAGTTAGTTCACGATAAGGCAAGGGCAAACCATACGCGCATCTTGTTTTCTCTTCCTCTGGTGCGTCGAGCCACATACTCACTTTGCGGTTTGGTCCCGTCTCTTTCCAGACCGGCACAGTCTAGAAGGGCCAAGCCTAGGGGTGTCCATGGGGGAGGGCAGCCCACCGTTGGGGGGCTTCGGCGACCGCCCCACCAGGAGGGACATGCCGCCTGCGCATCGGCGCCACCGGTCGGGCTCCATGGCGATGCCTGGTTCTTCCAGGGAACCGCAAGGGATGTACCGGGGACCCCCGTCGGGGTCAAGGTCGATGGGGGGCACCGTGTCCATGGGGCGCCTCATGCAGTCCAGTTCGAGGTCACTATCGCCACCGGACATCAGGTGCGTGCTTTCCGCATTTTAATGTATACCCCGTTGCCGGTCAAGAAAAGCAGGACAACCTCTTCCTGCAAAGACCTCCCCATTTCAATGGAGCAAATGATCCTCTCATCTACGGCATTTGCTCTCCTCGCCTCCACTCCAGCGTTCGCTCTGCCAAAGGAGAAAGAGTGGAGGGCTTTACGTCCCACTTTTCTTAATCTGCAAGAGTGTAAGCAAAGCCGAATATCAATTGCACGCTCCAGACTTCCGAGCCCAGCTAACCGAAAGGCTTCTCATTAGCAGTTTCTCCAAAAACCCCGGCGTAGAGTGGAAAAGCCCACCCTATCATGTGTGTCTTTTGCATTTCTGCTCTTAGACCTGACAATCGCCCATTCCCCCGTTTTTCAAGATTATCTAAACATTTTGAGCGGGTGCTTGCTCGGTACTTTATGGTATATATCCGTGTCTTGGTTTCTAATTTCCTTCGTTCTATAGTCTCTTATTTTAAAGTGATAGCTTTGTATGGGAAGTCCCCACAGGGCTTTCTTGCTCATGTCGGTCATGACTTGACGTGACACCAATTTTTCCACTAAATCGAGCGGGGAAATTGACGTTGCAGTTTCAAGTCGTAGTTTCACATAATACCATGTCGTCACCTGACGTCAGTTTCCCCGCTAGATTTAGCAGGAAGACTGATGTCAAGGTGTCATGTGGCCTGACCACATAACGTCAGGTCACATGACATTGCTTTCCCTGCTAAAGTTAGTGGGGAAATTGTGACGTCGCATCACGCGACAGTGAGACATCAGGTGAAATTGTGGCAATAGGCAACACTGACTTCATATGTCACCATGATGTCACGAGACTATGTCACCTGATACCATGATAATAAACATTATGCGAAACTGCTTAGTGGTTTGGCAGCGCTGTGCGCGTGGCCATCTTAGTAGCATCAAGATCCTTGAGTTTCGGTTTCTCAGCATTTCCAGGGCAGAGGGGCTCTGCCACTGATTGTGATTCGGACACATTAACGTCTTCTGACCTCTGATCACCTAACGCAGGCAAAGGACTAGGCCGTCATGCTTTTCATCTCTGAGGACACTTTCAATTCTTTTTTTGATGCGAAGACGCATGAAGTCATACTGTTTAGCTGTAGACTGCTCCACGCCGGTTACATGTAATTCAAGATTACTTTTTTTTTTTTTTTCAGGCGTTGCAAAGAGCTTACGGTAGATTGGTTTCAGATAGCATTGACTTCAAACACAGTTTACGGATGTTGCGCTCGTTAATGAAGATTTGTTCAACCCTGGCAGAATAACTGCATTGACTTTCCCAAAACTACCCCCGGAGTTCCTTCGCACTCAACAAAAATTTAACCTCAAATATAACAAAAAAAAAGGAAAAAAAGGAGGCCGTGAAACGAAGTTCTGCAGCGTAACATTTTGTCGCCACCGACATCGAAGTTTTAACCACTGCAATGAAGCCAAGCAAGTAATGTAATCGAACGTCGAGTTCAACAAAAAAGACAGCAAAGTCCCGTCTCTGCAAGAGTGGAGAGACATTCGTCCGTGTCTGCGTTGTTTTCCTGTCTTTATTCTACATAACTGTGCTTTAAATATACAATATTATTTTACCAACAAACTCTCCTGTTTAGTTTTATAGGTGTTTTACAAACCTTGTTTACCGACGCCAGATCAAGTGTAAGAAATGGCTGCTAAGCAATGAGATACTAGTTTTCTGACTGTCCAAAGTAATTCTTCTTTTTTTTTTAATATATGAAATTCAAATGTAGGGCTCTGGTGTTTTCCGATTTTGTTGTTCACTGTTAATCATACGCATCTTCAATCATGGTTGGTGGCGTAGATTATTAAAACTGTCATCTTTTTGCCTCGCTTCACATGCTTGGTCTCATCCGCATACATTGAGCTGCATTCGCATTAAGAAAAACGCAGGCCAGCACTGCAGCGTGCACCAGAAAGAAACAAACAAAACACAACAACACAAAATTAAAAAACAAGTCTGGTAAAACTTTGTGAAAAGATTAGGGCCCAGTTCAATAGTTGTAAATGGGCTCACGCCGTGCGATTATGTTCGCATGTGTCTTCGCGTCGTCACTGATTATTTTTGTCAAAAACTGCGTGTAAGGTCACAAATAAAAAGAAGAAAAACCTGTTCACGTTTGCATTCACGTCATGTACAAATCGAAGGTTTATCGCTTCATCCGCAGCAGAACGCTGCAACGTGCTGGCATCGTATCTCTCGCACGAAGCAGTGGCGCGTTTTTTTATGTAAGTTCTTTGTCGGTTGGGTCACTGGTTTCGGTTTCTTGCCGCCACCAAGATGGCGGACATAGATCTCAGCATGCTACTAGATGGCACTCTACATTTCGCATATCGTCTATTTACTATTTACGCAATGAAACCAATGCCTCCTTTTGCCTGTCAGGTCTCCCATGGAAGAGGAGCCGATGGGGGGCAGTGGGGGGCGCATGTCCCACTCCCTCGGGGGTACCCCCACGGGAACGCCCACGCCCAAGAAGCGCCACCTGCCCCAGATCCCGCCGGGCATCAGGAGAACGGGGGGTAACCGCGACCAGATAACTCTCGACCTCGAGGAAAGGGCGCGGCAACTCAAGCTGCGCATGCAAGTGCAGCAACGGCGATCCGGAGGTAAGCGGAATCACTTTCGTTACGGTACCCAGGGTCTGACTTTGGTTGGGGGGGTGGGGGGGGGGGAGGGAGCGAAGCGAGAGCGAGAGCGTTCTCGGCCGTTAGTTGGAGTTGGCGCCACAGCTTGCGCATAATCAACCAATGAGACATTTTAAAGCGAGAGCTTTAAGGGTGACACTTTGCAGGGATTTCGGTGTCGGCGTTTGTTGCTGCCTGTCGTCGCGGCAGAGATGGAAAAACCCTTCTTCTCTCCCCTCGTGGGACGAGGAGAGAGAAGTTGGGTGGTCCCATTAGCTGCGCACACCGTGGCAGCGCCGTGCGAAAAGGAAGGATTATGCATCTCCCTCTCCGCTCATCGCTGAACTTCAACATTACATCCTCCCTTCACCACTCAACAACATTGTGGAAACCTGCGCCTTCACTTGAGTTGTCACTGCCGCAGACTCTTCCTAATGGCCCCGCTGCGTCAAGGCCATACTCCGTCCCAGGAGCAAGTGCAAAGAGAACAGCTGGCTTCTGCGGCCCCCGTGGGCGAATACCTTCGACGGGGCCAACCCGAAACATGTGTTTAAGTGATTCTACTTATGCTTTGCCGGTTCTGTGCTTTGTGCCGATCTCAGTGCACCACGGTCGATATCATGCTTACGAAGAACATTGACACGTGCATCCAGTGTCTCACCTTGCCCACTTACTTTACCGATCACCAAGCACCCAAAAAAGTCGTCGGTGGTGTCCACGACGCTGACCATGACGGCAATGCACATTAACCGCTTCGCACCTCCGTCCTCGGGTACATGATGACACCATTCCGCCCGTATTACGCAAATGTGCTACAGCTATCGCTTTTACTTCTTCGCACGTTGCAGATGAAAACGGGGTGCCTTCTTCGACCCATTTGCTAGTTCGAAATTGGGCAAAATATTGGTGAGAATGTTTCAACAGCATACAAATAGCGACAGGGGTATTGCGGCCTCTGATGCGCTTGTCTTTAGTACTCCATCTACTGGTCAACGTTGGCTCGTGCACGGCAGCGGAACAACTCGAGGTTTACAAAAGAAGCACGAGTTGTCAATGGCTTCCAACGTGAAATAGCGGACAGTGACAATTTCGCCTGCGTCCGATCTCGCTCCGCTGTGGCGCTCGATTCGTAGCAGACGACCAACATTTTTTTCAGTCTGTTAGCAGATGATGCACGACATTACTTTTTTTTATTTTCTTCTGCTAATAGGGAGTTTCAGAATAGCGCACGCTAAAGCTTTGCGTACGCAAAGAATAGCGGCATCGCCACTGCGCAAGTGCCGAACGCTAACCACGTTTTGCACTTTGCGTGCGCTATTTTTCGGAAATTGCGTGTGTACGCAATGTCTTTGCGCTCCTCCAAGGAGGATTCGTGATGAGAAGTTGGCTAAAGCTAAGATGAGCACAGTTAAAAAATGGTGGCTCCGTGGCCGCTTTGGCGGCGTCGTGAACGCGATGTCAGCGGCATCCTTGCGACTGCGATTTTCAATACGGGACGACATTGCACTTAGTTTGGCAACGATCACCGGCAACTTGATGCTCGCGATGCGCGAACATTTTTCGGCGAAGGTATGGTGTGCGAAGGTCAGTACACTACACGAGATCTCTCTTGTTGAGGCGACGCAAGCGGACACGACCGGTCGACCGCTCGCGTTGCATTCTCATGTTTAAACAAATCTAAAATGTTACTCTAAGTCAAAAAACTAGTTTTTTCTCAAGTTGGAGCATTTTGTGTGTGAAATAAAAATTATGACTGTATCTTAGTGGCGTTGCAAGCACGAGATGTTTGGGCTTTTGCGTCGTGGCGGAGAAACGTTATTCTAAAACTCTCTTGCATAGCGTGTGCTAACGCAAGCACTAAATTTAGCGCTAAAATTATGTAAGTTATTCTAAAACTCCGTAATGACGCCTTGTAGCAGACAAACCGCGTTCTTCGCTTGCGTTGGCAGACGAGCAGTCTACGAACGCCATCTGTGTTGCGGCATGCTTACAAGATTGCTCTTTTTTGGAGGGGAAGGGGGGTGAAGGGGAGTGAGCATACCCGTGTTCGTGAGAAGACGCCAAAACAGGATTAAGGCATAGAAAAAGGTTGTGTTTCCAAAACAAATTTGTTTTCACGACTTGGTGTCTTACTGGATTGAAGCTGGACATCCATATTACCTGAAGTCATCTGCAGCCATGACCATTAGGGTGTAAAGCAGTCATTCAAAGCCATATAATATATGAATATTGATTTGCATATTAATGTGCTCGATTCACCATTCAGATTGCTTAATAGTGTTATAATATACTGAATATGGTTTAATGTTTTAGGGGCAAAGCTCCTTAGGGGCTAGCCATGTCCGTCCGCTGTCCGCCGCCCGCCGTAGGCCCGGCGTCAGGTGCTCGTGCTTCTGCTCGTGAGATCACGTGCTCACGAGCACGTGAGCACATGCTCACGTGCTCAGTGTAGGGCAAAAAAAAAATTGGAAAAAAAAAAGATGAAAAAAATTATGAAAAAAGAAAAAGAAGAAAAAAAAGAGTAGGGGGTTCTGAGATGCCATCCCATCTGTCTGCTTAAAAAAAGAAAAAAGAAGAAAACCACACATTCTCCTACTGACATGAATGAAAAGGCTCAAAGAAAAAGAAGAAAAAAAGAGTAGGGGGTTCTGAGATGCCATCCCATCTGTCTGCTTAAAAAAAGAAAAAGAAGAAAACCACACATTCTCCTACTGACATGAATGAAAAGGCTCGGCATGCTGCGGCTCGGCGTCTACGCAGACAAGCACCACCAGAGCTTCGCCCCAAGCAACATCATTCACCACGTGGAGATGCGGTCAATTTTTTTAAACTTCATCATAAAATATTTATGGCAAATTGCTAGGCAATTGTGTTGCATACGCAAAACATTCTAGCATTGCATATGTTTAGCGATACTGTGAGTTGCCGGACGCCTACGTTCGCGGTGCTCTTTATCAGATAGTTTAACGCATACCATGTGTGCACTTGATAGTTGTTCCTAGAATGAAGCGATACTACCGCTAATCAAGCTGATAAACCTGGCGATCCTCCATATTCTCGAGCTCCTCTCCTTCAGTGTGCACAGATGGCGGTCACAGAGGGCCGAGCTCTTCCTCGCCAGCCCCTCTGGTCACATGACCTCCCCGTTAACCAATCAGCATCAAGCACCTCACTCCTCCTCTGCCACCCGTCAACCAATCAGTGACGAGCTTCGCTGCCACACTCTTATCTGGACTTCGCGAAATGCCGAACACCTAGCCAAAGAATGTTTCACGTTAAAACTGCTACCTGTCTGCCCGCAGTTGTCACCTATAGGCACTTTTCACATGACATTGATCCACCATTTTGTTGTTATACATTTTTTTCGAGACAAACAAGTTTGATGGTGCAAAGGGACCACCGAAGAAACTTGCTTTTCGCACACTCCCAATAGCACATATCAATATATCGGCGGAGAAGATTGCGCCAGTCTGAACAGCCTATTACAGCCGACAAACGTTTGGCAAGATCGGCACTAGCAATACACCGCTTCACCAATATCCTTGTTCGGTGCTGATCCTTGTTCATCTTTCCCCCGCACAAACCAACTTCCGAACGCTCGTCTAATCCACACCTGTGGTGCAACTGTTTCGTCCAGCGACCATGCTCGTAGAAATGTTACTGATATATGGTGCCATTGTGTTCAGTCATTGTAAGCGGCTACAAAAGCCTGCAATGCACCCAGACATGCTTGAACACAAATGTGTGAACCAGCCTTAAAACGCAGATATGTAAACCAGCCTTTGAAGAAAAATGTGTGAACCGCGGCCTTGACGCCCCTTCGGCACGCCTCTCTCTCGCCCAGCCATGACGCCCATCGGGATGTACTCGGACAGCGAGGTCACCTCTCGGCACCACCAGTCCCTGGACCAGCCCCACCACCATCACCATCACCACCACCATCGAGGCACCGCGGCGGGACTGCACCAGCTTCAGCGCGGTGCCAGCGGCCGCGGTGTGGCGCCGGTGGGGGGCCCCCGCGGAGGGGGAAGCCGCCTGGCCGCGGGCCTAGGCCTGGGCTCTGCCCCCATGCTCAGCCCCGAGGGCGGGGACCTGGCGGGAGGTGCCGGGGGAGGGGGAGAGAGCGACGGCTCGGAGACGAGTTCGGTGTCGAAGTTCAGCGTCACCAGTGCCTTCTCGACGCAGTCGGAGCGGCCGCGTAGTAGCAGGACGCTCAGGTGAGCTATCGCCACTCTTTTCCTGATGGGGCACGCAGATGGCAGTCTTGTGGATTGTGGTGTGCGCTCGAGGCAGCCTGCATCCCTTCCGTACGACACAGAGCCCCGAGTAATTTTATGATATATTTGTTTCAAAATGATGCCAATCCCAATTTGGGGAGTATATCCAGCACTGGAACATAAAAAAAATCTAATGGCCTGAGGAGCCAGTAGCAATACTTTCAAAGTATCTGAATGGGCAGCCCTGCATCCCTAAGAGGGTGATGTAACAATTTTTGTGCTTTCACTAAATACCGACTAGAATTAATTCTCAATGGCCATAACCTACAAAAGATGCATTACTTTTTCTCTGCACACAATGGCAGTCGCCGAAAAAAAAGGAGCGAAAATTGCAAACGACCACAGAAAGTGTGCTGCGATTCACATTGGTAGCTGCTGCTGTTGTCGAAAGGCACGTTGAAGGAGATTTGCTTTCAACCAGCGTGCTGTACGATGGGTTCTTTGCTTTTGGCGGAATCGATGTATGAGACGTGTGCTTTGGTGGAACTGATTGTGCGAGATGTTGCACGTGTTGGAGAAGGACACAGAGATGTGCTTTTTTGGGGGCTGAAACACTCTTTTAGAAGGGGGCACCCGTGACCGCACCTACGGTGGAAGAAGTGAAAGTATGTATGCAAGCTGTTCTGTAGAGGCATGGAAAGCACACGAGAATGAAACCTGGATGGCGGCAGTGGGGAGGCCAGGCAGCGTGTCGGCACAGCGCGACCATGTGGGTATTTCGCTACGACGGCTGCCGGAGGAAGGGGGGTGGGGGAAGGGAGGGGGTCACTGGAGGCTATAGCAGAAACGATGGGGAGGCGGAGAGCTCTCTCTCCGTGATCACGTGGTTTTTTGGGGGGAACAGCGGTGGCCTACAGGGGGGAAGGGGGGAGCAAGAAAGAGCCTTGCTGCAGTTGGCGTGTACGTGTGAGGAGCAACGGGTAGGGGGAGAGCAGTGCCTCTGCTCTAGATAATAATGCATATCTACAGACGTCTAGGATTCAATCAAAGCGGTAATAAATGAAAGTACAAAAATTGTTGCACTGTGTCCCTTTAGGGCTGTTACCTGAAACTCTCTAAACCGAGGCAGCGTTATCTTGTTAAAAAGACATGCGCCAGGGGAAAACATTTTTTTTTTTACTTACAATAACTGAGTGAAATTTTCAGTTTATGGTGCTTGATCTTTTTTTATAAATCTCTTGTGCACATATGGGCAGTGGCGTAGCCAGGATTTTATTTCGGGAGGGGTTCGACACCCCCCCCGCCCCAAAATACGGACCCCCCGACACTGTCTTTTTGTCTGTGTCCAGACGACTGCTAAAAGCAAACAGTTAGTTTCATTCGCCTAGAGCATTCCGTTTTCTTTTTTTTTTTCAGCTTACTTTGAGATAGCTGGGACACCCTGTATATGCATTAAAGGCGATTGCTTCCACCGACATAGATTTATTTGACGACGCTGCAAGCGGAATCCGCACTTCCGGTCTTGACTGTAAAGTGACGCCAGGGCTTGCGAGTTCTGCGATATAAAATGAAGGGTGGAGAGGGCGACTTTTAGATTTTTCTATTTAGGGCAAAGGGGAAACAGTTTGCGAAAAAATGAACCAGGAGTTCACAACCTCTGCTGGTCCAGACAGCGCCTTAGCCGTTAAGGCGTTGCACCGGAAAGACAGAGCTTGTGGGTTCAATTACCGCTCCTGGGCATTCCCCCACCTCCCGACCCAGTGACCTTGCCCGCAAGGGCTCTTCTCACCCCCGCTCGGGGGACGGTGACTTGCTCTGCGGTACGCCATGCTCTGCGGTTAGCGGGGTTCGCGACACAAAGCACAAAGACCGATGCCGCCTTCCGAAAAGTCGTCGAAGCTGGATGAGACATCCGGGGAGCCCCTAATTGGAAAGCGCCAAGGCTGGCGGGGTCTAAAAGCTATTACACCTCGAAGGGGATCTTTTCCGCCATCCCTACACAGGGGAAGAGAGGAGATCTCCATGATAGTGTAAGCAGGCCGCAGGCGCCGGCTTTAACTTTTTCTCCCCATGTTCTCGGAGTTGCCGCGTCGTCCGCGGTTTCCTGACTCTTTGCTTTACTTCGTAATTTTTTTCTGGAATTTCACGGACGAAGGTTGTGCCGCGATTCGGTGGGTAACCAGCCGTAACAAAAACAGAGCCACGTGCTTGCCCTTAGCCAAGTACGTGACTTGGCGGAGCTGAGCTACAACGGGAACACAGGGGGGAGGGGGGGGGGGGGTGCAGGCATTGTTGAGTATGCACGCACGGTTGGCTGCGGAAGTGCCACGGTCCGGGGCGGAGCGTGAGGGGAGCGCACTCGCCGTAGACCGCAACGGGGGTTCGGACGCCCGCAATCCCACAGTACGTGGGCTCCAGGGACGGGGCACAAAGACAAGGCACGGGACGAACAGAGCAGTAGAAACATTTAATAAAAGGCTAGTAAGATGATGACAAAAGTAAAAGGATAATACAGACACAGTCTCAATTAGGCGGAAGCATACAAGAGAAACTTAATAGCTATGGGCAAGACAGAGAATACACATTAAGAGAAATGGGAACGATACCGCACTTTGGCGCAGTCCGGCACAACGAGGCTCGCAGAGGCGTGGGAGCACCTGAGGTCGGTCGCTTGCGATGGATTCTGTCTCGACGTGGCCGCGGTGCGCCAGAGGCGGTGGTCGTTGGCTTTAGTCGCTGTCGCGTCACGGACGGTCGACGCACTGGGGCAGTCCGGCAGAGGAAGGCCGCACAGAGTAGGAGCACAGAAGTAGCTGACGTTCAGTGTTCAGACGGGTCTTCCCCTTTACCGCGGTGCCCGAGGCTACGCCCGGAGCCGAAAGGAAGAGCGGGTTGTGCTCTCAAACCTCCCAAGTCGACTGCCGCGCAGTTTCCCAGTTTCAACCGAACGGCGCTCTTTACTAATAAAGTAAACAAAACACACCCGCTCCCCTACAATCGCGATACAGTCACACACACACAAAAAAAAAATGAGCGTCACAGCGGCGAAGACACTCGTTGCCCCCAGCTCCAAACAAAGTCAATACCAAAAACGCTCAACTGGGGCATCTGGCAAACTCATTTCCGGATACCAAGAAGTGGTAGAGTGCCGGGAGTGCCCAAGCATCGGGCAAAAGCGTCCCCCGAACGGGAGTCGCAGAGGCCATAAACAAGTCAAGTTAGGGTCCCAGTCGGGACCGGCGAGGTGCTAACTAGCGCCAACCAGGGAGTGCCACACTACCCGCGGCGACCACATGGCCCCGCAGGCAGCCGATGTGGCGCCCTTTACAATACGCGTGGCCCGGCGGGACCAGGCCGGTTTTTGTGACAGGAAGACACGCCGGAAAAAGAAGATTCAATCGCCACACGTCGACGATACAACACGCGAAATTCCACATGTGAAATAAGGAAACAATGCAAAAGATCCTCGCTTAATGGTAAAAAGGGAGGCAGGAGAACCGACTGGTACGGGCTAGACGCGGTCTCCGGCTCTCGAGTCCCCCCCTCCGAAATTTCGGGGGGGTTCTGACCCCCCAAACCCCCCCCCCCCCTGGCTACGCCACTGCATATGGGGCATGGCAATACACTTAGAAGAGCCTCGTAAAATAATATAATTAATTCTTTTTAAACCACTGAGTGCAATCAAGAGCAAAAATAATGTGTGTGTCTTATTTTATTTTAAAATAAATGAAAATTGCAAAAATGACATTTTCAAGGGGCTAAACATTGTTTCCTAAATTTTTCACAAATATAAAAATCATACATTCTAACCAAACCTTGATTGTTGCATTTTACATATTCTAAAGCATACATACACCAAATTTGGTGGTGATAGGACAAAATTAAGAATAGGGTAAATATTCTTGCGCACAAACTGGGAAGATGCTCCAAAATTACATTAAGAGATAAATGCATTTGAATGTTACCATAAATGTGTAGCGCCACTCTTTTGTGGCGGGAAACAAAATATTTTTGTAAATAATTTTTTCTGGGAAATTAGGCTACAGAAGAATGCGATGGAGAGTAAACGGCTAGGCCCGCTTCTCAACACAAATGTGATGGCGGGCGACGTCGCAATTTGAAGAATTGCACTGTGCACGCTAAAACGGCTTAAATGTATGCAGTTCTGAGGTGCCGGAAGTTCTTCAAATGCCTTTTTAACTAATTTCGCGATCATAGCCGGTCCTTATTATTCTTATACATATAATATAAAGATTAAAAGATAATAACACTCCATTAAACCCCAAATCACATAAAAAAAAGATACTGACTTTTTTTTACTTGCATCTCTCCTTAGGGCTCACGTTTTTTGGGCACATTTCAAAGCGTGCCAGGTTGAAGTCCCTGTACTGTTGAGACCGGTTATAACGAAGTCGGTTATAACGAAATAGCGGCTACAGTGAAGCGATCATGATTTCCTATTCTCTTTTGCACTTGGTTATAACCGAAGTGGGTTATAACGAAATAGCGGATATAGCGAAGTGATTTCCGATTCCCGTTGACTTCGTTATAACCGGTCTCGACTGTATAACGAGTTTGGAACGGCCTCTCGTGGCTCCCGTGTTAGAGCTTGTTCGGCTTCTCTCTGTCCTTATGCCCAGCGAGTTCACATCGCGCATGCAAAGCTACGGCCCCGTACACCCCGTGAGGCCCGCCTCTAGCGCCGTCCTGGGCCGGAGCAACAGCGAGGGTGGTCCGTCCTCGGAGGACAAGGTGGACGGCAGCCTCTCTGACACGGCCATCGCGTCCCTCACCGAGAAGGCTGGGGACCGCCTGCTGTCCGCCAACGTCCGCGCTCATCCTGGTAGGCCCTCCAGTCCGATCACCCGCATGCCTCGGTGGCACCAAGGAAGTATGCTAGGATGCGAGGCAACATGATAAACACTCCAAGCACAGTGGCAAGCGTGTTTATCATGTTGACGATAAACTTCTTAAGCTGAGCTAGAAGAAGCTTAAGACCTCGAGGCCCCTATAATGTTTTGTCAGGACATCTATGTGCAAGTCCGGCTCTAGGGTGCTGCCATCTTGCTCGGCTGGGGTGCGCTTGGATGCGTCATAATCCGATTACGAAGCCTTGCTAAGGCGTCGTAATTGGATTATGGCTGCGTCCAAGCGTACCACACTGAGCAAGATGGCAACCCTTTGAAACCGGACTTGCAAACGTGTATAGACCTTTTTCGCTTACTCTCGCCCCCGACCGCCAAGTAGGCGTATCCGGTGTGGGCGACGAAAAAATATTAAAATGTTTCAACCTGCAAGTAGTAAAAAAATAGAGGGGAGAGAAAACGAGAATGGGTGAGTTACGCTTTTCTCCTAAATGCATTCTATTGGCGTGCACCGGCAAAACAATGTTTTCGCCTATACTGGAAGTGACGACAATTCAAGATGGCGGCGCCCTTGAAGAAAGGGTCTATAGTGAATGAACAAAGAAAATGGTAGCAACAATGATGATGATATGGATGTGTAGCTAGAGAATAAAAAGCCATACAGCGTCACCTAGCGGTAGGACTTAGCAGTACTCGAGCAGCGCTGCCAAACCAAGCCAATCCATGTGCAGCCAACATAGAATCCAAAATGGCCGCTTCTCGGTGGTGTTTCCCGCTGATCGCTCGCGACGCTTTTGTCCGAAAAATCGAACTTTTGGACTTCAGGCTGTCCGAAACATTAGTCATGAATATGCACTATATTTCTATCAGGTAAATCACGGTTCCTCCTTTAAGTCCAAAATATCGAACAAGTTCGAATTATCGGCAGGCGAAAAATTGTTCAGTGACTGTACATGAAGGTCTCAAGACGCTTAAAACCTCAAGGTCCCTATGATGACTTATCAGAACGTCTCTGTAGGACAATTTGTCATGACACCTTATAAACAAACAAGACATGTAGGTAATGATGTCTTCTAGACATCTACATAAATATCTCTCAGCTACGAGACACTTAAGACCTCAAGGTCCCCATGATGTCTTGTCAGGATATCTATATAGGACAATTTGTCATGACATCTAATAGACAGACATGTCGGTAATGATGCCTTCTAGACATATACATAATGATCTCTCAGCTAGGGGTACTCTGGCATTTTCTTCATAGTCCCCCATTTGCCCGAAAATTTGCTAAACACACCAACAAACATAGCTGAAATAGTAAAGCCAAATATTAGGCCAAAATAATTTTTTTTTTTTTTTTTTCGTGAAGGAAGTTGTTGAATTTACAATTTTGGCCCTCGCTGTGTTTTTTAAAGTGAAAGTCTCGACTAGCAACAATGAAAAAGTGACGTCAACGGAAGGCAGGGGTTCACTCCTTGGACTGATTACAAGCGCAGTTTCATAGTGCCAAATGAATGCTTTAGAAGCTCACTCCAGCACCTGTGCAGCAGCACAAAACAAATGCTCAGCGTAGCCTATTTCTCGACTGCCCGCTCAACCCGCAAGCCTGCCTTCTCCTGACGTCATGGCACTGACAAGTATTGGAACGTTGATTTTGGCATCATTTTCACTTGCCAATTTCACAATAACTATTCTGAATTTTTGCTACATTAAATAGCACACCGGAAAGGGTAAAGGCTGGTGATTCTGAAAATATAGTTAGTAGTTAGGGTAGCTATAATGTCTTGTCAGGGCATCTATATACTAGACAATTCGTCATGACATCTTGTAGGCAGACAAGACATTTCGGTAATTATGTCTACTAAACATCTACATAAAGATATCTCAGCTACGAAATGTTTAAGGGGCAACACTGCTACTAGAGCTTTTTTTTTAAATATAATTTGTGACTCAAATCAAATGAAATCTGACTACAAATTTGTACTTGGTTATGATGTAACCTATAGTCGGTGACAGGTCGAGAACGAAGTAGAAGCTCCTCCCACCCCTTTCCAGTTTAGCAGAGCGAACGCTGGACAGGAGGCGACCTCCTCTCCACCGTTCGTTCCGCCGAAGTGGAAAGGGGTGGGAGGAGCTTCCACTTCGTTCTTGACTTGTCACCGACTATAGTTAGGTTTGTTAATATTGAAAATGTCATTTGCAAAGATTATGAGAAGGATTAAGACAAATTGAAATGCTGAAATAAGAAAATAAGCATATATAAGTGAACTAAAAGGTATGTGCAATGCAATAAGGCATAAATGAAAGCTCTAGGATGCTTTATAAACTTTTTAGGACCCTTTTGAACTTTCCAGTTTCAAAATTATTTATTGCAGGATGCCTAAAAGGTACCTAAAAAAAGCCTGATAACCTATTTAATATATTTGTACCCCTTATTGCACATGTCCCACATACATCTACCAGAGAAAGAAAAAGATATTGGAGATATGGCTCTAATAAAATAGTAAAGGGTGTAAACAGTTCACTCAGAAATAATATTAAAAAAGAAACATCCACGGACCCATTTTACTTTGTTTCCAAAACAATATTTAAAGATAAGATAGACTTGTTTAACGAAAAATCTTTCTGGACAAGATTATAAGTGCCAATCTTCAAAAAAACAAAATTCTTAAAAATGTGTTTTCTTAGTATATTTTTGCCTCAAAGAGCAGTGTCTCCCCTCAAGGTCCCTATAATATCTTGTCAGGACACATATATAAGACAATTTGTCATGACACCTTAAAGGCAGACAACATGTATGTAATGATGTCTTCTAGACACCTACATAAAGACCTCTTATTGTAGACATCTTCTTTAAAAAAATGAGATAGAGGTTGATTCTAGCATAGTTCTATCCCGTGAATCTGAATAGCACGTTTGTTTTCCCCGAAGATGTAACTAAACGCGAGAATACACGAAAAACCTCGGACCAGTCCTTACGTCACAAGATCTTCCGGCCGCCAAGCGCACGTCGCTCGAGGGCCGTACATGCAATCACAAGCTTGCCAGGGATATTCCCCCGCATTGGCGCCAGTCAAGATGTCTTTTTCTACTCTTTTAAAAGCGTAAAAAAAAAAAACATCACGAAAGGAGTTTCTCTGGGAAGGAGGGCCTTCAATGGTACTTTGGAAATGATTTTCTGCAGCCTCCATATACCAAATTAAAAAATAACTTTGATATTCGAGATCCTGGCAGTCAAACGAAGACGATTGAAGTGTGTTTCCTCAAATACAGAACCGCTTCAGCTTTCCTAGGTCTCTTCTAGACCTCTCGGCAAAGACGTCTTTTGGATATTTAGGTAAAGATCTCCTCTAGACATCTAAGTAAAGATGTCTTCTCAACATCTTGGTAAAGGTCTCTCTTAGACATCTATGCTAAGATTAGGCAAATATTTGTCTGCCTGTCTAGTCTAAAGAGCGGAATGCAGTTTCCACCCGTTTGCTTGCTATATAACAGTTTGTGCCAGAGCGAATAGCAACACAATTGTCGTCTAGACCAAGATGCACAAGTTGCAGTTCAGAACCACACCTGTCACCCGCAGCATTCATTTATCACAGTCAAATAAACGAGTTCACATGTTGAGAAGCATATTTAAGGTGAAGCAAAGCCGAAGTTTGGAAAGTTTAGCCATAAGGAGAAAGAATGCTAGATCCATGAGCATCGGGTTAGTGGGACTCGACCGTGGCTTGGTTGCACTTTTAACGACTTTGTTAAGAGGCTGTGAAAACTCTTGCGGCAACCTGGCAACTTTGTCTTTGCACCACTGATGGTGCAACAGGTCAGAAAAAGCGGCTGGGGTTCCGCCGGAAGCGGTCTTCAACTTTATGCATCCACCGGAGTGAAGAAGTGGCCCCCGAAGAAGTCCGGCACCTAGTCCGGCAAGCGAGCAGCGTCTCCTCTGATGGAGAGGGCAGCTTGAGTGGAGACAGCGCCACGTGAGTTGGCCCTCTTCACTTTTTTTTTTTCCATCTCCCAGTTGTAATGGAAATTGAAATTTTTGCGAGGTTTGCAATTTGAACACTATTGCGAAAAACTCGTCACATGTATGCATCACCTCATGTTAGCAAATCCATAGCATATCAGTTTCAATCAATATATTGTGTCCACAAAATATTTTTAAAACTCCATTTTTTGAAATTTGCGAAATTATCGAGGCTATGAAAATAAAGTTGTGTACAGTACAGTCGAATCTCGTTAATTCAAATTCTCTTAATTCAAACTAACATGCAAATTCCATCCTATGCATCTCTATGGGAGGAAACTCCCAATAATTCAAACTTTGCTCTATTCAAAAATTTTCTCGGCCCCCTCGAGTTCGAATTAACGAGGTTCGACTTCATATAGAAGTGGGCTTGGCCAGACACTGAATGCCTGTTGTGCACTACAGGTTGTACTATCCCGTAGAATGGTGGAAACCGTTATGTGGATGGAGTTTTTCGGCAATTTTCTAAGACAGTGCTGTTTTGACTGCATTTCCTAATTCTCTTTGAAGCGAAAGAGATACGCTAAGACTGAAAACTGAATGTTCGTCCAATCATACGCTACGACTGAAAACTGAACGATCATCCAATCATACACTATGACTGAAAACTGAACGTTCATCCAATCATACACCACGACTGAAAACTGGACATTCATCCAATCATACACCACGACTGAACGTTCGTCCAATCATACACTACGACTGAAAACTGAACGCTCGTCCAATCATACATTACAACTGAAAACTGAACGTTTGTCCAATCATACGCTACGGCTGAAAACTGAACGTTCGTCCAATCATACGCTACGACTGAAAACTCAACGTTCGTCCAATCATACGCTACGACTGAAAACTGAACGTTCGTCCAATCATACGCTACGACTGAAAACTGAACGTTTGTCCAATCATACGCTTTGACTGAAAACTGAACGTTCGTCCAATCATACACCACGACTGAAAACTGGACGTTCATCCAATCATACACCACGACTGAAAACTGAATGTTTGTCCGATCGGTGCCACGTGTGACACGGGGCGTTTTTGTGATCTTGTGCAGGTGGGTGCCTTCTCTCAGGCTGGCCCCCGAGGGAGAATTTGCCCAGTTTGTGGACAAGCTGGGGCCCGGGCAACTGGTGGGGCGGCAGGCCCTGGCCTCGGCCATCCTGGGGGAGGTGCAGGTCAGCCTGTGCGATCGCAAGACCCACCTCGAGATCGAGGTCATCCGGGCCAAGGGGCTCCAGCCCAAGCCCAATGCCAAGATGCTCCCTGGTGCGTGTCCCTTGCCTCAAAACAGAAGGAGCCAAGGTCTCCTCAAGTTACGTTTTTGCCGAACATCGGTGTAAGAGCAGTTCAGAGACCATACACCAACTACCGAGTGCCTGCTGCAGTCCTTTATTTTCCAAATGCAAGAAGTCTATCCGGTAGAGCATGTGCGCTAGCAGACCTTCGGCAATGAGACTAGATCCTGTTGGCTTCGCCGAGCTGAAGCGACTCAAATTATTGAGCCTGCACACATGTCAGAATAAGCACCCCCCAGCTGCGTCTGACATGTTTGAAAAATAAGCAAAGGACATACAAAGCGCCTACGCCAGACTTCTGAGCAGACCCGACCAACCAAAATGCTCTTCCGTGCTTGCCGCTTCTCTGAGCATGCTGGTGCAAAGCCGTGAAACTTACCCCACGTGCGCTGGTGCAAAGTGAAGACCACCTTACCTTGTGGCCCTTCTGCGTTATTGTTTTTGAACTTAAGACCTACCTGAAAAATATTTTTCTACCAGGGTGAAAATCCTCCTTGCCACCCTCCCCCTTTCCCAGGGGGAACTCCTTTTGTTGCTCCATCTTGGGCCAGGATGAGCCGGATAAGTTCCTGGCTTATCCGGCCCCAAGATGCAACAACAAAAGACTTCCCCTGCCGTCAAGACAGCAGTGGGAGAAGGAGAAATAGGAAGAGTGGAGGAGGATTTTCACCCTGGTAGAAAAATATTTTGTTTTAGAGCGCAGCTCTTAGGCGCCCAATTCCAACTTGAGCGGCGTCGCCGTCGGCGTAACCGTGAGGTCACGTGACACCCCCTGTGGTCACGTGACCCCCCCCCCCCCCCCCTGAGGTCACGTGACCCCCGTGACGTCACGGGGGGTCACCCTGTGAGGAGGGGTATATCCTCCCCTCAGTGCCCTTCCATCCTCCTCCTCAAGAGCTGCGCTCTAATTCGGCGTTACAGGGAGTTGTAAACGGCTTTCATTTTTTCACAACAACCTCCATAGCATGGGCGGGCACGTGCTCAATATTTTACGGTAATTTGAGCTCCCGCTAACGTTGCTTTTGTGTTCATTGTGAATCACAGAATCCTTCCCTATCGTTTCGATCAGCCCAAAAAAAGGAAGGTAACCATGTACTCTGGAGCCCACATTCCTAAAAAACATGTACTGAGACGAATAGGTTTTTTTTACATTATAACGAGACGAGAGTGACTTAAAGGGATACTGAACTGAAATTTCGAGCTCACAAAACAGGGCTGGATAGATAGGCGGGACGCTGCAAAACCCAAAAACATCACTCCTACAGCGATATCTCCAACGGATCGCCGTATTTTTGGAAAAGAAGTTTGCGATTGAAGACGGCCGACGAGGCCGACGAGACGAGGCACGTCACGATTCCCATTCCCTCTCCTCCTCGCTTCATCCCGTCGAGCTGGTGAAGCGAAGCGAGGAGGAGAGAAGCGAGGCCGCTTCCCCTCATTCTCAAATTCTCCCGGAGGACAGTGACGTCAGAGACCTCGCTTCATCGCGCCCTTCTTTTCCAAAAGTGCGGCCATCCGTTTGAGATATCGATGTATGACTGATGTTTTGGAGTTCGTAGCGTCCCGTTCAACGCTTCTACGGCCTTATTTTGCGAAATCCAAATTTCGGTTCAGTATCCCTTTAAATTAGGCCCGTGAAATACGCCACAAAAAATCTGCTCGAAATGAGTTCCCTGTGTTCGGCAGTTCTATAATCCTTAGACGCATACGCAGTATGCGCAAGTTTGCTTTAGGTTTCATAACCTCTCTTGCCTAAGAGAAAGGGCAGTGTTTACTGATGTAATACATTTTCTTGTTCTAAGTGGCCATCTCCTCATTTCAGCACCCTATGTGAAGGTGTACCTGATCAATGGCAGGAAGTGCATAGCCAAGGCGAAAACGGTGACTGCCCGGCGGACGTTGGATCCACTCTACCAGCAGGTGCTAATATTCAACGAGGACTATCGAGGTTGTGTGCTCCAGGTGAGCCCAGTGTCTCTACTTTGTGTGCTTCCGTTCAATGCACAATCGAACAGAGTTGTAACTTTCTCTAACGAGACAATCGATAGATTTGAGAAATCTAAGAATAGGACAAGTCTACTTTTGTACATGTCAACTCTATAGACCGACACGCTGTTTACAAACAAGACCGCGTTTGCCCACACCAGGTGTGGGCACTGCGTGTGCGCAGAAATTGAATTCAGGCGAAGTGAAATGTCTGTGCATGCACCATGCCGTCGACAGCGCCACCGCAGCTGCGTGACGTCAGGGCGGCGTGTTGGTCTATAGTACTTGGTGTTCCCTCAGTTTATAACTAATAAAGACAAGTAGGAACATGTTCTGAAACAAGAGCTTGCATGGTGGTCTAGAATACTAATGCTTAATAAGGGCACTTCAGGCAAAGAGAGAAGAAAAAGTCATATTCTTCACCCACAAAACGAAAGCTATAGCTGTTGCTTGGTTGCGCAATGTGGGTGGAATGGTGCCGTCATGTACACATCGCGACACTGTTAGCGCGAACACGACATCGGCGCATTTTCGCATTTTACTTCTAAATAGTATTAGTGAACACGAAATTTTATCGCTTACATTATAAAACTAAATGAGCTCTTTCCGTAGCAATAATA
Source organism: Ixodes persulcatus (assembly GCA_013358835.2). Classification (NCBI taxonomy): domain Eukaryota; kingdom Metazoa; phylum Arthropoda; class Arachnida; order Ixodida; family Ixodidae; genus Ixodes; species Ixodes persulcatus. The sequence goes on along the minus strand of JABSTQ010010691.1, from coordinate 872,491 downwards.
ACTTCGATGACATCCCTTGGTTTAAAAGAGAAAAGCTTGAAAAACCGTCGATCGCTTGTTCGCGCTAACAGTGTCGCGCTCTGTACCTCAGGATGGAGGTGCGACGTGGTTAATTCTCACTGCTATCGTGGTTGGCATCGTGGATGCCACTGACGACCGCCACCAGTGCTCGGTGATCCGTAAAGTAAGTGGACAAGCGCGATAAAAGTTTCTAAAACCATCCAACATTACGCATAGCAACTGGATACTGCCGAAGTGGGATTTCGTACGACGCGAGTGATGTTTGGAAACGAGTGTTTGAAGCGAACGACAAAAGGACTTTCCCTTCATCGCACCGCTACTGGCGGGACGCCAGGGCTCCCCTCTTTTCTTTCTTCGAGCGGCGCGGCCGATGGGAAGACCCGACTTCCCTGACCTCGTGCCACGAGGGGAGAGAAGGGCCTTTCCGTAGCGGCAACGACAGCCAACGGCCGTGGAATCTCTGCAAAGTGTTGCCCGTAAAGTTATCGCTTTAAGAGCTCAATCCTAATTCAGACGTTTGTCGTCTGGTTCTTCGCAACTGTGAGGTGAAATTGTACAACTGATTTTTTATTAATTTATCTACGACTGCAAGCCTCAACACAACATAGGCATAATACGGAAAGCTGTGCATGTCTTGTTGCAATGTTTATACAGTGTTCCACTAGCAGAAAGATGGCATCTTTCAGAACGGCCAACTTGCGACCACAACCTTCTACATAAAGAATGAAATACAGACGGGTTATGGCTTAGGCCTAACCCGTCTGTATCTCATTAGTTTTGGCCTAGGCACTTGGCTTTAGCCTAGGCCAAGTGTGGGGAACCTAGGGCGTGGGTTCCCCAGACTACCCTAGACTTACTTACGGGTTGCCTTCTTGTTCATCTCTGCCATAAGCAAAGCATAAAGTGCCTTTTACCGATGTACAATTGAGTGAAGCACTCCCAAGTATGCCAATTATTCTTCACAAGTTTGTATGCTCCCGCACCGTTTTATTGCATTGACGTCGAGACCACGAGGGATTTCTCAGTTGCCGTTCGAGGCAGGCGGAGTTTCCTCAAGATCAAAGAGCTCGAGAACCCCCGGCCTGTCGCACCTTCCTCACCTTGAACAGAATTTCTAAGCCGGGCGATTTATTTTTGCTCCCCACCTCAACTCCAGGTGACCGTGTACGGAGAGTACGGCCGCATGGACAAGAAGGCGTTCATGGGTGCCGCTCAGGTGATGCTGGACGACCTGAACCTGACCAACATGACCATCGGGTGGTACAAGCTGTTTCCCCTCACGTCGCTGGTCATGGCGCCAGCCTCGCAGGGAAACTCCCTCGCCTCCATGGACAGCTTCGGCTGAGGTCGCCGTGGGGACGCTCGCGCGACACCTTCTCTTCAACACGTGTTGTGCTCCCGCGACTCTCTCTCTCCCCCCACCCTCCTTGTCTCCGCCACCGAGGCGAACAGGAAGGAAGGATGACGGCTAGGACAGTGACTGCGGCCACGGAAAGCGGGTCGCGGCTACGGAGCTGCCGTTCGCAACAAGCGCAACGACGAATTCCGTCGAAACGACGGAGAAACCGTAAACGGATCCTGTCGAGACGACGGGGGGGAAGCCGCGAGCGGATTCCGTTGAGGCGACGGGGGAAAACGCAGACGGAGGGAGGTCCTTTCACGGCACTGCGGTTGGTTGGATGGTGATTTTGAGAGGGGATGCTCGACGAGGACGTGCGAATTTGTTTTCTTTTTTGTACTATTTTTTCAGTTTGGAAGTTGGAGTGTCGTCTCTCTCTCTCTCTCTCGTCCAGCCGGGCCAAAGAACAAAAGGGCGAGAGCGGACCACAAGGGGGCAGTTCGGGGTGCCGAGATTCTGAAAGCGGCCCGACAGAGTCGTTCCCGCCAAAAGGGAAGATAGCGAGGAGGCGGCGGCTGCACAAAAAGAGATGCTCAGAGTATAATGTATATATATTACGTGTCGTAATATATAAATATTATACGCTTATAAAAAAAAAAGAAGCGTGAAAGAAAAAAAAGAAAACGGATTCCGAGTTTCCGACGTTGACGGCAAATGAAAAAAAAAGAGCATGATTTCTTTTTTGGGTTAAACACGTCTCCTTCTCTTCCGTTTTATTTCTTTCGGACTCAGTTTTTTAATGCCGAAGCTTCTCTCTCCTGTTTTGAGAGAAAGTGCCTGTTATGCTCTGTGCATACATCTGTGTCTTTTGTGCCGTTTCTAGTCATGCCTAGGAAACAAAACAAAAAAAATATACTGTCCGTGTGTTCTACTACCGAGCATAAAAAGACTAAACAAACGGGAAAAAAAAACAACAAAGACGCTAGGAGGTCGAGCACGGGCCGAAAACATCATCGTCATCACCGTCGCGAATTCACCACATCATCTTCTTGAGCGCGAAAAGAAAAAGACGACAAAAAAGGTGTCCTGGTCGTTTGTTTTTACTATGATTGTTGATGGTGCGGTTTCTTGTGCGGCACTCTCAATTTTTCTGTTAGTGATGCCGTCGCGCCTGATGCATGAAAGAGGTTGTCTAACTGTGTATAAAAAAAAGAAAAACTCACTGCCCCTCTGCTTCATGGGCATCGTTTTAATAGCTTTGCATTGGACAAAACAGGCCCTTCCCCCTTTTTAGACGTTGTTGTTTTACGAAGGAAAACGTGTCGCTGAAAGTTTCTGAATGGCGTCGTTTGTCGCTGCATTTTGAATTCTACGCTAGTCGCCTATGACACGGAAGAGCGAGTGGTATGGTTTAGGCACCCTCGTTTTTATTTGTGTCGAATCATCCATCAGCTGTGAGCGAAATCTTTTTATCTTGTTCAATTTTTTGTTTTTACGGCTTCTGGCGAAAGCGATCACTGTACACAATAGCGAACCCACTGTGACGAGAAACGTTGTTTAGAAAACCATTGCTCTCCATTTGTTCGTTTTTCACGAGTGTTTGGGACACAAATGTACTTTTTTTATTTTTTTTCAAAGACCATGCTGCTCCCTACTACTATAATAATACTGCTAGTATAACTACTACTATTACAACTTCTACTACTACTGTTACTAATATTACCATTGTTATCAAACAATAGTACTATTGATCACAACGCCAATACCGAGCGCTGCCCGCTTTCAAAGACTTGACTGAACAAAAAAAAAAAAAAAAGAAGAAAAGATCCAAGCTGACCTAAACCGTTTTTGAAACTAGAATTCATACCGCCAGAAAAAAAAAAAAAAAGCTTTCCAAAGCTTCCGAACTAGGCAGAATCAAACTTCATAGCACGCATTCTCCACACACAAACACACATTCTATTAAAAGAAAAAAAAAGCAAACAAAAAATATGCCATCAAAAGCCGGTTTTAGAGGAAATTTCGCATGTAACCGCGCGTGTCGTGACCATATGCGAGTATATTCACATTGCCGACTATACCTTTACATATATAAATACATACATACATACATACTACATACCCGTCTCTATGCTTTGCATACATACTAGGCATATTTGCAGCCAAATTGAAGAAAGCAGGGCCCGAAATGCTCGTCACACAGGATGTCACGGCGCGCGTGAAGTTCTTCCATATCACCTCATAGGTTGTCCTCATACGAGATCTTCTTTTCGTGCAAAGGAGAAAGAGAAAAAAAAAAAAAAAAATATGCGCGTGCCCACTCAAAAAAAGGGAAGAAAGAAAAAAAAAAAAGTTCTCGCAAACTAAACATTGTTTTGTGAATTTTTACGCTTCCGTCGATAGCTCGGTACAATGCTAGAACCACTTTTACGAGCGAGTGAAAACAAAATGACTAAAAAAGAACAGTTGTTTTCCGAAGTTCTCGTTTCTGATTTCCTTGAGTTGAAAAACCACTTAAATGTGTACCGAGGGTAAGAGATACATGGATATTTGTGATATAAATATATCCGTGTGCGGTGTTGAGGGAAACAAAAAAAAAAAAATTCTGTCAACACTCGGTGGTATTGGGACTTGTGGTTCAGTGATGTTACTGATGCATTTTGTATACTGTACCAATACAGTTTGCCTTTTTGATCTTTAAGAAAAAGCAACTCCCAGCATCAGTGTGAATTTCACTCTGGCATCATTATCTCCCCCTCCCCCCTCCAATCTTCCAGATCCTGAATGGCCCTTCTGTGACACTTCTTTCCGTTGACACGACACATTCAAAATGTCTTCGAAGACGTACCAGGCACACAGTTGCAAACAAGAACTGGAATGCCCTACAGCCATTTGTCTGGCTTCGTGGCACTAGAGTCGCTCGAGCTTAGAGTGAATGCTCCCAAGCCAGCAACCAGTGCACTTTGGAGATGATATGCAGCTTAAATGGCCCAATTAATTTGTTATTATAGAGAAGTATTTCGTATTGTGCCAAGTACTAAATTACACTGCAGTCCGGCTACAATGGAGCCGGAATGAAGTAGCTGTACCCTGACAATGACCACCAGCGAAGTACAGTCACAGTCATACTTAGCCGGAGCAAATACTAAGCCCACTCTTGGCATATTTTGGTCGGTTTGAACGTGCCCATACATGGTTTTACGCTAGTGTCGACGTATGTGCTGCCTTTCCGTCCCATTACGCCTGTCTTATACCTTCATTTAACATAAATAAGTTGGAGTGGTATTATGCTTTAGTTTGTGCATTTCTTCATTAAAATTCACTTCCAAGCTTTAGCTAAGTTTGATTGTGACTGTACCCTTGAATACAATACATTTTGCAGCATGTTACATGACAACCATGACAACCAGAGATTATGGTCTTGGGTCACATCTCCAAGATACAATATTTACACGATTGTAAGTCGACTCGATTTTAAGTTCACCCTCCCAGCATCGCACATCTAAAAAAAAAAAAAAAAAAAAATTTAGGGGCACATTTTACGGCAAACACGGCAGAACAGCAGGGAATCTTATTTGAGAGTCCAGCCTCCAGCATGTGCTCAATGCCTTCCGGCGTGCTTTGGCTACGCATACACGAGCGAGGCGCATGAGATGCCCAAGCGTTATTGAAACTAGGAAGCTCGCGCTGGACAACTGAAGCTGCTCCCTGTCGTTCTCACTCTGTCTGCAACTAGAGACTACGATTCGGCCCACACTGGTGCTGCCGCTCCAGTCGTCGTCACTGCTACGTTCTCAAAGCACGTCGTCAGCGTCGTCCAACGAAATCTCGCACCTTGCAACTGACAGCATCAACTGCATCTCCCGCGCTTGCTCGGTGATCACGTTGCACGTCACGGGTAGGGGACCAATTGTGCACTTCTGCGGTGTGCGTTGGAAGGCGTCCCGGCCAATCCAGACTTTGGCCCGCGGAAGCCTCTTCGTTTGCCGTTAAAGTTAAGATCCCGCGCTGTTGCAGATGCCACTGGAGCAGCACCCGCTCCGAAGGGTCGAACTTGCATCCAGCAGTGCAGTTGTTGGTTGGATAAGTATGGCCATAAACGAGCACCGAAAATCTAAACTGCCCGGATCACGTGTGCCAATACACAAAAGCGTAGTTGGCGCTCCCGCATGATTTCGACACTCGATCAAACGATGTGCGACCGTAAATTGTGCGAAAAACTGTGAAAAAAAAGCAGGGGGGAGAGAGGTGTCGCGACTCCAACTGTCTATAGGTGGCGCCACTCGTTTTCCAAGATGGTGGTCATAGTGAGGATCGGAGATCTGTGCTGGTATACCGCTTGCTGAGCCTGTCTAGTGTGCTGGCTTCACTGAGCGACACAAATTATTTATGCCTATACAAGGAAGCTGGACTGTTAGGTCCACAGGTCACCTCTTTACCCTGAAGACAAAAATGGTGTTTAGCATACTATTTACGCCAGGAGGCACGCTTTAATTCAGGAACGAAACCGAAACTAACTTGTATCTAGGATTGAATATCTCGGTATAGGAGTTAACTTCAATTTCTCTTCTAATTCGAGATGTGTCTCACGGCGTAATTATTCAGCTAAAATATTGTTTGTGGAAACTTGATTTTGCGACATACGTATCCAATCCAGGCACTTCAAAATATTTTGGAGAGCTCGGTGTTGCTTTACAGATGGGGTCTTTCCTACACCTTAGAGGTATCATAAAACATTGCATTTGTTGAAAAAAATAAGCGCTCATATTTGTATGTTGTGGCTGCTTTTTCTCACTCGGATAATTGGCATTTGAAATAATGAACTGCGGGCCATTAGTAGCTTTTGGAGCATTTAGGTGATTAATTGCTTTAGTATTTATTCCCAGAACAAGAATAACAGAATCAATGAAAATTTTATAAAATATTGCCAAGGGTGATGAGTTTAGAATAGGTTCAAAAATTATATAAATCAAGAAAGGCTGTTCACTACAAAACACCAAAAATGAAATCTGAGTTAACACAATTGTGTATGTTTCTTTTTTTTTTTTTTTAAGCAATGCGTGAAGCATAGGAATTTATGGTACATCCAGTGTTTATGTCGGTCTTGATAACAATGTCGGAGTCTTTCACATGCTAAAAGGAAAACAAAGTGAGACCTTTCTATAAAGATTGTTATCATTATGGTTAAATGGCGTATTTTTGTGATTGTGGTGGGTATATTCAGCAAGTTATAAAATGAAAAGTTTAAAATAAATAACATTCTAGCTAGTAGTGTGAAAAATCTATGTAAAATTACATTAATTGGGAGTACAGCATATGGTGCTATATTAAAGTTGCAACATATGACAATAGGCAACACTTCCAAATTCGCCCCCAATGTGGACCAAATACCCCAAAATATAAAAAATGAATTCCCGTTATTTTTTAAACTTTTCAGGACATTTATTTTCTTTAATTTTTAGGCTCAGTCTTTCTGCTAATCTCAGCCTTTCTAATTCGAAGGAACGCCTACCCGTTTGCACGTCTGCTCACTGCAGCACGTTTCGTTGGCGTTGGAAAACCGGTGAAACAGTAGTGAGTTTTAGTATTGCGTATATGAGCGAACGCAAGCACAGTGTGTTTGCGGTAACGTTTCGTGTTCCACACTGCCCGTTTGCATGGCCCAAGATTGCGATCTTTGATTGGCGCATGGCGACGACGTGCAAGTGCCACGTCGAGCGCACAACTCTAAAACTCTCTAGTAAGGTGCAATCTCATACCGGCTGCACCACTACATTGGTACAGTGAAGAGTGTGGTTCGCATTCAGAAATGACTGTTCGCGAGCCATGATTGTGAGCAGTTCCGCCGTGCCTACTGAACAGCAGAACCGGGGGACCCTCACTATAGTATCGCCAGAGTGCTTTCCGTTTCCGCCACGAGAGGGCGAGCAATGAGCTGGAGGCGCAATATAACCATTCCAGCAGCCATTCTGGAGTGGCTCTTTCAAGAAGTTCCGCCACCCCCGGGAGTCAGGTGTGCCGTACGCTGTTCACCGCCATACATTCGGGCTAATTTGCAAATCGCTATCAATAATACTTGTTCGTGCAAATGGAAAAATAAAAAAAATAATAGAACTTGTAAAATTAGCGCACACAATGGCACAACGCTACAGGTACAGTGGGCTGAACTCGTAACAAGTCGATGAGTTCTTGATATTGCGGTTGTTTCGTTTTTGTCGGCGGTGGAATGCTTTGGTTCAATTATAAGTCGACCCCCTCACTTAAAATTTTCAAAAATTTAAAAATGGGTCGACCTACATTCTTGAAGGTAAATACGTATATTTTTATAAGATATATATACAGGGTGTTTGTTTGTAAGTAATTCAAACGGATCTTTTTTAGAAAAGGGGCAAGTTACAAGAATGCTGTCTTCACTCCGTGTTTCTGGGGCTCGGCATACATCGGATAGGGCGATAGCCGCCTCGATAAGTTGGCTAATTAACTCGGGTTTGATAACTAACTTTTCAATTAGCGATAAGATGGTTCACAACAGACTTTCTTGTTTTAAAGTTAATCATTGTGAAAGGCTAAAACAGTTTGAACTCGATTTCAGATACCCAACGATCATGCTTTGCATTTTTGTAGAATGATTTCAAAACTGGATGCAAAAAGAGCGCTGAAACTCCACCCTTCTTAAGAATCCATAGAAGAGTGACATACTCGTTTCAGGCGCTTTGTCGTTATCTCGGCAGCGCACTGTCGGCGCATCCGAAAACGTCGGGGTGAGCAAGACGGCTATGTCGCACTTCCATACATCATCGTGGACAGCAATAACAATGTTCTTTCTGCATCTAGTTTGGTAATTGGACTAGAAAAAGGTGAAAGCCGATAGTATCAGTGACCATCTCATAGTTTGTGGGAATTTCGCAGACTGTTTTAACTGGTTTAGTCTCTTATATTGTGCACGTATGGAAACAATTCGACTTAGTGTTTCGCACAGTACCGACAGTCATTGTTGCGTGAACGTGCAAAACACGTGCCACGAGCGAGTGCTCGTTTCCAAAAGCTGCTCATTTCAGCGCTGTGCAGCCATTTGCTTCCAAGGGCTGCATGCCCCATGTGGTGCTGCATTTGTTGCAACATTTAAGACAAACCCAAACATATTGAGGGGCTATAATCCCTCTAACGTTCACAAATCCACCAATGTCTTTTTTTTTTTTTTCTCTCTGAAGCAAGAAATGAGTCAGTAATATAAAAACTTGGATGCTTTATTTAGAATATATACTATAAGAAGTCACCTTTAAAAGCGGTGCAGCGTAAATCTTGCACCTCGATCTGTGGTGCCCACACATCGCTGGACGGATTCGACAATGCGTTTTCTTAATGGACTAACCCCCAACACCGGACAACACTTCCAAACAATAACTTCAAAGTAGACATGGTATAGCTACATGCGTTGCGCTTGAAACAAAACAAAAAAAAAAAAGAATAGAGATCATAGTTCTACTCCAATTCACAAATCACATTCTGGCACAGCCAAGGCTACGAAACCTTGCAGCACTCTTCATCCATCGAGCATATATCACCTATCCAACAGCCAAATATTGTATTGGTGTTTGGACATTGAGTATAATACCATCTTTGAAGTCGCTGCAAATTTATCCTAAACAACAGACTGCCTCGCCCAAACCGTCCGCATGTACACTTTTACATATGCTTTCATTTCTTTTTCTTTGGCGTCTGCGATGAAGCAGCCGAACTAACTCAAGCAGTGAAAAAATACTGCATTCGACAACATGATCTATCAAAATAAGATACTATAGGTAAACAATACTAACAAAAGATTTGCAAGTTGCTTGCTCAATGCGATTTTCTCTAGACAAGGCAAGTGCTGCATGCATATCACTACACTGCTAAAAAGTGCTCTATGCTCACTCTGGGGAAAATCTACTACTAGAGATAAAACAATAAGGAATCGGTAAGAAAAATGGGCAGGAACAATCGAGAAATCAAACAGCACGTCTGCTATTTTGCGTTAATTGACACAAAGCCATTTGCGTCTTTCAATACGGTGCCACAAAACTGTGGACATTATCTTTAGGGGTGGCACATGCCCCGGCCAAACTCCCAGTACATAAGTAACAACAAAAAAAGACCAATGATACCATCTGTTGGGGAGCGGAGACAACTTTGTCCTTGGAGACACGGTCTGAGATCATAGAACCTTCTTACTTGTAGCTTGTCCCGCCGTCTGAAGAGCCGCCGAAACTTGATGCTCGAGCTCTTGCTCACAGCACAAAAGGTTCCGCCCCATTTTCAGTTTCACTCTGCGCTCGTCTTGGCTCTGTGGCACAGGGGGCAGGTATGGCGTGCGAACATGTCATGCTTGTCGGCGCCATGCTTGCAGAAGGAGCACGTCCACTGCTGGTCGGGGTCGCCGAGGATCCTTCCAGTGGCCACGCAGAGTGGGAGCTTGCCTCCACAGCTTGGACAGGCTAGCGACCTTCGAGGCAGGAAGAGAGCATGTGACAAAGTTTTTCATGCGAGAGAGGCTCGAGCAGAAGTGAAGCTGAGAAGTTGCTGAAGCAACGGGCATTCTCACTGAGCCAGACAAAGGACTTTAGAAATGACTACGGGCGTTCTCACTGAGCCAGACAAAGGACTTTAGAAATGACTACTAACTGAACCACAAGCCGGAAAGTGATAAGTGTAAACAATCCCAGATTCGCACAAGTGGCGAGAAATCAAGGCGTGTTTGTCTTTACCTTAGTATATGAGATTGGCACTGTGGCTACTTCTTTAACCACTTTTTTTCTTCCTTTTGTAACGAAATTCGGCTGCTCTTTGTCTCAGTTCTGGGTGCAGCCGACAAAACCAATCTAACCGCTTCAAAAGCGCAAGTCCATGGTGTCTTCATCTTTCTCTATGCATTCTATAATCTGCTAAACAAATCAAGTGCAGTGGATTCCCAGTGACTTGCACTTTTAGCATGTTTGGATGTGTTCAAGCCTTTGACTGCACTCGGTCTTACAACGAAACAAAGTATAGTTACCGGCAGTTTTAGAATGACGAGAACGTCCTCCCAAGTTACGCTTTCACTAGCACGAGCGTTCAGACTTGAATAACGTCCCAATGCCGTGCAAGCTTCGAGGCCCAATTCAAAGTTCCCGCCGTGCACTGTGACGTAACAGTGTACCGCAAGGTGTCGGGGCGGTCAGAAGGGAGGCATCGCCGGAAGTCACGTGAGTTGTATCCCTCCTCGTGCTTACCGCGAGCGCGTGTAATATTTTTTTAATATTTTTGTTATTCTCCGCACCTCCACGAGCGATCCAAGCAGACAAGGTTTCTTTTATTTGCTTTTCATCGCTTAATGTTGCTGTAAAGGTAGAAGAAGCGGAGTCAGTGAATGGACCTCTTGGCGAATATGTGCTGCCACCTAGACACGCGAATCGGTTCGAGACTAGGTGACTGGAAAACAACGCGCGCCCAAGGCCTCTCCCACCCGTTCCACACCCAAAACGTCAGCTGCATCCTGTTCACCCATTGAGGCGATGTGACCTAGATACGGCTCCCCCAAGCTCACCTTTGTCCCCATCGTGCGTAATCTTCCGCCCCGAGGCCGACACAACGAAACCGCTCAAAGGCGAGAAATGCAAGATGGCGGATTGTTTGGAACTAGATACTCTCGAACCCAGGCGCATGAAATGCTCCGCGCATGCGCACCGCGTATTTCTACAAAAGGTCCATTGACGTGATCAACTACAATGCCTAGAAGGTGCTGTGTGAGGGACTGTCCAGGTATTTCAGCAACTGAAGAAGAGATCACACTGCATGCATTTCTGAGAGACATACATCGGCCGCATGAGCACCCAGTAAACAAGTTCTACTCATGCTCTAGACAAAATACGTACTTTGTGCTCGACGTTTACTTGTACTTGGTACACTCACCAGTTCGTATTCTTTAGACGGCAGGCATCTACAGCCTGGAGAGTATCCGATGATTCAACGACCTCGGTGTCTCAACCTTCAGCAATGCGATCGGGCGTGTCGTATGCTAGCAATCCTAATTTCTGCGAGCGTTCTAAATTTTTTTTCAAAACTTGATAGCTTGTTTTGCGCCCACTATAGCCCTGTATTATCGGACTGACGTAGCACGAGCGTTCAGACTTGTATAACGTCCCAATGCCGTGCAAGCTTAAGTCTGCACCCATTGACACGCAACACAAAGCTCGTAAATAGATCAGCTTGAACTTTAGAACTGTACTCGAACACGAAGAAAGAAAGGACGCGAAAGGACAGCTGTCTGTCCTCTCATGCCCTTTCTTTCTTCGTGTTCAAGCACAGTTCTAAAGTTCGAGCTCATCCATTTACAAGTACTATGTACCGACAAGCTCAACTCTCGACCGTTGTCCAACAAGGATCTGGTGCTGGGGGCGCGACAACTGAAAACTCCTTACCAACGAAGCTTGTCCGACGAGCTACAAGTTTTCCATTTGTAATGCAGAATAGCTATAGCTACACTTATCTCGTCAGCGTCCATGCAACACACACTGTTTTTAAAGTTGGTTTGGCACCTCTTACCACTCCGTGACCGCAGACTCGCAACTGGGGCACTCCATTTTCACGTTCCTGGCGTCCTTGCGAGAGTGCCTGCAGCACAAAAAATGCAAGCGCAGTTGGTCTACTGTACTCGGTGCCAGGCAATACCAGGTATTTTGCCTGAAACGTGTCTTCGAACAGCTCATTCTACCCGTGCATCAAAAATGATCTTTAAGTGGCAACAAATTGCATCGCAGGAGCCATTGTGTCATGCTGTTGGATTGTAATGTACAGTGGAACGTAAAGAGTGGCCATTCCCATAGGCCCCAGCGGCTCCCTCGACTGTCTGTGCACCTAGTGGCCGTTGTGAAGTTGGTCTCGGCTTCATGTTTGGGCGCTTCTGTTCACTACGTGGCTAGGGATAGATAGATCGTTGCTATCTGGAAGGGGTCGATGACTAATGTCGGCGATTCTGTTCGTATTATTAAGCGCTAGCTTGTGCCACCTACACTACCGCGACTAGCTATAATTTTGAATTTAAAGATAGGAATTGATTGCTCAAACACACGCATAAATACTAAATTAAAGAGCAGCCAGGGAAACTGTGCACAATGTGTGATAGAAAACTAAAACTGCTTTGCTCGACAGAAAAAGGGAGACGGCCAAACAAGAAAATTGGGTAACGCACAAATATTCATTGCTACCGCAATAATTGTTCTGCAGGCATCCATCGAACCATGTACCCCACTTCACCATAAGTATGAGCGAAGGAGGAGCTACGAGAGCGAGCTCGACGCTTTAAACGAACCCGTAATGCACGCACGCTCGTGAACTGAAAGCATCGTTCGAGACGACAAGTTCATGTTTGTGGCATCGGCTCGCATAAATTTATGGGAAATGGAAAATGACTTTTCGGCAACAAAGCCAACGCTCGGGAGAGGCTCGAAACACGTTCCACGCAGTTGCGCTATAACTGTCTTTCCTTCATCACAAAGAAAGACGATAAATTCACACAACAACAACTGCATGCCCCCTCCCCCGCCACCTCTGCCGCCGTTCTGCCACCGGGGTCGTGACATGACGCTTCCATGACGTCGTCGGGCAGAAACGGAGGGACCACTTTTGAGGATGGAGTAAACGCACCGGTCGAAGACGCGCCCACAGGCACTGTAGACGGGCACCGTAGACGAAAGGCTCTCACTTTGTGAAGATGTCCACGGCCAGTTTCTCGAACGCCTGCCTTTGATCGGGGCTCAGGGTTTCCAGCGACTCCAGCTTCACGAAGGCCTTGGAGCAGGTCCCAAACGACCGGTTCGCGCAGCTCGTAAGCGCTACAGAAAATGAGCAGAAGATTGTTGACGCGCCGACACAAAAATAATTGCCAAGGAAAGGGAAAAGCTGGGGTTGTTAAGCTTTTTTTTTTTTTTTTTGTTAATCCAAGGAAGCCAGGGGATTGTTCTCTGGGAGTAACAAGCAAAATCTTTTCCTTAACTATAGTCAGATACAGTATAAGAAAGACAGAGCAAAGGGAAAAAAAATGCATACAAGAAAAGCCATGGTGGAAAAGAGGTTGCTCCTCTCCACTTCAGCTTTCCTAGTTTCTGCTCTCCGAGGGAGCCGACGCCCCTTTCCCCCTCCCACTGTCTTTCTTATGTTGTATCTGACTATAAAAGTACAAGGTTAATTTATACATAAAGAGAGAAAAGGTTGGTTTTAACATAAATATTCACTTTTAAATATCCTTTTTTTCCCCTTAAGATGTCAAAAGGGTGTGGGGGGCTTATATTTGAAGTGCCTATTTGCCTACAGAACTTTTTTTTTCCCTCCTGAATTTTGTAAGAATAAGGGTGTAAGAATTGCATAAATGCACTACAGTATCTGGGACTACATACCATGGTTACTTTGACTGAGAATTCAAAATACAACTGCAGTCCAGTTAACAAGCGGTACTAATTTGTTAGACTTAAAATGAATGTAACCTATTCACAAAAAAAAAAAAAAATTGTTCAAAATGGTTTTTGTTGTTTATGAAAGGAAATGAAAGGGAGGAACAGTAAAGAAAGCTAGTCAAACAAAAAAAAAACATAAAATAAAAGGCAGGTTTAACCAAATGTATTAACCTCCATATCTGGTACCTCTAGCAAATAAAATGTGCAGCCATACAGGGCCAAATCAACTTCTAAAACTGTGTTTTAGCTCAGGTATGCAACAAGCCATTTTAAAAAGTCCCATGGAGCTCAGTGTAGAAGTTCCTAGCAAAAGGCTTTTTAAATGTGCAGAGGCTATGCATTTGATAAGCAGTACTAAAGCATTACAATAAAACACACAGAAAAATATTCGAGTTGTTTTATAATACAAATTTACGAGAAAAACATTAGTCACCGAGGAGAGTGTAAATTTCCGAAACATCAAGGATGTCTTCATAATCCCTCAAGTTCAGAGCAGTCCTCATGGCAGCATCCATAAAACCTGTTAAGCATAGGTATTGGCATTACAAACATGGGCAGGCCTGACTAGAAATCAAAACACTTTCTAATTGCCACATCAGTAACTTCCCACTATTGATTCAGGACAAGTTTTGTTGTTGATAAAGCTTTATGATCACAATGCTTTCCTTGGCTGGTTCAATAAACGGAATGCAAAAATGGCCATTAGTAATCATTAAAAAATGCTAAGCCTCATTGCATTGGCAGTCTGACATTCAGACACCAGTTAATACCGAGGTCACTGAAGTGACACACTATGATTACCTTGATAAGAGTATGCAAACTCCAGGTTATCAGCTAGGTCCCCACGAGGGCACAAGGAAGGCAAAAGTGAGACCTCTCCCTTATGTACAGTTTGAACCACACAAACTTTCCGCATCTATTAAAAAAAAAAAAATCCCATCTTGACACAGCTTTTTGTGGCAAATAAATAGACGTGATGAACAGATCCATGCTGATTTTTAATCATCCTTTAAGCTGCTCCGCTATAAGAATGTTTCTAAAAAAAGAAAAAGCTAGTTTACCAGGATGTAAATAAAATTCAATGTGCATTGAAGAAATGCATGGCAAATTGATAGGCAATTGTTTTGCATACGTAAGATGTTATAGCATCACAGACGTTTATATCGTTGTTTAGGTGCTCATCTAGCCTGCTCAGCCAGATGCCTAGTACGTCCAAGGCGCTCTTCATCGGATAGCTTAACACGTGACATGTGTACACTTGAAATGATAAACCTGGTGTATCTCCCGGAACCTTCCAACTCACTCCTCCTCTCCCACCTCACCTACCTCTCCTCCTCACTGCACCCCTGGTCACATGACCTCCCCGTTAACCAATCGGCGTCGAGCACCTCGCGGCCACACTCTTATCCAGGCTTAACTTTTGGGCTTTACGAAATGCCAAACAACTAGCCAAAGACGCTTCACGTTAACGCTGGCCACTGATGAGGCTAGCTAAAGCTGAATGGCTGACCTTCGTAAAGCTGACGCTGTGCCAAGATGTAGAAGTGAAACGCCTCTGCGCCGCGCCAAGGCTGATCCATAGGCCTCGACGTGTTTAAACTTGTCGAGTCATCCGACATGAGCGCATCCAGTGCAAGACTCACCTGCACGGAGGGAAACGCTGGCGAGTATTCAATCTCTGGCCAAAAAATGGTGATCGCAATAATCATTCAATGAGCAGAGAGTATAAAACGCTCATTCTATTCTGTGTCTCGTGTCCTGGCATTTGCCGAGAGGATATCAAGTTGTGGCGAATTCGAGGCGCAATAACGCTGCCTAGAAATCGTTTTGTATTTCTTCAAGAATCAACAACACCCAAAAGTAGCCTTTTTTTTTGTTTTTTGTTTTGTGCAAAGCACTACATTAGGTTGTTGAGACACTACCCAAAAACATGCTTGATGCAAATGTGCATTATAACCGTAAAAGCAAATCAATATCCAAAGAGCAGAAGACCGTGATGTCAGAGACTCTGGGAGTTGCTGGGAGCCGCCTGGGTTGTTGCACTCCCCGTGACTATGCAATCAAAGTTTGTCTAAATTGAAGCATTTTCGGCATTTAAGTGGTCGCATCAATTACGTTCCATAGAATCTATGATATTCATTAAATAAAGAGCTGCCACAGAAGGCCCCTTAAGTCTCAAATATTCCGGCTTCAGTGTTGCCATTGCACACCACTGAGAAAAAGAAAGCGACAGAGGCACCCAGCATCCAGTTCTCGAGCGGCGGTTTTCATGCGGAGAAAAGGTCAGATTTTTATTTGGTAACACTTTGCCTCAATCGTTGGGTCCTAATAAGCCGGCTTTCCACAGAAGCCTCGGCACACGTAGGTGCCTTATCTAGGAGAAATGCGACCTGGCTTACTTCGTTTGCAGCTTTGATGCTGCTGACACTCCTGGATGCTCTCCGTGCCAGGGTACGGTGCTCCTCGACAAGGGTGGCGGCAAGCACATAGATCTTCTTCATTGTGAGTGGAGTGTGGTGGTTCTTCTTGTACTCTTCGGCTGCAATCTGGGCAGTAAAGTTTTCAGAATTTATGTAATGCAACCAGGCTACAATGCTGGCAAGGCAGACATTAAATTGGCTATAACCTGCATCCAACTTGTACATTTTGGGGGCAAACGCGAAACTATAAAGCTTGTGCATTGGTTTTCAACGTTCAACGCATCCAGGTGCTCTTTGTTGATTTGGCACGTAAAGCCTCCCTCGATGTTCGGAGCCCATATCTGCAATTATTATATTTGAACAAGCGGAAATAAGGTGTGTTTCGTGCATGGAAACATGCTTGTTTGGGTGAGGTATTTATAGTTAGTTTACTGCCACTGTGGCCAATTACTACTCTTCTGTGTTATACAGCTTGGAGACATAAATTAAATTGGAAAATACAAGTAACAGAACACATTATAAAAAAATTTTGGTCTGGTTAACTTGTCTTGAAAGTTACGCTTGCTATAAAAAACCAACGACTAGCAGCTGTAGCTTAATTGCTAGACTTGCATAGCAAGCACACTCGCTAGACTGATTGGCGAATCTTATCGGTGCTGCGGACAAGTTCACGATGCCGATCATCGATTTGACGATCACGTGCGAAGAATCTCGACACACCCGTTTCCAACTTTATATCGAAAAATAGTAAACCACCACCACGTAAGCTGCGGGATCCCAAGAAGTGACCACAGACTCATAGCTTCCAGTTGTGCGCAAGGCCACCCAATGTTTCCGGGAACTTGGACGCACGGCGAAAGGACATACCTTGAACATGAGCTGAGCGGCGTCGAGGAAGCGGTTGGCTTTCCGATAGAGCTCAACGGCGCTGAGGACCTTTTTCTCGTCGAGCAGGTGCTTCGCGTACCGTGCGAGGACAGTGTCTATTTCCCGGATGTTGAATTCTTTTGCAAGTTCGATGGCGTCGTTCCATTCGTTCAGAGAGACACAGATGTCTATGGCTGCCTTCACTTTGTTGCACTGAAACGTGATGTACGTTCGCACGCTTAGGAGATGAATGGCTGGTTCCTGCTTGGAATTTCACTATTACATTGCACTTTAGAAGTACAGCGACGCTGCGGTTTGCATGTGGTAGCATCTACTTGGCACGTCTGTGAGATGAGGGACGCCTATGGTCACCGATGGCTTAAGAAATGCACGACGTGGCTCACGACGTTCGAGCTTCCTGCTTAGTGATTCAATCTTTGGCTCTAATCGGCTAATGCCGCAACCTCATTGGCTGCATTGCGATAATAAGATGCTTGGAACTCGCCATATGTCCTGCTTTTCTTAAGGTGTCTGCAACCATGGAAAGCGCGACTACCTAAAAATCTCTTAAGAACGCCTACCCAATACAAAGAGAGAAATGGTAAAAAACAAGCAGTGGGCGATCTGACAGCAAAATTTTATCAAGGATATGCGATGAACACCGGGGCCCTGCTACAAACCACGGGGAATGGGAACTGATACCACAAATCGTGGACACGGCAAATTCGCGCCCCACGGCGCGGTAGATGAGCGGGAATTCGCTGCAAGCTCCCCTCCCCAGACATGGGAACGAATGCCGCAGAGCACGGACATAGTGCAGATTTGCACTTCGCAGTGCAACGAACACGCGAGAACCCGCTACGAACTCAAGGGTCACGGGAACCGATGTCGCGTGCGCAGGTCACGGACAAAAGAAAATTGCAGGAACCCACTACGAACTTGCGTGACGCGGAAACGGATACCGCAGATCACGGATGCAGCAGACTTGCACCTCTCACTGCAATAAACATGAGGGAATGTCTGCAAACCCGCTTGCAAGCGTACCAGGACGGCAGGTCGCACAGTTGATGCGATTTTTGTCGGACATCGCGTGATCGACATCCGGCGGGAATCGTGGTTGGGCAATGTTTGGGAATTCTTATGCTGTAAATATTTAATAAAAAGAAATTAAAAAAAGCTACTAAACGGGATAAGCAATTTTTTGGGGGAGAGTGTTCATATGGAATTTTACAATAATCAAATCTGGAGCTGCATAATTGTTTCCGAGGAACACCGTGGGGAGTACCGTGAACTGCCAATCGAGACCAAGTGCACACAGTGGCAATTCACCTTCTCTAAAATAAGTAGTTTATCAAAAAGTGCAAAATTAGCTTTTGACTAAGTGTACTACAGTAGAACCTCATTGATACGTTCTAGGTTGGTGTTTTCCCGGCTGTTACGTTCAAAAACGCCGTTCCCGTTTTACTTCCATAGAGATACATGTATTAGTTTCCTGCCTGTTACGTTCGCTTTCCCGGCTGTTACGTCCAAAAGCGTCGGCATTGCGGCGCCTCGGCGCGCTGGGCCCCAGGCTGCCACGCTGGCGGCTTCGAAGCGAAGCTAGCGGAGCAAAGCCAAACCATGCAATGTGGGTCGCACGGCACGCGTGGGCACGCAGACGCCCATCTTCCTTTTACTCCTTTCCCCCTTTTCCGTCTCTTTGTCTCCTCGCTGGGCTTTGCTGAGCTCTGCCACAGCTTGCTACCCATCTTGCCCGGGTGTGACCTTGGAGCACTGCTTAAAAGGGGAGCGAGGCTGGCAAGGCGGCAAACGCTCGTTCTCTCTTGCTCTCTCTTTCATCTGTCCTTCTCTTTCTCTGGCACAAGGTGCACCCGTATGCACGCTGCGCTTCTAGTTTCTGTTCCGCTCGATTACGTGAACCGTGGTGTTCCGAAGTATGTGCGCTTTGCACCCGTTCACGACGGTCATGGCATCGCGAAAA
The DNA here is from genome assembly GCA_013358835.2 of Ixodes persulcatus. Lineage (NCBI taxonomy): Eukaryota > Metazoa > Arthropoda > Arachnida > Ixodida > Ixodidae > Ixodes > Ixodes persulcatus. The sequence continues at coordinate 853,396 of JABSTQ010010691.1, read as the reverse complement.
AGGAAGGTACTCTCCTTTTAAAGAGAAGTTAAAAATTTTAAAGAGAAGAAAGTGATGAAGATGTCAATCATGAAACGAACGATTACGTTGCGCCCACGTTTGCGGATGCGATCGTTTCGTTGGACACGTTGCGCCGCTACATAAATGTTCACGACTGTGTGGAGAGTGAGAGAGGACTGCGGCACCTGGAGAAATGGCTTTTACTGCTTAACATTATTTCGAAGCGGCAGGCGGATGCTTTTGTGAACATGTCTGAGTCCTCAACAGTTCTGTAAGTACACATAAAATAAACCATTGTATAAGAGCTGCTTTCTATCTCGTGTAGAGCCCCCCTAAGTGCGTTATCAGTTGTTACATTTTCCCGGATGATGCGTCTTTTTCTGCAATCCCCTGAAAAACGTATCAACGAGGTTTTACTGTAGTACCTACATAAAACAAAAACAACTAAACATGAATTGTCATCAAGTCAATCTGGCAAGCACAGCACCAAGTTCAAAAATAGCGAAGAGCAATTGTTTATATTTGTTTTATTGTACAATATACAGTCAAACCCACTTATAACGAACAGCAGGAAACGCTACGATCAGTTCGATACAGCAAGTAATTCGATATAGCAAAAAACATTTACAACGAACTTCCACGATGCGTTCGTTGTAAGGCAAGAGCTTCTCCTTCTTTCGCATCTCTTCGCTTCTGCCTTGTAACAACGCGCTGGGAAGACATTTTTTTTTTTTTTTTTTGCATGTGTGCAGATTTTTTTTTTTTTTTTAGCTTATCTCTCCTGAATCGCTTCTCTTCGTGGGCAACCGTTTTGAGATGAAAAGTCCTTTTTTCTGTGCTTGCGTGCAGAGTGTATTTTTTAGCTTTCTCCCCTTCTGAATCGCTTCTCTTCGCTCAGTTATGTTTGCAACTTGAGCTTTTGGAATTTTCTTTCTTTCCTACTTTTTTGGGGGGGGAAGGGACAGGCTAGAAGACGATTGTAGGCGCGTTTTTGAAAACCTTCCCGGGCGAAAAAGTTCGATATAGCCAATATGTTGTTCGCTATAAAAATTACTTTTTACGTGCATTTTTATTTAAATTTTCTGCGAGTTCAATATTGACAATAATTCGCTGTACGTGGGTTCGTTCTAAAAGGGTTTCACTGTATTACCTTAAAAAAGTGGAAGTAAATTAGATATCCGTCAAGCTTTACAATGCCCTTAGCTCTGTTCCTGCTTACAAATTTGTAAGCAGCAATTTTTTCCAGACTACTGTGGTGCTATCGCAAAGATGCAACTGCAGGTTTCAAGAGTAACACAACCCTTATGCTATACACTGACCCTAGTGTGGCCAGCAAGCACACAAGCATGCCACTTTGACAGTCATTGATTTTTGATGCAGCCCTACCTTCTTAAATGCCTCCACAGCTTGACTACACATACCCACAGATCCAAACATAGAACCAATGTCCTGAAAACAAAGTTACAGCACACGTAAAACACTGGAAAGACGTCTAAAGCAATGCGATCAAGGTTCGAAAGCAAAGACAGAGTGACACCACAATGCATTCTACCCATGAACTAACCAACACAGAAGAGCTCTAAAAGCTGTTCTTAAAATAAATTAAGGTATAGATACTTAAACTGAACTGTTAAGTTAGTTATATCCTTAGAAATGTGTCTAAATATAGTTACAGTTAGGTACTTGCAAAAAGTAACAAAGTTACATTTTATTCACTTTTTTAAAATATCCCACGTGATGTCGAGGTATGCTGCCAGTTCTGACCATCCCTTCAGATTCTAAAGCAAAAAGATATTGGTACAGTTTTGCTTTGAACTTCTGATTTAACACTCTGTTCACAAGAGTGCAATAATGAGAAGAACATGAAGCAGTGATGTTTGCATCATTAAACAAATGCTATATGAATTCATATGTTAACAGAAGTTTCATTGTAACTAATAACAGTAATTTAAATACAAAAAACACAGTTTCAACTGAACACTGCCACTAGATGCCCCCTACAACGAAACGTTGGGTATGCAAGTAAACCGGGCAATGATGAGACCCCAAGATGGAAATCTAGCTTGTGGAAGTGCTAGCTGCGTCTTGATAAAACTTACAGCCAAAAGTGGCTGGCCCTCTGGTAGGCTCTTCATGAGGCTCTCAAGGCTGTCATAGTCCTCTATGGTGTAGTAGGCTTCGGCCAAGCGGCTGTGGTTGTGTCCTTGCTTGTAGTAAGTGACAGCACTGTCCCTGGGGTGCCGCAAACAATCCGTTCAATGTGCCAGCTATAAGATCACGCCTTTATCTTTCCATAGTAAAAAATACGAGGAACAATAAAACTTCCACATCAGAATTCTAAAGGAATCAAAGTTCTCGGTCCTAGCCTCACGTGACTGATTAAAAATCTGTTGACTGCAACAGAATGTTGCACGGTTTTCTAAAAGACCTGTATAGTTGCATATTGTAATTGCCAAGACACATATTTCTCTCAACACTAAGTCCCGGCACATTTCTGCTGACCTAGACTGGCAGCCATTCCTAACAGAAAATTCTCGGACATACCGGGTGTCCGCGAGAAAACCGAACCCTGTTTTTTGCACTGCAAAAATAAACTAGACATTGCGGAGAGCTCTAACTCCGTCAAAATGTAGCCCCAGCCATTTGAGCAGGATGCCAAAGTTTCAGCACCAACCGTTATCTTATTCCAAAGTTATAAGCGATTTTCTGAAAATTTCAATGGAAAAATGGCGGCCGATGGAGCTCTAGAATACATAGAGCTCTATGGCGCTGGAAACCGAAAACGGGCAAAAATGGGCCCAATTTTCCCACTGAAAATTTCAGAACATCACTTAGAATAAGATAACGATTGGTGCTGAAACTTTTTGGCACCTTGCTCGAATGGCTGGGGCCACATTCTGACGGAGTTTGAGCTCTCCGCGACGTCTAGTTTATTTTTGGGGTGCAAAAAACAGGGTTCGGTTTTCCTGCGGACGCCCGGTATTTTAGAACATTAAAATAAGCCTCTCGTGATGTTTGATGAGCTTCGCAAGCTTAATGCTACACTCTATTGTCCAGACACTAAGCTGCTTCCAGTTACCGGTCACTGAACCAGCTGGAATGCCATCCTCGGAAAGGGTAGTGATTGGGGATCCATAAAGTTGCTAGTGGGCCCGACCAGTAGCCATGAAAACAGTACTTAAGGGGGGACACTGGCTAGAGATTTAACTTCTGAACTACTCAAGTAAATAACAGGCTGAAGTTGAGCTAGTTGGTACATACTTCGAAATTAAACGGTCACACAGACAGGGAGAGACAGAAACAGAGACATACACACCGCAGCGGTGTGTATGTCTCTGTTTCTGTTTCTCCCTGTCTGTGTTTTGTCCCTATCGTCTAGCTGACCGTTTAATTTCAAAGTACTCAAGTGATCGTAATGAAATTTGCGGGGGAGATTTAACGCAAGATGTAGGTGTACTGTGCAAAACTTTCAAGTCTCTAGGACAACTTTACAAACCTGCATAAGATGATGTGTCACTCTTCGTTAAGAAATCTATGATATGCAAATGAAGCTATTAAGCACCATTTTGGCTGCTAGAATATAAAGTGGGGGATGTGGAATTTTGGGCTATCTAGGTTTTATAACTCTAATGTAAATACTTGAGGAAGAGTGATTACCTCAAAATATGAGATGCATATCTGTCCTATGTATGTCAATTTTTGAAGTTTGAGGAATTTAGCTTAGAAAAAAATTAAGTAGATAGCCCGATTCGCCAGTAAATTTTAGGTCAGAAACATTTTGATTGTGGTATCAGAACACATTTACCTTCGAACAAAAGATTCCTTCGAATGAAATTTGCCACAAAAAGTGGAACTGAGAAAAATGCACTCAAACATCAAACTCTTACTTTGTTACTGCCTCACAATGTGTTGAAAATATTTTATATCAACGTAACTATTTGGCACATGGTTATCAAATTTAGTGTAAGGGTGTATAATTAGTTTCTAATAGTACCAAAAAACTATAATTTGAAAACTGACTTTTTCTTTAATTGTTTTTGTATTTAGGCTTTTGTCCCCCCTCAAATTAAAGTGCAAAAAATGAGCTACCTCTAGTGCCATTACGTTTGAAAAGCAGTTTACATACCTCTCAGTACTAGAAAGGTAAAATAGTGCTCTATATTGCATTAGCTGCTCGAACTACTCTAGCAGTTGCCACAGTTTCTCAAAATAAGGTGCATCTTACGTTAGCAGTCCATTATAAGTCGAACAAACGTTTACACCCGGCAAAGTTTTCTCAGCAAGTGTGCGAGATTAAACAGACGACAGATAACCAGAGGACATGCAAAAAGAAGGAAATGCACCGCACCATTTGCGCCTGTCGACGTAGTAATCTCCAATGGCATTCCACGCCTCCTCGAGTTGTCTGTCGTCGGCCCCGCTGTTTCCCGTCTTGAGGAGCTGCACCACTCGAAACCAGTCTCCCAGCATCTTGCGCATCGAGATCGCCAGGTCCCTGGATGCAGCCGGCCACTCGCGATGGGATTCTCCGGTTTTTCTTTGGGGGCAAGCCAGCCGTGCACGTTTCGAAGCGACGGGCACTCTCATGCTTTATATGTGACTAGACTCACTCGCTACGTCTTCTTTGATACATGCTACATATACAGTTGGTTTTTGTTTGCTGTTGATTTTGGTTTCAGGACTAGAGTTTGCCAGCTTCGCCGAAATTCTGGACAGCCGGCCGGGTCAGAAGATTCGACAGCAGTCGGCGTGACTTGGCGGGACGCAGGAGTGGTTCACGTGCGTGAAGGAGGGGGAAAAAAACAGAAAAAAACAAAACAAGCACGGTGAATGCAACTGAAGTGAATGGGCATGCCTAAACGAAAGTGTCTTAGTTGCAGAGTCTATCAAACTTTTGCCGGAAGGTATGACTGTCGAGTTAATGAGTGCAGACGAAAACTAAGTTGAGGATTCTTTGTTCTCACCTTCTGTCAATGTCTAGGTAGATCTTTTCGGCGTCGTCGAACTGCTTGAAGTAAGCCTTAACTTCGGCCTTTCGTATGTCCTCGTTCTGAAAAGGTATTGAGTGCAAATTAATTAAGCTTTGAAGATCATTAGATGGCACCAAGCTTTTCTCAGTAGGCTGCCAAGCACCATTGCTTGGCAGTCTACTGCCAAGCAAAACATGCATATTTTGTGCACAAAAATGTGCACAAAATAATGCACATTTTTGAGTTGTAATAAACTTTACTTTGCTACTACTCCAGTATGTAGGTCTGATGTCAGCATAACGTATTTTCCCTAAAGGAAGTTGGAAAGAATAGAAGGTTTTAGGATAGATAAAAACCACAACCAAACTGCAAAACAAGAGGAATGGCCAGAGGTCTTAAAGACAGCAGGTTTAGCCATTTTTGTCTTCTTCATCTACTAAAATTAGAAAAGCAGATAGTATGTATAAGTTATAAGCCATCAAGATATTTATCATTTTCCCCAAAATATTGAGAAAAAATATTTGTATAGCATATTGAGAAGTTGTTTCCCATAATACTGTATAGCATGGGTTCTGAAACTGAGTTCCGCGGAACACAGGGATTCCGAAAGCTGGTCTCATGGGTTCCGTGAGCACCCAAATTGCAGTGCCCTCCCCCTAGTTTAACCTTCCACAGAATAAGCCATGGATTGTGTTGGTGTTGTGGACAAAGCAACATCACCCTTTGCACTAGTAAGTCCCGCTGCCTTCTTATTCTGTCAGTAGTCCTACATTTTGTCTTATTATGTCAGTGCAATAAACTCGTGTTCACTATCTAAACACCTTTATCGCCCAGTGTGATCGGTTGGCAACAAGGGGGGGGGGGGGGGGGGGCAGTCCATTATAAGCAGTCGATGGGACTTTTTGAGGCTTGCTGGGGCTCCCTGGGACCAAAAAGTTTGAGAACCCCTGCTGTATAGTAGTATGTGTGTGTCGACATCTCATATCACATCTGCAGACACAGACCACCTGTACTAAACAGTTCCCAAAATGTTACAGTAGTCTGGCCTCCGCTTGTCCATCCGGACCACTGAAAAGCTCTGTCCTACACAACTATGTAGTTGCGAGTAGCCACCTTGGCTTCAGCTTCAGGAACATTTGTCACATTCCAGAGGCACCAGCCCAAACAAGACGAGCAAGATCAACTTGGTCCGAGGGCATACCGGCAAATTGGCAATGTGCTTGACGAACTGAATCCCCTGGTAGTCTCTGCAACGGACAAAAGCCGTCTCTGCCGTCTGGAAGTCCATCTTCTGTAGCGCTGCTTCTGCCAAAAGTTGCCTGTGCGGTGTGGAAAGATCAACTCGGAGTGAGAACTTTGTTTCACGGCACTTATTCTACTAGTAGTACTCTCAAGACTGGTTATAACGAGGTCGATGTGAATTTGAAATCACTTTGCTGTATCTGCTTCGTTGTTAGATCTGGACTTCATAAAAGTAACACGCAAAAAAAGAGAGAAAAAAATCACACAGGCCGTGAAAGGCACATGTTTATTGTACCTGCAGAAAGCGGTCGAGGCTTCCCTGCACATGCTCTCTGCTAGGCACCTAGATCGAAGCCGCCTCTCGCCAACTGCGAGAAGCTCCGATCGAAAGAAAATCCTACGAGCTAAGTACGGACCATGTTCAGAGCCCTATCAACAGCTACGACGGCTGCCGTGGAGGATGCCGGCGGTGGACGGCATTCCATACGGTGATGCACACTTTGTCGAGGATGGTGGCACGCTTTTCTTTCAAGGAGATTGCCTTCGTTTTCCTTGTCGAGGTGCTGGCAGTGCCGGGACTCGCCATTACTGAGTGGCGATGAGTCGCCGAATTGGTGCTTGTGCGAAGCTAGACTTTCGGCAGAGAGCGACCACACCGACTAGTGACGCCGACACGGAACACGAAGCAAACAAAGCTCGCACGGCACCGAGTTCGTCCTCAAGTTCGTGTTTCGTCGATACAGAGAGCCCAGACTTAAGAAAGATGGCAACTGCTTGATCGGTGTCACGTGGTTTGTGGGCCGCATTGGCAAGACGAGCTGCAACCTGCAAGGAGTCAAAAGCGTTCACCGTCTGCAAACGTGTCTGCCTCTCCGCCCCGTTTCCTCACCACGCTGGCCACGAGACAACCAAATGCAGGCGCACTTGAACCATCTGCCCAGGAGGAGTCCGCCATTAAATGGGAGTTGCCCCCTCTCTCAAATCTAGGTTCTTTCCACCGTCTCCGTCGGTAAGTCATAGGTACGTTGTCACTAGTGCTCCGAATGCCCTATCAGCATGCCACGAGGGCTTTTCTGCGTGCGATGCAGAAAAGCCGCTTCCCAGATAAGGAGCGGGGAGCAGACGACGATGCAAAGGCTGCCGCCGGTGGCCTTTGCAGCACGTGTGCGGCTCGATCTGGGTGGCTGCTCGGCCGCGGCAGCAAAGTGCGGCGGTGTGCAACTCGGTAAACTTTCAGAATTTGGTTAATTTTTTAAATTATCAGAAAATTTCTCTTCACTACAGTCTACGCTCATTACAACAGACCTAGTTACAACAGACATTTGGATATAACATACCGCTTTGTGAAGTTCGGTTGGTTTTCCTGTACATGCCATTGACTCAACTTCATATCTGCATACAACATACTCCTCTTACAACAGACCAAAACCTTGGTCAAAATCAAGGTCTGTTATAACGAGCTTAGACTGTATATCCACTATAACGGGAATGGGAAATCGTAATCGCTTCGCTATGGCTGCTATTTCGTTGTAAGCGACTTCGTTATAAGCGGTCGCGATAGTACCGTAAAGGCTCACAAATGGCACGAGCATTCCCGTGCAACAGCCTATTGTTGTCGTTTACGAAAGAAGATCGGCGAACAATCAAACGCCATATAGCATTCTGGATCAGAAATGATTTGCGCTGAAATTTAATTGTTATCGGTGCCTCACCACTTGTCGGCCTCTTTTCATAAACATGCAGTCTTCGGGACCTTACGGTATATTCTACCTTGTAATGAATTAATCCAAGGACACATAAAATGTGCACATGCGAGGGGACGGCCGAACCCGTCCCCTTGCACGAGCACAGCAACATGTGCCACTGGTCAGGTAGATAACTTATTGAGTGCTTTTCATGTTACTACTTTATACACAAGAGCTGACAAGGCTGACCAGTGGCGTAGGCAGAGGGGAGGTTTGGGGGGTCGAAACCCCCCTGAAATGCCGAAGCTACCCCCCCCCGGTGCTATTGGGCCCGCTCGCTACCCTGCTCACGCAGTCTGTCTTGCACGGGGCACGAAGCAAAGGGAGAGCGTGGACTATATCTCCAACTTGTATGCTTTCGGAGGAATGTCTGAGGGTACAAAATGCTATAATATATAGAATAGTCAATACTTCTTCATTCATGCTTATTAGGGGTGAATCTCCTTAGGGGCTAGTCATGTCCGTCCCTCCCTCCGTCCGTCTGGCATCCGGTGCTCGTGCTCCTGCTCATGAGCTCACGTGGTCACGAGCACGTGCTCACGTGCTCGTGTAGGGCAAAAAAAAAAAGATGAAAAAAGATGCAAAATGACAAAAAAAAAATGATGAAAAAAATGATGAAAAATATGTTTGCGCAGTCGACGGGATTCGAACCTGTGCGGGGAGACCCCAATGGATTTCTAGTCCATCGCCTTAACCACTCGGCCACGACTGCGGGACGAGTAGGGGGCTCTGAGATGTGGTAGTAACTCAAAAGCTGGGGATGTCATGGATGAAACGTTGCATGTAGCCGCTCAACGTCCATACAGGAGAGGGCGCTGCGGTCAAATGCGTATATAATCGCGTTAAACTTTGCATGCATTGGCTCAACGTTTATAGATGAGAGGGCGCTGCGGTTAAATGCTCAAATGCGTATATAACCACGTTCCATACCACACATTCTCTTTCTGACATGGATGAAAACGAACGAAAGGCTCGGCACGCTGCGACTCAGCGTCTACGTAGACAAGCACCACCAGAGCTTCGCCCCAATCAACATCATTCACGACATGGAGATGCGGTCAATGTTTTGATGGGATGCGAAACTTGGTCTCAGATATATAAAGAATGGATATCTTTGAAACATTTGTGGGGTGAAGGATGGCAATTTCAAGGCAAAGTACAAAAACTATCCTCACTGAAATACATAGTTAAATTAAACTAAAGTGGACTTGATAAAACGCACAGATGGTGATAATATAAAACAATGTCAGTGATGTAAGTAGGTAATAATAAATTAATTGTAAAAACAATTGCACGGTAAGCAACGGGTAGCACTTTGCGTACTGATCAGAATTATGTTCTTTCAACTAGAAATTACCACGAATAAAAGAAGTAACTAAGACTAGTTATTTCAGAAAGCAATTTACAGTCTCTCTTGACCATTTCATTTATGGCAAGCGCCTACATATTAAGATGCAGCTGCCTGCGTTCACGCAAAAAATATCCAGGATGTCCACCGCTTGAACTTCAATGTCGCGGTGAACATTCAAAAGCACTATAGACGGAGCAGTCATTCGAAGTGGAAACTCTCAGGTATGTTTTCAACCATCGTAGTGAAGAGAACGATCGCTCAGCTTCTGCCGTTGTTACGCGCAGAGTCGCTAGGATCTTGAGGAGACGATAGACGTTTGGGAATAGAGCCTCCGGACAGAGGGCGACCGCCTGTAGCACAGACGTGACGGACCTTTCACGTTTCTCCCTCTTTCATTGGACGCCTAAAATTTCCCTATTTTTGGCGAAGTTTCCCTCACTTTGTGAAATTTCCCTCCATTGAGACGCCCATCTCGATGGTTGCTCATCGATGCGATGACGTCTGTCTTGCTTTCTGCTTTGCATGTTGAGGTGACATCCGACGCAATTTGTTATTAGATCAATCTTTTCGTTGCACGGAACATCAGAAACTCCGAAGAGCCTTCATATTTTCAATACGCATAGGTCCAACGGTATTCGAGTTCGTTTCCACGTTCGGCGTATGGTTTGCGTGTTTGTGTGTGGTGTGTGATGTCCTTTCTCCGAGTGACGGAACAACGAGTTCGGACTGACGAGTTCTCATCGTCCCGAGGATATGCCGCTGCTGCCTTTGGACCGCACTGCAAGATAAAGCGGCCTAGCAAAATAAGACTCCCTTTCCTTCGGCATCTTGTTCTGTAGCACGAATTTGTTAAACCTTTAATAGACAATAGATTTTGGTTTTGTGATTGTTCAGAATTACCCTCGCCCTATATATGGGCAACTAGTGTTTGTGCGAGGACGGTTGCTCTAATTTTTCAGCGTGGAATTTTTTTTTTTTTTTTTTGCTGCTTAAAGAGCTAGGCGGCGCCAGTAGAGTGAGAGCCCAAGGTTATACCCAGCCTCGGTGTAACTTGGCAAAGGGTGAACGATAAACCCCACATTGCGTGCCGACGGCCTCGATATCCGCTATGTATGCGAGCGCAGCGCACGCATATTGGAGCGTGACGCAGCGAAAAGCTTGATACTTCTTCGTAGGGGAAGCGCACTGTGATACGCAGTCACGTTCCGATTGGCCCGCCTGGCCGCAGCTTCCGCCGTACTTGCATGTTATGCAATCACGGCTTCCTGGCCTGCCCAGTATTTGTTGCTTCAGGCACTAGGCTATAGCAGCGCCACCAGAGTAGTAGCTCGCGTTTGAACAATGCAGCTGCCATTCCCAGGCACACCCAATGTTTCTTGCTTCGGTCGCTAGATAGCGCCAAACCAAACAGCATTGCAGGTTACCTAATGACCAGTGTCTGAAGTCCTAGCCCTCAGCGATAAAATAGTGAAATAATAATCTCCAGCCTAGGCTCTTGTGAAGAGAGGGGCTGCGCGTAAAACAAGGTTTTTGCTCTTTATGGCACTCTTGTCATTGGTGTTGTTCTTGGAGCTTCGTGACTATGCTTTTTCGACGTTCTTGCACTATGTTATGTGCTCAGGTTTCTAAAAAAACACGGTCTCGCAAAAAACGCAGCCCCCCCCCCCTACTGTGTCATTGCGTCAACATAAAGAAACATGGCGGCGCCCATGGAACAGAGCAGACACTGGTCTATAGCTATCCTTGTGTTTTGTCTGGCCTTCATGCGTTGGTAATGTTGTGGTACCTCAAAAAGCGGGGGAGTTGTGTGCTCTGGGGAAGCTTTTAAAGTTGGTGGGCCGCACCTACGAAGACAGTAGAACAATGAGCCACCACGTCCATATTCCTGTAAATAAAGCCTGCTCCGTTTTGAGAATGACAATGCAGCTTTTCTCGTTTTATCTTTACAGTGCCTCCCTAATCTTTGCATGAGCGTCCGTAACGCCTAGTTCACCCTGTTTCGTCATTGGGGGGGGGGGGGGAGAATTTTTGCCATTGAACCCCCCCGAAAGAAAATCCTGGCTACGCCACTGAGGCTGACACAGGACAGAACAAACATCCCTCCAAGGTAGCTGAGCACGCACATAACACGTGGTAGCCTTTAAGAAGTAAGCACCTTAGTCAATGAGGCATTGACACCACAGAAGTGTCAATTCCTTTATTTATTGGCCATTACTATCCTTTAGCTAAGGTTTGCTTGTTTCTCTCGTGGCACACACACAAAAAAGATCTTACCATAGCCGTGGGTGAGAGTTGTCCTCGATGAACTGTGTTGCTTCCTCGATGCCTACCTTGGCCAGCAGGTCCCGAGAGTCTCTCAAGGACTGTAAGAGGAGCAACGGTTTTTCATAAGTCGCATCCATAGCGCCCTTGTAAAGGCTGCTTCGCACATTTGCATTCGATTGCGATTGACTGCGTTACAACTATTCATAACCGCTTATGACGAGAGACTACTGGCGCCTCCTATCATGTAGTCCTGGAACACCTCCGACGTGCGTGTATTTCCCCATTGTTATATGCGTCACGCTTTCGCCAAGGGTTTGAGATGTTTCTGACAATGTTTTAAGCGATCGTTTCTCATAGACGCTGCATAGGTTTCACCTCTCAAATACTGCTACACCTGCAGTCTAGTTACATGCAGATTGGACGATAGATATGGTCAGTTACAGGTTAAGAAAAGGCTCGAGGTACACCTAAGCACTTCTTACGAGTTGTGAATGCAAAAGTATGCACGCCGCTCTTCACTCTTTTCTTTAATCTGCGGTGTACAATGCGCTGACCTTGGGCGTGGAACGGTGGAGCTGCTGCCTCGCGGACATGCAGTGCCATTGGGTGAGCGATCGTTCAAACTGTCGTGTGCCTTCCGGCGCGAGGAAGGAACAGACAGCAACATAGTTCCCAGAAGAATGAACCCCTTGGTTTATTCCATGCGCTGTATATATTGCCACGTGCCATACAACCAATAAGAGGCGAGCGCACGCGGTGATCAGTGATAACACAACAGTGTGAAAACACAGTCAGGGTGACACCACACAAACTGCACGCAGCGGCCAATGGGAGCCTCATTTACGCGCGCCAGCCAATGGTACTGAAGTGTAAAAGGTGCCGTTGGCTAGCTTTGCGCGTGGTTACATTAAGGTGCCGTTTTGCATGGTTTCAAAGCTGATGACGTCGGCTCGCTACATGAGACAGTTAATGCTTTGTATTAAAAGTTTTCGAGGGAAAGGAAGGCTGGGAAGGAGGAAGCAGACGAAACGCTGAAGGGAGAAAGAGGTTCCCTCCTCTCCTCTCCAGCATAACGTCTGCTTCCTCCTCTCCAGCTTTCCTTTCCCTCGAAAAGTTTTCTTAACCTGTTACTGACTATAGTAGTAATGATGTGTTCACTCGCCGGAAGCGGTCGCAAGCGGTCGCCATGTGGTCAATCGCACTCGAAAAGCAAACTTGCAAACGGGTATATAGATTGCATCCCACGCTGAACTGTAGAGTCTCTGTCGGGCGCAAACTGGGCGCTTTATACCTTTGCCTCCATGTTGCAGACGAATTCTGGACTCGGGTTTTCGGGGTCCTGCATGATTTCGTCGAGCAACACGGTCCTGATCTCGAGGTTCGAGAAAGTGCAGATGTACCCGCTTGACATCACCGGCTCCTGCGAAAGAACAGCCGCAAGATAAAGGTACACGTTGCTCTTTCGCTCTAAAAAACAACGAGATGAAGGCCCATGCTCCTGCTTGCCCGTGAAGTGTGTTGACCTGAAATTACGGCCCGTGCGTGTGTGGATGTCGTGCTCGGTGTCACCGGCACGGGTTGTGTGGTTCGGTATGGCCCGCGTGGGGGCTGCAATCCAGAACATTTGCCCCCAACATTGAAAAACAAAAATGGAGAGTCTTGCGCGAGTTTCGTTTGACACCTTTTGTTTGACCACGGTGTAAGATATATGTACCGTAAAATACCGAGCAAGCGCACACTCAAAATTTGAAGATAATCGCAAAAAAAAAAATAGGGGATGGGCGCATGTGAGGTCATCAGTTTTACATACCGTATTTACTCGCATAATGAATGCACTCGCATAATAGACACGCCCCCCACAACGGGTACCAATACTATTGGGACTTTTCTTTTCCCTCGCGTAATGAACACTCCTCCAATTTTCGGCTCCTCAAGTCTCGAATAGCCTCATATTTAGCTAGCCATCAAGCCAATTTTCTTTTGCCCTCAAGCGGTCAGGCCAAGTCAAGCCAAGCCAAGCCGCTCTCGTAATGGCAGCAAGTGCGTAGTGGCATAGTTGCGGAAGTTATCAACCGTGAAATCGAGCGGCGCGCACATATGACGAAGCTTGGGTTGAGGAATTGCCCAGCCCCGGACATTCTTCGCCCATCGGATGCATTGATGTCAACAAACATGCCGTTGTCTGTGGTCCGCTTTTGGACAGTGAAATCGTGAAAGTGGTTAGGCCTAAGAACGATCGCGTTGCTCTCCGTGCTAAGTGAGCTTCATAGGGCGCTTTTCCTTCGGCATAAGGCACGCCGAAAGCACCCTAAAAGGGTTCGCAATTTATAAAGCATGGTTACTGTGGCGCGCCCCCGACCAGCCGTGGGTGCGCCTCCATTAATGGAGATGTGCCACATACCTATTTGTGTCATATTGGCACCTAATATGACATTTGCACGAAGTGTAAATGCAAAAATTTTACCTTGCGTAATGAACCCAATGTGTCAGTTTTCCGGGAAAAAAAAGTGTGTTCATTATGCGAGTAAACACGGTATATATGTACAGTGCATATTTTTCAGATGCTTCAAATTTGGGAGGTGGGCGCTTAGTGCGGAATGGACGAATGCACGCTATTCTATGGTAGGTTTCTGGGGCGTAGCCAGGGGGGGGGAGGCTTATAGGGTTTCAGCCTTCCCCCCCCCTGCCCCCCCCTGCCCCCCCCCCCCTCCTCCCCCCGAAATCCAGCCGACCCTATAATATACACATGAATTTTGACCCCCCCCCCCCCCCCCCCCCCTCTCGTCCACAAGCGGACAAGCGGGACTGGTCAGCCGTTCGTCGACACGGGAACCCATAGCTCGTGAGTGGTTGACAAGCGCCGTCCGTCGTTCAACCATATTCAGCAAAGTTCGGTGGCACCGTCTGTCGTTCTGCGACAACGGTAAGTGTCTGGATCTCTGATCACTTTCTCAATATGCAAACTGGCCGCGCCGAATGTAATTTTGTTTTCTTTGGGATGCTTAGAGCTCGTGGACTGAGTTATGACCATGAGGATCTTGAAAAGCCCTTTAGTGTTCCTTTAACACCTGTACCTGCATTTTCACTCACCTCTGGATCCAAATTTCGAAAAACATACATCCGAGTCTTCTCCATGAGTGCGAAAAGTTCAGAGTTGTCCTGTAAATCAAAGGTCACAACATTCAAACTATACATGTTTAACATCATATGGTACAAAGAGATTAGAATTCCTGAAAATGAACAGTAATAGGGATGTGCTAATGTCTAGACACCTATTGCTCTTTGGCATCCACTTTGAGCCTGCTTCTTCCAAGTTTTGGTGGGCTAGTACTATAAGCATACTGAACATCAGCAGATATGATTAACACAAACTCTGCAACTGGGCAAGCTTGCCTGGATAATTTAAAGAAAATGCAATGTCACTTTTATTTGCACGGTGAACACCTCTATTCTTGGGGTTATTAAATTCAAGCTCTCCTTGTTTCAGCCATATGTTCTAGTGTATGTTCTACCCAATGTTCTGCTAGGAGTTCTACTACTAAGACTCTATCAAATGCTTTTAGTAGGCATGTCCGTATACGTAGAGGATTTTGAGTTCGAAACGAAATCGAAGCGAATAGTGGTTTTGGCCAAATCTTTTCTTATCGAATATAGAATAGTTTTTACAAAGTCTTTCACTGCCGTGCACCATGCTTAAACGAAAATTTAGCTAAACTCGTGAAGGTTGTTTTTAACCTTCCTCTTGTTCACTTAAAAGTCCAGTTAATTTCAATATAACTACTATATCTATGAACTGTGGCATGTAAATGACAGATTTGTCACAGCTATCCTAATCTAGGGGATTCATAAATCTGCTTGCTATATGCATATACCGTATTTACTCGAGTAATAGCCGCACTGTTTATGAAGAAAACTTGAGGGTTTGCTTTTCCGCCGAGCATGTGGATTGCCAATCACAGCAATCGACAACATGACTCCAGCGGTTTACAGGACAAAGATAACGTCTTCGCTCGAAGATACCATCTGCGAAGATTGAATTTGTATGGAGAATCGTGTTCTCGATCTAATCATTCGCTATGTTATTTATGCGCAACGCGATGATTGGCTGCATATGTGCTTTGCGGGAAAGTAGAAGCAAGGGCCTTGTTCATAAATGGTGTGGCCATTACTCGAGTAATTACGGTATTCTTATTTCTAAATAAAATCTGGAAAAAAAAAACAAAAAAAACAGACCTGTTTAAAAAAGGGTTTTCGGCCGGTACTATTTTCAGTGTTTGTGCGTATGGTGCATGATTTGCTTGCATCGCAACGCGACGAATGGACGCGTTCTGGGCTGAGGAGATTGTACGCTGGTCTGAGTACTTGTAAATATTGGTATACCTGGGGACAACTTTTCTTGGCAATGAAGCCAAAGCTATGGGTACCTGTGTGCAAACGAATGGGTACCCACAGCTTTGGCTTCGCCACAGTGCACAGGTGCTCGGTGAGAAGCTCACTCAACAAGGCTAACCCGCGGCGATCAACACTTCGAAAGGTATGAATATCGCAGCTCACCTCGAAGCGAATATTGAATAGCGTATTATTCGAAACTGCTATTCGAAAATTAGAATATTCGCAGAATACTAACTTTTAGTACTGTGTTTCCAAGCAGTCTTCTGGCAACTGTGATTTGAAGAATGTTAGATTTGATTCACCATAAAGAGATTATATTTGCACACTAGAATTAGTGCACATTCATCCAATGATTGGCAACAGATGGAAGTACTGGTCTGAAACATAAATCAAAATACCGTAAAATCCCGAGAGATGCCCCACCTCCGAAATAAAGCCCACCTCTATTTTTGGCTTGATTTGTTATATTTTTAAACACCAACAGATAGCCCACTTCTAGTAATGGTAGTGTTGGGATCAATGATGACCTCGGTGTAAATGCGGCTAGTTAGCTATGGTGGGATATAAGCGATCGTTGCTGACTGGGAAGTACAGTCATCCTTGCTTCGTTGCCCTTTGCCACCATAACAAGCTTGGAAGGGACACAACCTAAAAATAGCTATTTCTTAACTTTCCTTGATTGTACACCGAAAGTTAGCCCACTCCATATTTTCTCCCAATTCGCTCTTGATGTAGGTGGGCTATCTCTTGGGATTTTACAGTAAGGCCTCGGGGATAAGAAATAAGCAGAACGGGAGCATCCGTTTGGAGTAATTTGTGACACCTCTAAAAGAAATAACACACCTTTGCCCACTTGACGTCCCACACATCTCGGCGCTCAAAGGCCAGTTGCTCTCCTTGAGACGACCTCGCTTCAAGGTCATGTATTAGCATGTTTCCCGTGATATCAATGACTGACATGCGGCTGTTAAAGAAAACAAAAGAAAAAATATATAATACTCTAGTGATTACAAATGAACACTACAGTAACCGGCCAATGTCACTGGGAATCGAGGACATTCAAAAGCTCAAGGGTGCTGGAAGACTAGGCAAGGGAAAAGTTGCAAGAGTTTGGGGAACCTATGAGGCAAGGGCAGGCATTATTTTCATGGAACGTCCTGCAGAGCTCATTACTGAATGTTACGACATTACTACTCTTGTAGCATCTGCTCAGAAGAAAATGGCGCTCATTAGTTGGCTGCTTGATGCCGTATTGATGCCAGTTAGGCCACCTGTAGCAGCTGAAAATTTGTTGCGCAAGCGAAACTTGCATACAACAAGCATCTGTTTATTAAGATCTGTTTGTTTACATCCATGGTTTATTGTACTAAATGAACTGACATTTACATACAGTAAAACTCTTGTATAAGGGTGGCTGCCACAAACAGGTTTCGCTCTAGGACACGTCTACCCACATAAATGTATGGTACAGTCATTTTTCTTTTTCACCTTCTTTCGAAACATACCGTAACCCCTGCCTCCAGAGGTGCCTTTCTAGAGAAACGCATGCCGAAACATTAAAGTAGGTGCGCACAGCTTTGCGCCAAAGAGTGACATACAGTGGTCTCATTTCTCTGCAAAAAAGGCACTCCTGCCAATGGCTTGAGAGTGAGAACAATGTAGAGTTTTGGCATTTCATCAATGTCCCGAGGCTCTACCAGTCTGTTGCCATGACCTTAGAATGGCAATAGAAGCAAAGAATCCAAGCTATGTGTTGCGTGAGCCACCGCCTACACTATAAAGAGAGGAAGAAAACTTAAATTTAAGCTTGGGTCATGCCTACAACTCAAACAACCTGTAAGTATGAATGACACCTCACCTGGAGTTGCAGTTGAGTGCTATCTTGGTGGGCCGGCAGGAAAGGACATATTTTTGCACCATTGCCAGATGTGGCATCGAGTAGCGCTGGAACGTCCCAGATTCTCTTCCCTATGAGTGACAAAAGCAAGCCCTCCTTTGTACGCTTGTCTCATCAGGAAGGAGGCTATAAAGACGAGGGTTTGGTGGCACCGGCCTATCGACAGGTGATCCTTATACACAAGAGGTGCATGCACATACAGTCTAAGCTCATTACAACAGACCTGGTTACAACAGACATTTGGATATAACATATCGA
Source organism: Ixodes persulcatus (assembly GCA_013358835.2). Classification (NCBI taxonomy): domain Eukaryota; kingdom Metazoa; phylum Arthropoda; class Arachnida; order Ixodida; family Ixodidae; genus Ixodes; species Ixodes persulcatus. The sequence continues at coordinate 835,276 of JABSTQ010010691.1, read as the reverse complement.
TTTGTGAAGTTCGGTTGGTTTTACTCTAGATACCATTGACTCAACTTCACATCTGCGTACAACATACCACTTTTACAACAGACCGAAATCTTGGTCAAAATCAAGGTCAGTTACTATGACACGTCGCAGCCAATGGGGCTTTAGGTGCCGTTTCTCGTGGTTACAGATGCTGCCGGCTTCGCTCCATGGGGCAGTTAATGCTATCGCATTAAAACCTCCAACCTGTCGTTACATCATACCCAGATCTTCCGGCAGCCAAGCGCATGTCGCTCGTGTGGGCAATTGAAAGCTTGCCAGGCATATTCCCCCGCATTGACAACAGTCATGACGTCTTTTTCTTACCTTTTTTGAAAATAGCATACAGTGCAGGTGCATAGCTTTGATAGGTGCTAAAGATGTGCGAGACCGGAGATTCCGAAACCTCTGGATATGACGTCACAATGCGGAAAGGAGGGGCTTCAGCAGTACTTTGAAAATGATTTTCTACAGCCTCCGTGCCTCAAATCGAAAGATAATATCGCTATTCATGATCCTGGAGGCCAAATGAAAACGATTTAAGTGATGTTCCTCAAATACAGAACCGCTTCAGTTTTCCTCTAATGAGAATGATTGACAAGGGGATGTTGGCTCTTAGATCGCAGGTGTCGAAGCTAATACTGATTCTAAATATACCGAGCATAACACGCTAAGGGTACAGAAAAGCAAACTCACAACAATGAGCATCTTCTCCGACGCCGTAAGGCAGCAGACGGGGTCGGAATTGGGCTGGAATGAGAAGCATGGTACGCAACATCATCTCGCTACGTCTTTGTTAACAAACGCCAAAGTTTTTCGTCACTTTACACGAATTGAGCATGTCGGAGCCTTACCTGATGTTTTCTTTTCGGCTGTGTGAAAATACAAAAAGTGAATCGTGTCATTTAAGTATCATAGGCAAAACGAAAGTGAAAGTTGACACCGAGAGTGAATGCGGGCTTACCTCGTAAATTTTGTCCGGGTCAAGAGGGCCCTCTCCCCCCATGGACATGTCGTTGACATGGAAAACCCTGCACACGGTGGAAGTTCCTGTTAGTCGAGCATCGCCGAGAAGCACTCGTGCCAGTCCCATTCACAGTCGTTATAAATTAGTATTGTGGCGCATGGAGCATGTCTCCAACTGCTGTGCTTAATGCATTCTCAAATAAAGTCTTCAAATAAAGACTCTTGATCTTCGCCTGATGACGTCACAAAAGTGTCGTGCTGTTGCTTGCCGCGAACCTGGCAGTGGCAGATCAGCGGAGGTGGGTGCGGCAGGCAGACGCCCGTTCTGCTGCAGGTCACTTTCTAGCTTGACAGTTCACGGGAGCTTAGGTAGTCGGGAGTTAGAACGTGGCAACCACAGCAACGCTCACGTTTGCTTATACAAGGAGTTTTCAAGAAATGAGAATCGTGTTTTTAAGCCCAGGTAAATAAACTATGCATTGTGGAATGCTCAAACTCCGTGAGAATGTGACGCTAGAGGTTGGGATAGAACGCAAGAACATGACATTACTTACTGGACCAAAAGATAATTGAGAAAAACAAAATTTTTCTATGAGCTGACATTCACCAATGACACTGTGGGTGCCCATGGCATCTATTTTTTTGAGAAAAAAAAACTTGTCAGCGAGAAAGAAATCAATGTCCTCTTTCTTGCTGACAAGTGTTTTCCACCGATATAAATAACACAAGCATCCACAATGCCGAGTTTTGTCTTGACGATATTAGGCTTAGGTGGACGTCGGCTCGTAGAGAAATTTAGTTTTTTTCAATTATCTTTTGATCCAGGTGACGTCATATTCTCAAACTTTCACGTTCTATACCAACCGCTAGCGTCAGATTCTCACGGAGTTTAAAATTTCAGCAATGCATAGTTTATTTACCCGGGCCGAAAAACAGTTCTTGTTTTCTCGGGAACTTCCTGTACTTTTGCCGGAACATCTATGACCAACCGCTGGGATTGCGGCATCCGACAGCATGACACGCCGGTTCCCGCGACTCCATTTGTTTCCACTCTAAAGCCACTCTTGATGCTTGGGTGGCACTCTAAACACACCAATCGGAGACACGTTCTAGCCACCATAATTATATGCAACATAGTGGATGTTACTGCCAAAGCAATCTTTAGGAGTCTGCAACAAAGCGTGAGAAAATCTGGGGAAAGTTTGTGGGTGAAACGGGCGAAAGTTTTCCTACTTTTCCAGCGTGGGTTTGCTCCTCTGAGCGGACAGTTCCAGGACGGTTCTTCCCCGAGGCGTCTGGAAGCGCCAGACAAAGACCTGGTCGGCCGACGCGGCGAGGACGTAGGACTCCGTCATGTAAAGGTGGCGCGGCTCCACTTCCGTCGTGGTGGTGTCCACCGGCGTTCCGATGGAGTTGCAGACGCTCAGTGTGTACTGCAAGACGGCGACGCAGCAGGCTAGAATGGTAGTTCTACTGGCAGCACATGCCGTCTTTTCCCAATTTCATTAGGCTGTCGAGACCAGTACCATATTTTCCGGACGATACATGTATAAAAGTTGCAACTTCAGGCAACGCGGACCATCTACAGGTGCCAACTATAACGAGGATTTGCTTCTTCTAGACCGTTCGTTATGACGAGACGTGATGGCTTTCGTGAATGACAGAGTATGTTAATTATGATTAATCTGTGATAAAAGCTTCTTTGCGAGCTAATAATGCAAGAATTTGTCAAGGTGTGCTGTGTACCTACAATAATTTTTTTTTTTTTGTGCAGACTACGAATTGGGTTCAGACTCTAGTCCAGAAAATATGGTACACTAGCGTTGACTGCATTTAGGCCATGCTCTGTTGCGCAAATGATTCTAGCTGTTTCCCAAACCGCTGTGCTTTCTTAAGCAACTTAAGTGACTGCAAATCAAGTTGGAGTAAATGTGGAGGTTCTTCTGACCTGAGGACTTGGTCCTTCTTCCTTGGCGGCAATCACGCACAGTTCTCCCGCAGAGCACATCCTCAACAGGTTCTTCATGTACTTTACATGCTTCTGTTTGTGCAAGAAAGACAGTAAAAGCTGTTAGTTTACCTATCGTTTTCCTTCTATTTTTAACATTGCATAGCACCCTTGCTATTGCTTTCTGCGGAGAGCCGCAGTATTTTTAAATAAAATAAATAAATAATGAGGAATTAGCGACATTAGGACTGTGACAATGGGAGTTCTTTTTTAATATTTGGCACACCTTGTCTTCCAGGAATGCATGACGAGCGTGGAAAATATAAGGGACTCTTCACACCTTTGTGACAAACTCGACGACGACTACTGTCGAGGCCGGTTATAACGAAGTCAGCGGGAAACGGAAATCACTTCGCTATATCCGCTATTTCATATAACCGACTTCGGTTAATGAAGTGCAAAAGGGAATGGGAAATGGTGATCGCTTTGTTGTAGCCGCTATTGCGTCATAACCAACTTCGTTATAACCGGTCTCGACACTAGTCTTAAAATCGCTTCAAGCCGACTCTACCGAAAATTTTTTTAATAAATGCACATTCCCAAAAGCTTGATGCATGTGCAATTTGAAGCACTACCCTACTTTCAGTGTTGCAAATACTCGCTTAATTGCAAAATTTCCAATAGGTCTGAAAGTACTACACCGACACTCGACACATTTCTTCTTTGGAGCAGCTTCAACAAACTCGTCGGTCGCCGAAGCAGAACAAACGATACCCAGAAAAAAAACGGCTTCTCTGCTTGAGCAGGTGCAGGTGCACTTCGATTTGCCAAAATCAAACACCAGCTTTGTCCTCAATTAGTTCCACAGTTAAAAACCCTTCTACCAGTAGCGGCTACAAGCACCGTCGCCTGCAGATCATTCGTCACCAGTACGGTGCCCAGAACGTATCTCCGACCACCGCGTCCCAAAAAGTGGTCCCTCGACTTCCGTCCAACGACGTCTCAAGTGTCACACCATTGCTGGCCGCGATCCCGGAGGTGTTGCACCAGCGGTGGTAGAAGTGGCAGATGCCTGTTCCGCCGCGAGTCGCCCTCCAGCTCAACAGCCGCAGAAGCTTTGGCAGCCGGAGGTTTGAACGCCACGACGACGGCACCGCTCGCATTTGCTCGTGCCTTTTGCCGATGCTTCTAGCGGCAAACGCTAGGACGGCGACGTCCGACACCTGCGGCTTTTCTTGACGTCGTTTGTCGTCGCCTCAAGACCGCTTTCGATGCGCGGGCGGGACGGGACGCCAAGCACACGAGTCGGAGCGACGCGTCTCCGGGCTCCGCACCGCCAGTGCTCAACTAAACAAACCTCCGAGCTCTGTGTGCAAGTATCGCGTCTTTATTTAGCCCGCCGAACTTATGCCCGATGACGTCACAATTGTGCGCATGGTCGGATTGTCCCCCAAGCTAGCGATTGTTCTTAGAAATGCCGTTGCCTTCGGCAACGGACACGGGGGATGGCGTGCACCCCTTGCCTTTCCTCGCGCTTTGGCCGTGTGTGCATGCTCAAAGTCCACGAGGCGCCCAAGCGTTGTCAGGGGTGACAAGTCCTTGCTGGGGATGGGACAACCGAAATTCCTCCCTGATGTTCTCCCGTCCTGCCAGTGACTACAGCAGCTCTGGTTTAAACCACACAATGCCGATAATGCACGCATCTGCTCGCCTGCTGCGTCATTCCTTAAAGGGCCCTGCAATCATATTTAAGCGTCTACCTTTTTTGTGGTTTCCACGTCTCTTGAGGTTCGAGCAAGCCAGCGGGCACGGAGAGAGTAACTAAATATCAGTGCGTCATATTTTAACCGGACGAAGCGGAAACCTCCTCCACCTACGGGGGCGACCCGCGGTGCCGAAAGCGTGCGAAATGTGAAGTCTTTGGTCCTGGGCTTACTACAGGTCAGAGGTGCTAAAAGCTTCTTTTTAGTCTGAATACAAAATATAAGTGGCACAAACCGTTTCAATTATTTATGAAAGTAGTTTTTGTGTCAGTATTTTAAACCAGAAAAGAAACAAATGCAGTTTATAAAGTACGGAATCAAGAAATGACCCGTCGACATACCCGCCACCAAGCGGTGGAAAAGGCAGCGCATACTAGAAAGGTGTAGTGGGATCAGGCACTGGCGAGCGGCAAGCGTAGAAAGGTCTCGGATGTACGCAGCGGCGCTGCAGTCGTATACGGACTCGAGGATCCGACCGGTTCCGAGCGTCCCGAAAGCCTTCGGCGAGGTTTGGCTTGCGGTTTGGCTGTTTGGCAATATGGCAGCGCGAAGTGGCTCCCGTTCTGAACTAATCTTTACCCCGTGTTTGCTGTCGTTTGCGGCCAATGAAGTGTCATGCCGAAGTAGTGTTTAATCGCGCAGCAAATGCAATGCGAGCCGCCCTGACCGCCCGCTTCATACAGCGTATCAGAACATGCTTTAGTGGCGCTTTCTCAAGCCGTCGACACGGAGTGCGGCAGCCGTGAGCGCTCACTGAGCTCACTACCCCTCCTCTAGTTCACGGCCACTCAAGCGACCAAGGACGTCATGAAGGAGGTTATTTTTTGCTTGTTTTTGTAATTTTAATTTGCCTATAACTTTTAAAATAAAGCGAAATTCGAGAAAAGAAAAGTTTCATTAAGTTATTACGTTCAGTGCGCTTAGGTTCGGTGCAAATTAAAAACCAGAAAAAAGTTTTTGCAGGGACTCTTTAAAGGAGAACTCCGGCAATTTTTCTAGAAACCCCAACTAACTATACTTTCGAAATCGCCGTCCTTTACTCTTTCCGGTATGCTATTTAGTATCGCGAAATTCACAATAGTTATTGTGAAATCGGCAAATGAAAATGGCGCCAAAACAAAGATTTGAATATACCCGCGCTTTTCATTGCCGTGACGTCACGGGTTGGCCGGCTTGTAGTTCGAGCAGGCAGTCTAAAAATGAACTATGCCGAGCATTTGTTTCGTGTTGCTGCGCGGGAGCTGGAGCGACCTTCCAAAGCATTCATTTGACGCCATGAAACTGTTTGTAATCAGTTGGGAACAAAGTCTACAGCCCAAAGAGTGAACCCCTGCCTATCCATGACGTCACTTTTTCAATGTTGCAAGTAGAGCTTTTTGCTTTGAAAAACACGATGAGGACCAAAATTTATAAATTCTGTAACATCACGAGAAACAGTTATTTTGTCCAAATATTTGGGTTACTATTTCAGCTATGTTTGTTGGTGTTTTTAGCAAGGTTTTAGGCAAATCGGGGACTATGACGAAAGCGGTGGAGTACCCCTTTAAGAGGGGACACTACCCAGAAAAAACAATTTCTGCAAAGAAAGTTAATTTTGAAAATGTCATATTTACATCCCCCACATCTAGAGTGGGTTCCCAGAAAGTTTCATTAGTTTACACTGTATAGTTAATTTTTTATGAATTATTTTCCGTCCACCTATGATAAAGGTATAGGTCGGAGCACTTTGAACACATTTTTCTCCATTCCACTTTTTGGCATAAATTTCACATTAGGAAAATTATTGTTGTGTTATTACATAACTTGGATTCATTGTTGAGTTTATCTGGGTTGAAATTTTAAAGGGAAGGTAGCAATGAGCTTGTATTTTTTATTTTTGTAATTTTGCATGCTCAAGAAACAAACTTTTGGACAAAGGATGGAAATCTAAAAAACAGTATTTGTGTTTATGCGGCTTTTTTGTCATGAAAGAGAGTATAATATAGGAATATAGCTCTATAGCTATCTGTTCTGAACTGTTCTAAAGCAATATAACACATAAAAATGACAAATTTGTAAGTAATTTCAAAACTGTAGTTTTCCTACGCAGACACGTCCACTTTCATCTTTGAACATTTGCAATTTTTTTTCTACTTCACCATGGTTAACAAAATTTCTACTTCACCATGGTTAACAGAAACAAGCACTGAAAATGTCATTTAAATCAGACATGTGGTTCAAACATTCACTTTTTTGTGTAGTGTCTCCCCTTACAAAACGAACGCCGGGACCTCGACGAGGCAACCCATTCTCTCGAATGTCCCCGCGACATCACTTGTCGCCCCCTTTCCACAGACCCTCCCCTCCAATCATTGCGGGGTACGGGATGTGGAAACCTCCCGGAATATTGTGACTGATTCGACCGTTAAGTACTCGCCTCGTTGCTGTTGATGTTCCAGAAGATGACCGTGCTCTCCACGCGATCCACTTTGCTGAACGAGTATGCGACCGTGTTTGCCAGGAAGCACCACTGAAACAGAGAAGTCGCGCTTTTGACGTTGGACGCCTCGTTTGGCCCCGTGTGGGCCCGTGCCAAAAAAGGAGGAAGAAGCGGGCAACGGACCTTGTAGTCTGGACGAATGTTGGCGAAGAAAATAAATGAGTCGACGGCCAGGGCGATGCGAAGGCCAGTGCCCTCCCAGGCACACGCCGAGATGTCCCTGCCCGGAACTCGCAGTGTGTGCAAGTGCTGGAAAGACAAACGGCGCACGACCTTCAAAGAGCATTCAAGGCCAGGATGCATTCGTACGTCTGAGAGTCAAGAAAACCAGAAATATGGGGGGAGCCAAAGTCAAGCCACCTTCTAGACAGCCACAAGTGGCTGGAGATGAGTGCTGAACCGTTCTGAAGTGCAACAGATTTACGAAATGCAAACGTCTGCATGTGTAACAAATTGCGAGAGATTAAGGGGGGACACTACTCAAAAGAGTGAATTCTTGAACCACTAGTCCGATTTAAATGACATTTAAAGGGCTTGTTTCTGTTGATGTTGAGAACACCTGTGCCAAATTTTGATAACCTGGGTGAAGTACAAAAAAAAAATTGCAAATTGTCAAAGATGAAAGTGTAGGAAAACTGTCGTTTTGAAATTACTCATAAATTTGTTGTTTCCATGTGTTATATTGCTCTAGGACAGTTCAGAGCAGATAACTATGGAGTTATATTTCTATATTATACTATCTTTCATGACAAAAAAGGCACAAAAACACAAATACTGTTTTTTAGATTTCCATCTTTTGTTCAAAATTTTAGTTCTTGAGCATGAAAACTGACAAAAATAAGAAATACAAGCTCATAGTTATCTTCCCCTTAAAGCTTCACCCCAGACAAACTGATAAAAATAAATCCAAGTTACGTAATAACAAAATGATAGTTTCCCTAAAGTGAAATTTATGCCAAAAAGTGGAATGGAGAAAAAAATGTGTTCGAAGTGCTCCAACCTCTACCTTTTCTATAGCATCGGTGGACCAAAAATAATTTATAAAAAATTAACTATGCAGTGCAAACTAATGAAACTTTCTGGGAATACCCTCTAGATATTGGTGGATGTAAATATGACATATTTCAAAATACACTTTTTTTGCAGAAATTGTTTTTTCTGGGTAGTGTCCCCCCTTAACAATTTTGCCTAGGGAAATGGTGAAGTATAGTGCAGAAAAAGGTCTAGAAGTGGCACTCATGGTCACTCCTTGAAAGAAGTGACCATGAGTGCCACTCTTCTTCCTTCCTTCCTTCTCCCTGAAAGGAAGATATCCTATACCCTTTTTCTTGAAAGGAGGATATCGGATATCTTGCATTGGTTTTTTTTTTTGAGGGTGTGCGAATATTCGAGATTTCGAATATGAATTGAATATTGTTCTCATTCAATTCATAATTTGATTTGACAATTGCATATACAGAAATTTCCTAATATTCGGTTATGGCCGAATATTCGGGCAATGTATGAATATTCGGGCAAATAGCAAATGATCCGCGCACGGGAGATGCCCTGAACAATCAGAGCTTCCTTAAAAGCCATGTTTAGCCACCTAAAATTGTGGTTATTGTAGCCATTTTTTAAAAAAAACTTTGTTGTTTGCGTTATAAAATATAACTACCGTATTTGCATGATTCTAACGCACCCCCAATTCTAACATGCAAGCAGATTTAGCTCCCAGATATTCAAAAATAAATTGCTGCAGATTCTACTGCGGTAAAATAATGAAGTTGAACACATACCTCATAAAACAGATTCTATGAAACGCACGCCAACACAAAAATAAATACCGTGCACTGGTTGCCGTTGTTAGAGTCCGACGACGGTTCTTCGCTGTCCACAGAGGTAATTCTTGCTTTCGTCTAAAGCATTTTAAGTGCCGCGCTTCTTGCGCTTGTACGAGTGGGTGACTGTCGCCTCTGGGAGGGGTGTCTTCCAAACAACACATTGCGGGCTCGTCGAATCACTGCCATTGCGAGACCACACAGTGCTGCTGCGTTGTTATCTTTTCCTGCCAGCGTGATGGCCTTTCATTTAAATAAGGCCTCCTAGTGGAATTCCTTTTGTTTTTCCAATCTTAAAACGGCAGACATGAGTTTGTAGATGTGAGAGAATGCGCGTGATACGGATGCCAAAATGGCAAATGTAAACAGACGGTCGCGATGGCGATGGGGCTAGCCACCTTTTACACCTTTCCAAAAAACGCTCCTGGGCCGCCGCCATGTTGCTGATGCGGCTGGTGCGACTCTCGCGCCCTCTATTAGCTAGAAATTTTCTGCCACTCTCTTGGACTGTGAAGACCCGCTCAGCGCGGTTCTCTACCAACGTTTTTGCGGTTTCACATTCAACGTTTTCTCGCCCTTCTTGAAAGTTTCCACTTATGTTTTTTTATGCGTGCTGCATACCCTTTTTGTGTTATCTTCCATTGTGAGAAATAGGCTGGTAAGTGCCTGCCATTCAAGTTTTTCTGCTCGACATTCACGGGAAACGAAGGAGGTGAAGGACGTCGAACGACCCTTGACGCGATTTTGCGAATATTGCTCTCCCCCCTCCCAGAGATAATCCGCGTAGAACCCTTAGCCATCTCCAAAAAGAGGTGTCCGGGTTGGGGTGGGAAACGGGTCAGTCGCGTTCGTCCCTTTGCCCTGGTGCTGTTGTGAAAAAAGGATGCTCTTCCCAAAACGTGCCCCCAAACGAAGTCAGCTTGGATTCCATCTGATCGTCAAGATGTGACTGTCGTCGACTGTGACTGTGTTATTTGAGATCTTTCTCAAATAAATTCTTTTCGGATAACGCTGCATCGTGTGGTACGTACACTATATTGATTGAATGCTAACACTTGCTAAATTGTATGTTCGTGTCCTGTCCATCGGTAAACACGTTATTTGTGAGCGTGAAAAATGCATGCCTTTCGGCTATCTTCTGTTGTAAATTATTTTCGACAGCTAAGCACTTTGTTGTTTGAATCGGCAAATCGGCGAATCTCGCAGCGCCATCAAAACTTATCGTAAAGAAAACAGCAAAAAACTAGAACTATACATCCCAGTCGCATTCATTCTGTCGCGCGCGTACCCAACAAAAATAGTTGATATTTTTTTATTGCTTTTTGTTTTTTTCAAATGTGGTACGATGCTTTCTCAATGACCTCGGGAAAATACATGCACCATTAAACACAATATACAGCGGGAAAAGACGAGAATTTAGCCACCAGCAGTGTTTGAAACTGCGCCTACGCAGGCTGCGCCTATCGAAATCACAGTCCATTCGGTTAGGGTTAACAGGGACGCCGGTGAGAGTCTAGCCTCAAACCAAGTGAATGGGCTCGAAAACGGTTTGCTGCCCCTGGGGTCGAGTGTTTCTTGGAAAGGTGTATACCGAGTATTGCATTTCTCTTTTGAGTTACGGTTTTTGGTTTCGATTGTAAAGCGGATGTAGTTTTGGACACCGATTTTGGCGAAAAAAGTGTGCATTAGAATTGTGCAAACACAGTATGTATCAGCTTACGACAAAGGAGCAGTTTTGATTTTTGTTTTGCCAAGCCTCCATTGTGAGTTACATTTCTAGCGATTTTATATTTTCTGCTGCAGAAACAGTTGCCACTGCGAAAAAGGCGTGCTTATGTACTGAACATGTGGAGCAACTAATTTTCTTGCATGATACCGTATTTTCTCGTGTATTAACTGCATCAAAACTTCAATAAAATCCAAGACAAAGTAGGGGTGCGGGCAATATGCGAATTTGGACGCGAGTGTGGCTTCACGGCAGTACGCCCCGAGCCGCATTGTCGGTAGGGACGTACATTCCCCCAAATCCCTCTTAGCCGTTGCTTCCTAAGTACTTTCCCTCGTCTCTCCTTAGTTTATCTTCTTTTTTCGAGTTCCCTATCTTTGCATTGTCTGCGGGTCGAAACGCTGTACTGGCCGCGCACCCACGAAGTGCGAATGAAGCTATCGGTCAGACGATCACGTCAAACGTCCATCTTGCCATCTTGGTCGTCCTGTTCCGTTCGACATGAGCTGTGCTCGGCGGCAGTCCTTTACGGCGGAGCAGAAACTCAAAATAATCGGCATTGCCAAGGATATCAGGAACCGTGCGGCAGGCCGAAAGTATGATATTGACGAATCCTGTATATGCGAGTGGAGAGCAAAGAAGCAGAATCTTCAAAGTGCAAGACGTGACCACAGATCCTTTCGGGGTCAAGACTGGAGCCTACCCTCAGATCGAAGCCAAGCTGGCGGAAATCACTGAGGAGAAAAGAGGCCGCAGACACGCCGTATCAACAGAGATGGCTCAGATCGAAGCTCTGAGGCTGGCAAGAGAAGACGGCATACCGTGCGACCAGATTCGTGCCAGCCGCAGGTGGTTTCACCGATTCATGAAACGCAAAGGATTTTCCATCCGGAGGCGGACGACCTTATGCCAACGACTTCCTGACGCCTACGAGGAGAAGTAAGTGAACTTCCAGCGCTACGTGATCGGGATCCGAAAGCGACACGAGTACTTGTACTCGCAGATTGGTAACGCAGACCAAACTCCCGTGTACTTTGAAATGACACAGGACACAACTCTTCAGAAAAAGGGCTCCAAGTCGGTGAGCATTTTGACGGGCGGCGACACGAAACTGCGCTGCAGAGTGATGTTGTGCGCGTTAGCAGACGGCACGAAGCTACGGCCGTACGTGATCTTTAACGGAGCTGTGTAATGCTTTTAACGTTGAAAGAATTAGCATCTTCTACTTTTGACATTGTTCATCTTGTTACAAAGGACAGAAAACACACCTCCTTCCTTCGAAATGTTGCGATTCCACCGCGTAATCGCAAGGCAAAAATGAGAATATTGCCTGACCTGCAGCCGCGAGCGGCGGCCATGAGAACTACGCGGCATGACGTCAATGGGGGTCTTGTAGAAAGATAGCAAGCTGTGCAAATACCTGCTCGATAAAAGGTAACTTTACTGTGAATCTTGTCATTCCAACATAAATATAAATGTGTCAAAAACCTGGTATCATCGACAAAACTTCTATTATACGAAGTTTCAGTGGCGCCATCTATCCTAGGTCCACAAAACCGTCAGCTCTATCTGCTACTGTGAACAGCCGCCAGTAGCTGGAGGGGGACAGCGCCGGACAGGGATGGCTGGACCCGGATGAGACTTTCCTCATTTCACCATATTGTTTGCGCTGCACCTGCCAGCATGTGGTCATGCGGTCGCGAGCGGATGAGTTCTCGCTGCTCACTGATGGCTCTAGAGAGAGAGCTTCACCGGAACCCCGCGCCACCCCCATTGACGTCACAGCGCACATGACTCGGAAGATGGTGAAGGAGTTGAAAGGTGCCGAAAACCTCAATCTTTGTCCATTTTTAAAATAAAAACTAGGACATGCAGGCAAAAGCGGTTTTTTGTTCTTTACTTCAGAAAGGTCGAGACATCAACTCCCAAATTATTTAAGCAAAGCCCCGAAACTGTTGCACAGCTCCTTTAAGCGCAAGACGCTTCCCACTGATTTGCCCTCCGGGATAGTTGTGCGTGCGGAGGACAACTCCTGGATGAACATTCACCTTGTCGTCGACTGGTTGAAAACCGGAAGGGGAAACAGGCCGGGCACGATGTTAGCGCGGAGGTTCATGCTAGTGCAGGACACGTTCCGGGGCCATAACACCAAGGAAGTGAAGACCCGTCTTGCGGATGAGAAGACAGACCTCGCCACAATCCCAGGCGGGATGACGTCCGTGCTTCAGCCGATGTACGTTTGCTTGAACAAGCCTTTTAGGGCGCACGTGAAGCGCATGTATACGGAGTGGATTGCCGAGGAGCAGTATGACCTCACCCTGACGGACCGGATCCGCAAACCTGACATAGCAGTACTTTGAAAGTGGGTCATCAATGCGTGGAAGGCGGTTCCTGCAGCAAAAGCAAATTGTTGTGTGTATGTTTCTACAGTCAGAAGTTAGTCTGCCTCAGTGGGCGTCTGTTGTCTCAGCTGTAGATGAGGTACAACCGCTAACCTGGGGTTTTTAATGTGCACCACGCAGTAGTGATACACGACCGCATGCCGGTACGATGCTCATCCAGATCGAAACGGGCAGGGATGATTCGCAAGAGTTTCAGGAAGTGCTGTATCAGCAATCACCTGGACGGCATGGATGACGACGCTGTCTGGGGCAATGAAGATGCTCCAACTGATAGCTGCAGTGACTGCAGCGATGAGCAATGTTCCAATAAAGGTATTGTTTTTGGTGATTTTGACACTGCTTTCCATGGGTAATTATGCGGGTAATATGCAAGGTCTTTTTTTTTTCTTTTTCCAACGGTCGCAAGTTGGGGGTGCAGGTTATATGCAGGGGCAAGTAATACGCGCGAAAAAACGGTAATTTGCAATAATTGCATTAGCAGCTGATATCTGACTTGCTGGCTAGTCAAGGGCAATTTCAATTATTTTCTTAAAAAAAGTCACAACCAGTTTGTGTGACATTACAGGTTGCATTTTTACATGCTATCTAGACATGTGCAGTTTTCTACACTCTTAATTTTGTCAATTTGTATAACTTATCAGTTGCACCCTTCGCCTGCTTTCATGTACAGTAGACAGGTGATCACTAGTCAAGGCGTAATAGCTGCATCACCAGTTGCATTGTTTATATGGTGCCTAGTCAGGTAGTTTTATTTACTTGAAGTTGCTAACATCATTTTCGGTTTTGAAGGTAATAAAAAAAGTATTTGCATATTTTCTTCTATTTTTTTTCTTTTTTTTTATACCTCTATTTTTTTTTTTTTGCTTTGACGGATGCAATTACTATTTGCAGCGGTAGTGATTTTGTTGAACTAGCTACGTGACTAATGGGGAGAACCAAGTGCTTACATATGATGTCAGACTCCAAAAATGTAAACATTGTTTTTATCTTTCCAAATCCTGTCAAGCCCACCCCTTACAGGAGGAGGAAATACAAACATTCTGAGCACTGTAACATTGCCTCGACAGCCTCTCTCCTTGTAGTTATTAAAATTCAACTGCGGTCAATATTTTTTCATTTGAGATTATGATTGTGTTCAGCTAAAGCAGTGTCTCTGAATTACAAGGTATAATTTTTTAAGATATTGTGTGTCGTTTTATAAATATCATGGCTCAAAGTTTGGTTCCGGACATCTACGGCAAAACCGAAACTATCTGCTAGAGGGATGGCAACGCTGATCATCAGCCATACACACAGCTGCGACGTGACGTCACAAAGGTGCGCCGCATAGTGTTCCCCGACTAAAAGCTAACCCGCTTGCCGCCCGCTAAAGAGCAGCTGGTTGCATCTTTAAATTCGGTTTTAGTGCAGTATGCGGCTTCACTTTGACGTAATATTTCGGCTATGATCATATTTTATGCCACGAAAAGCGAGACCAGTCACTTATTTTGGTTTTGTTTTCGACCAGAGTTGCCCTTCAAGCATTCTTTGGAAGGGAAGACAGTACACTGTGCGACACAGCACAAACATGACACCGGTGCCTTTTCGCTTTTTCCTCACTCAGAGAGAATATTAAGCAACATAAGATTTTAGTGTTTAAAGATGTGCCCCCAATTCGCACCATTAACCACACAAGTAGTTCTAATGACAGCCTCCCAATCCTAAAAGAAAGGAAGGAAACATCGACCATTGCTCTTTTGTGCCAACCATGTCGTGCTCCATACCCTCTAGTATTCTCATTAATGGGTCGAGCGCCTCGATTCGCTATGGGACTTAAAACCAAAAACATTTATACAAGATGCACAATGATCATACTTGGCCGTAAGGGTTGAAAAACTTGACCATGTTCCTTTTTTCGGTGTCTCCCGCATAGTGCTTTCCAGTGACTGCAAGCATGGTCCCGTCGTGATTCCACTGGAGGCATGTTGCCGTCATGTCCGTATCCAGGATGAGTGGTGCTGAAATTGCAACGAAATTAAAACAAAAATTGAGAGCATACATGTGATGTGTGTGTCGCACTTACCAAATGTGGTTAGTCCCAACAAAAACAAAAGTGCTCCAAAAACAAAAAAAAGAAAGATTACTCTAATTGTATTGTTGCCCTACACCTGTCACCTCAAGAAAAAAAAGTATGCATATAGTTTATATGGTGTGCAAAGGTAATTACAGAAATTGGTAAACAAAAAAAAGAAATCTGCATTTTTCATTTGATATGTGTATGGTTTGATGAACAAAGAAAAAAATGATATTAAATGCACATAGCACAAGTGTCATAATTGAACATGTGAAAGGAGAAATCAGTAATGCTCCACAAGGAGCGAAACATTTTCTCAAATCCATAGCTGTTGAGGCAAACAACCTAAACCTAAATTGAGACGCCACTAAGGCTGCTGTCTAAGCTCATGCCAACGGAAATGCACTGTGGCCCTATAATTAAGGACTTTGCCCCAGTGCAAAGTGTTTTCATAACATTGTATGTTATGGTTGCTGGTTGCATCTTACAAACGAGCAGGTGTAGTTATTGGCAAGTGGTAGTTCTCCATTAGGAGGGCAAGTTATTGAACTTGAATGCGAGGTTATAACTTCCAAACATAGTATCTGTAGCCT
Source organism: Ixodes persulcatus (assembly GCA_013358835.2). Classification (NCBI taxonomy): domain Eukaryota; kingdom Metazoa; phylum Arthropoda; class Arachnida; order Ixodida; family Ixodidae; genus Ixodes; species Ixodes persulcatus. The sequence goes on along the minus strand of JABSTQ010010691.1, from coordinate 819,511 downwards.
TTAGTTTTTCTATTTTTTTCTAAAGCCACTGGCATTGAAGCTATGGGGGGCCTGTCTTTGACACGACACCGCAACAATGCGACAAAGAAGACGGAAGGCGACTCACAGTCGTCGCTCTCGCTGCACATGAGTTGAACCTTGCCGCTCTCGTAGCCTATTGCGAGCACAGGGCAGCCAGGCTCGGCCAGGCAACCGCTGTACCAGTGCAACCCTATCAACTTGGCGCCGGTCGAGGTATGCAGTATTGGTAGAGATATCTTGGACTGAAAATGACCAAGCAAGCGTGACAACCATGGTTTTAAAGGGAGGCTAAACTCTCAAAGCACATTCTGTAAAGTTCAATAGAACATGTATGTCATAAAAAAATAAAAAAGTCTTTCCCTGAAGGGGGAAAAAAAAAATTCACACAATATTGTTGCGTGCATGGCCGAGAGAAAACGCTACTCCATACTTCTAGAAGATTCTAAATTTACTCTTACCCCAAATGTTCAAAGCTCAGACATTCTGGGAGGCATGTTTGAGATACCGAGTGTAAAAGATAAGGAGGCCAGCATGGCCTTGTCGAGTCGGAGACTCTCGCTTGCCAGCTGTCACGCCAATGCCTCGACGCTCGCTGACGATTCCTCGACGTTCATTCCTTCTTTTGTTCCTGGCGAAAGTTCGCCAATTAAACCTTTATCCTTAGTTTTACGTTTGTCTATCCTTGTTCATTCACGACAATATTTACGTCGCGAGACATATTTTGAGTTGGGAGCGATTCAGAATGTTTGACACGTCCACATGAAAAAGAAGCATCTTTTGGGATCGCTCCTAGAGGCACCAAATCCCCAAGAAAAATTCACAAAATGAACTTTTCTCATACAAGAATGTTAATAAACGTCCTCATATAAAGAGATTATTAAATTTTTCATGTAAAAAAAAAAAGATTAGTGCAATATTCACACGTTGCACAACTCATTTTAAGCGAGGAGTGATTCCAAAGCGTGCTTCTATTTTGGCACGTCAACACAAAACAGAAGCACATATCGTGACACTCAAAATGAGTCTTGCGACCTAGATATTGCCATGAGCGTCTCTGAACAAGCGCACCCATGGCCAAATGGTTATCGTGCTTGACTCCCACGCAAAGGGGCCGAGGTTCGATTCCTGAGAGCGGACATACCTTTTTGTTATTTCTGTGAATGTCGCATTCTGGTGATTTTGAGAACCCTATTGCTTGTTCGAGGACCAAACGTTCTGCGCTCCAAACATTCTACTCCGATTGTTCCAGAAGACTATGCGTGAACATAGGGGCTCCGCGTGGCGAGCCAGAGTCAGTCTTGTCCCAGCGCTCAATCCTGCTGTTCCACCGACATTGATGCCTGTGACTCAAACCTTCTTCTATTTTGTTTTGGGGACAAGTTTGCCCCATTAAACATTTAAGGCTTATTCACACGATGCATCTTTTCAACGCGCCACAGTTTAGCGAAACCAAGATTTCGCGAAATCGGCCTGTTCACACGTGGAGTTTGACGCGCGAAACCTGTGACGTATTGACTCACGAGAATTTCGCCAAACCTTGTCATCTGCACCGGGAATACCAAGCGTTTCGCATCAAAATGATATGAAGTACGCACAGTGTGAAAAGACAGCCTGTTTTATTAATGAACTTCGTCAAACTTGGGTTTACTAGTCCTGCGGAACCCGGGAAAGACCGCAAACGTTGAAGAACAGGCAGAGGATCTCGAAGCATTTCGGACATTTTCGCGCCGCTTGTAAAGAAAGTTATTCCCAGTCATCAGGTTTATATCCGGTGCTTGCACTCGTCGCGACTATTGATGAATCTGCACCGCGCCACCAATCCGTACTGTAGGCGCCGTTCACACACCTGCAACCGAGTAGGACCAAGACCCGTCGCCCGTACGCACCGCTTCTCCGCCTGTTGCTCGCCATGTTTGTTTATTTTCTTTCGGCTTTGGCTCGGATACGGAATCAGCCGAAAATCAGACTCCTCCAAAAGCTCGCTCCTCCTCGAAGGTCAGACGTCATAGCGAAGTCGAGCGGCCATTGGCAGCGTCCGCGATTCTCCTTCAGGTGATTGACAGGCCTCGGTGAGGTTTCAGCGAAAAATTGCTCCAGAAGCGAGGAAGACGCGCCACTTTTTTCGGAAGCGCGCCACTTTTTCGGTTGCGTTCAGACGGGGAATCTGTTTCCCGAAACCTAGTTTCGCGACACAAGATTCGCCAACAGGATGCATCGTCTGAATAGACCTTTAGTTCCTCCAGTTATTTGCCACCTCATCAATTGTCATTCCTAACAATATTGCCATAAATTTTTTTTTTTTTTTTTCGGGAGTGGTGTTTTTTGTGACATACGTGCACTATCCAGGCACTTTAAGAAAAAAAAAAACTATTTTTAAGTTGCATGTTTTTTTAAGGCGCATGCACAACCTTTATATGTGTCGCATTGTGGAAGTAGGGGCGAGCAAAGCTGCGAGAGGATGGTTTCAGTGCGATGCACGCAAGTCACGACATGAAGCATACCTCATCTGCAAAAATTATGTATAAAAAAAAAAAAAAGGCATTTAATCTGGAGTGCAGATATAGGTTTTCACATTATACTTACCACAGGATTCCCTCCTTGTTCGAACACATGGACTTCGCCGTTCTGGAGCCCAAAAAGCAGAAACCTGCCATCGGCTGACCACTGTAAAAAAAAAAAAAAAGTAAAGATATGAAGAATGAAATTGAAAAAACATAGGCAAGCTAGTGGACTACCTCTATGATGAAAAAAACCCAAGATTGGGAACAGATAAAAAAAAAAGAAACCGACGAGCACACACACCGCCTCAAAACGCAGCTACCGAAGGTTACAACCTCTTCGCAACAAAATGCTAACAAGGAATACATAAAACAACATCCACTGCCATGGGGTGACCCCAAACCACAGCATAACAAACGAACGAATGAATTCCACTACACAGACCTTTCAATGAACCCCATTAGTCATTCACAGAAACCATTTTCGTTTCTCTATTCAATGATAAGGATGGTTGACTTACAGCATTTCTATAGCTAACAACTGGCATTGTTTCTTTCAGGAGTCGCCTATTTCATTCCTTTTATTTTTTTTAGGACGCTTGTTTTGTCGCCAAACCATTCTGAACCAATTACATTCTTTGCTACCCCTGAGAATTGTGCCCTGTTTTTAACGGCCCTTTTATGCTCCAAAATTCGATCATTTAAACAGTGGCAAGTCTGCTTGATGTAAGAAAACGCACACCCTAAAGGAATGCTATACTGCCAAGACCAGTAATAACGAAGTCGGTTACAACAAGATAGCGACTACAGCGAAGCGATCACGATTTCCCATTCCCTTTTACACTTCATTATAACCGAAGTCGGTTATAACGAAATAGCAGATATAGCAAAGTGATTTCTGATTCCCACTGACTATGTGATAACCGGTCTCGACTGTACACAACCCCTTTTTTTGCAAGAAACCGCTGGTCTCCTATGTTTCGTGGGACACCCTTGAGAAACCGTACTGCAAATATTAGAGCTTATGCTGTGTCCCAAATACACAAGCTACTACGTCAAATTTAATCGCTACAGCCTCAAGGTTGTGCGAAATATTGTGATAATAAGACACCGAAACGACATTCTTAATCCTGTTGTTTTTAGGGGAACTATGCTAAAACCTTCCACTAATATTAACCCAATACTAGAAAAGACTGCTTGACTATGCCTTGCCTTCAAGAGACGGAACACTTGCAATTCAATATCTCTTTCCACCCGGTTGACACACCTCAACACTGACGATACAACACCTCTTTTTCACAGCTTTGGAATGTCAACTACCTGGCGTCAACAGGGGTTTGGCTGATTCCTTCTAATACCTCAAACAAAGTCCATTCTCCGTGTACAGCATCAAATCCAAATACTGAATTTGGCCTTGAAAAGGCCTCACCTCTGTCCGTAAAAGACAAATCAGGACATTTTTCGAACACACACTGCTTAATGCTTTTCCAGTGATGGAAGTGGCATGGGACCTTTTCTGCCAGGCTTTTTAGCAGGCAAAATATTGGTTTGGAACAGTCGCTGACGCTTTTGGAGCGGACGCCAACACCTGTTGGCACCTCACTTGAAAATGAAAATGGGATTAGATCGCTAAATGAATTCCTACCTGGTAATAATTAAGGGTGCCTCTTTGACAGTGAAGCATATTGCTTATTATCCTTTGTAATAAGAATAGATAGAATGCAAAAACAACAAACAGCCTTCTTTTTAGAAATGAGCCCTCAGGTCAGAGTGGGTTCTATTTACAATGGTTATTTAAAAAAAATAGTTGAAAAATGAAGCATAACACAAGACCTCAGTTGTGATAAAGTTTCTCTCTCCCTTCCTCTTTTACACTCAGTAGTTAATTTAGTTGGTAAATATAATTCCCGTAAAATGCTCACAAAAATCAGCATATCCGCTAAAATGTCTATCAATAAAAAATACGTCCCCCCAAGGTTTATTAACACCAAACTCAAGATTCTAATTCCATAAACTGCAAAAACAACCGCCAACAAATATTATAAAAATCTACATATATGTGCTTTATAAGTGACACTGCAATTCAAACCAGAGTTGAGTCAAAGTTCGCTGCCCTATTAACTGGCCGCTGTGTGGGAACTATTTTGACTAATGTATCTATTTTCCACATGTATCTGCATTTTTTCTCCTTTCTCTGCAGAGCATTTCAAAAATTAGAGGTCAACCTACAGTCAAGATAAAAAAAAGTGGACCTGTAGCCACAACAGGGAGGCATGTGGCAGACATAATGATCAAGTGATATCGTCGGGAGAAAAAAGGCCCTGATTCTGCCTTGTTACAGCAACCGCCATCCCACTATTTTGCACATTTTTCTTGTGACTCGGCTCCTGACACTGTTACCCTCGTCTGGAAATTCAGACCATGACGAGCTATGTCTACACTTCGTTTCATCTACAGTCAAAGCGCAGGTGACGCTACGAGCCCATGGGACCAATCCAACGGCGTCAAAAGCGCGACATCACGGCATGCGTCTCTTATCTAAGTCTGCTCTTTTACCCGCTGAACCAACCAATCGCAGCGACTGCCCCTAGACTTGCACTTTTAACATGCGTGTTCATGATAGTATGTGTTTGGGCTTTCGACTGTGCTTTTACCTAGGAAGAAACAGACCTTATGGTGGGTGGAAACGCTTTGAAAACATAATTTTACTATTTTTGTTTTCTTCTAGTACCTTTTAAATATTTTAATCGACCAATATTAAAAGATTCGTATCTTTTCCTTTTTTTAGGTCCACCTCGGCACACATGTGGTGCAATTCTTAGCAAAAATGGTGCCTCAGCACCAGATGCAGCAGTTTCGTTCATGGCACAATATAGTGCAGCACTTTCATCACCGCCATTCTAAGAGACCTCTTTCAAAAGCACAAATCAAAATGGCATCAACGTACCGGCGTACAACGAAACTTGCAAAACTCGTGATTTAAATTGCGATCTAAATCATCTCGATTTTTATTCTGCAGACTGGTGAACGATATATAAATGTGACCATGTGAAATAAAATCAGTAGCTGCATTTTGAGACGATCTGCGTGCTTGTCCGTATTTTTATCTGTTCCCAGTCTCAGGTTTTTCATTAAAGATATGAGGGAGATGGACCAAAATTGTGATACCACATTACATCAGATATTAAGAAGTATCTCGGAATATTTTTTCTCACCTCCACCAGGAAAAGATGAAGATTCTTTAGTTCTTTGCCCCAGATACGATTACCATCAACTGACCCGACAATCACGGCACCTGGAAAAGCAAGTTTCCATTAGAACAAGAGTTTCCATAAAAGATATGTTCGTCGTCCCTTCTACCGAGTTTGTTTTATTCTTTTTGTGTCAGGTCAACAAGAGTTTCTGTATACCAAAACAAACAACAGAAATAAAACACTGGAATCGTCTTGAAGATGCTGATAGTTAGCTCCTTTAACTGATAACTTTACTGCTGCACTTAACCCCTTAACTGGGGTTAAAGGGTTAGGTGCTAAAGTCTAAAGACATGCCCTTAACTGGGCGTGTCTTTGGAGGTGCACCAATTTTGACCTTGAAATGGAGAGCGCGTCTAAAGATGCGCTACACTTTTTTTTGGATGGAGAGAGCGTGGCGAGGAACACGTGCCAATATTTGTAGGAAGTTGTTATAGATGTTGCCCCATCTGTCAGACACAATACCAAACGCATTGAGGTCTATTTGAGTTTGCTCGCTGGCGAAATAACTTAATTGCTCTGGTAGGAAATATCCGTTCATCATGGGTACTCAGAAGCGCTTCTTCTCGTTTTGGATCATGGGTACTCAGAAGCGCTTCTAAATTCATACAGACAGAAATTGCGGCGTTACTTCAGCGAAGTTACGACAATGACTTGGACATGAGTACATGCTCGGTGACAGCAAAACCTCCGGATTATGCATAAGCCAAGCATGGCATAGTACTTTCCCCAAAACCCGCTTACGAAAACATTCGTAAAAATTGTAAAATTGAACAGCATTTCCCCTTCTTTGTACTTCAGCACAAGAAGCAGCAACATGTAAATTAAAAAGTTTAAATTGTTAGTGACAAAATAATATTTAAGCTTTCCGAGTGAAAAAGTAAAAAGAAATCCCCACGGCATGGTTGCATGATTAATAATATGTTTTCTTAGACTGTATTTCAGCGGTGTAGCACTCTACCTATGGCTTTCAGTTGACAGCTGCAGTATTGCTAAAATAAACATATAAAAATAAATAAACGCCACATCTTACCGTCGTCATAAACAATGCAGATTTTTTGACCGTCCGCACTCCATGCCATGCCTCTCACCACAGACTTATTTCTGTTGTTGATCATCTCTTCGTACCAAGATCCTAAAGAGATGCAAAAGATTTTGAATAAAGGCAAGTTTCGCAGAGAAAACATGTTGGGAGATTTTGAATGAAGCATACCTTTGTAAAGCATCCAAACAATAATGAGGCCATTCTGGTCGCTGGACGTCAGTTTTTGAAACTGGGAGTTCCAAGTCACAACCTGTACCACACCTGAAATAATTTAACAAGCATTAAAAAAAAAAAAAGGATTGCTTCATATTTCACAACTTTTATTTATTTACCAACATGTGTAGGATGAATAATTCAAACATATTTATATTTTTCCTGCATAAGGTGTCATCATAGTAATGAAGTGAAATGAACTGCTTAAAAACTTTAAACAGTTGGTCAAAATAATGGTGCATTAAACTTCTCTAGAAAACTTTTGCCGAAACCACATAATTAGATGAGTGCTAATAAACCTGAAACCAATCTTGGTAGACATTGGCCATACTTAAAGGAAACCAAGTAGAGCAGTTAAAAACAAGAATGTCTCGAAACATGATGTCAATGATTAGAAATAAGCAGTACAAGTGTGACGATAAGTTCGTTTCCTATGAAATACAAAATACATTAATGCGCTATCATATCCATTAATACTCTATAGAATTTTCGCATCAAGATATTACCTCCGCACTGAACGTATGTGAGTGTGGTTTATTTGACTTACCGCCATGGCCTTCCAGAGTTTGATTCATGGACAGATTGCTGGGCGCAGCGAGTCCTCTAACTTTGCCATCTTTTTCTAGAAACGGCGACACGATCGAACAACGATTTATGTCAGGTTCTACCCGTATAACGAGCACAAAAACCACGAAAAAAAATTGGTGAAGAAACAATAAAGAGGCGTGCCTGTTTCTAGCTTCAACACTTTGAGCAATCCGTTGTCTCCACCGCAAGCGATGTAACCGTGGTCCTTATTCCACGCAAGACACTGGATCCTCGTGTTGTTTGGAATGGCGATCTATACATAAGTGAAAAAACGCGAATTAGTACGACGATTAGGTCAAAGCGCGACAGCTGTCCGCGGAAGACGACAGAACTTGGCCGCCGTTCCCATTGTAAACAGAAGCGTTTAGGAAGAAGTCATTCACCCGCGCGGGCTTGGGCGTGGGAAAAGAAGTTTAAAAGCGTCCTCTCACCTTCTTGCTCAAGTAAATGAACATGGTACTTTGACGACGAAGCGATCGGGTCCAAACTGTGCGAGACTTGGAGCGGAGTACCGAATCGAACAATCGTCGGATCAAAACATCGAAATTTGAACAACGATACAACTCAGGCTAGCTGCCATGGCGACGCTCAAGCGCTCGCTCAAGTTTACGCGCTACTCTCGGTCCCAGCGGCTCTGCTAAAATAAGTTTGGGTTTACTTTAATATTAATTGAATTACAATAGCTTACGTAAATTATATAATTAAAAGTGATAACACATTGAATATTATAATAAAGAGGAAGTAGTTTGCGTAAAATTTAACATGGCGACTTGGACCCTGGGTTAGAGAGTCTACATACGGGCCTTTCTACTGCCGTCAGCAACGTGGTGTGAGTGCCGGATTTTGATGTGCCGCTAAAATAATGCAAATGATCAAATTTTAGCGTGTTTAGAAGCGTGTAAGCAGGTGTCGACCGATTATTTCGGCTCATTTGGAGTGTTTTTATTTTCAGAGTTCCGGAACCACGCCCGGCGTGAAGATGGTCGCTCAAAAGAAACAGGTGACGCTAAACCTAACTTACCCTTTCTTTGGTTTGTCGGCGCTTTGGGAAAACGTTGGAGCATTTCTAAAAACGAAATAAAGAGCGGCTTTTATGTTCTAACGTATATAAAAGAAAGCAAAAGAAGAAACGAGAAACATTTAAAACGGCCAATGCCTTCGTGACACCTATGTGCAACGCTGTGACTTGTGGAAACCGTCGTGCAAACACGTTGTCTCTTGGGCATAAGTTCGCGGTAATTAGATTTTTATTTTACCTGTTACCTGCTCATTTAGCCGCTTCAGAGCTTTTTCTAGCAGTAGCTCATGGATCAGTGGGGTAATATTTCTCTGACTTTTACAAGCACCTAGTTTCGTCGGTTCCCGGTACACAAGCACATGGACTACGCTAGCGTTCACACCGATGTTGCACCAGTGCGAGATGCGTCAGACATCTGTTAGGATCAATTACTGCTACTGGTGGTGTAAATGAAGTTGCCGCTATGAAGACTTGTTTCTGACCGGTTATGTGAGCCACCACGTGAGGCTGGTGACATCCTAAACACACGGCGTATCTGCCACACACACACAAAAAAAAAAGTAAAAAAAAATTGTGCATAGTAAGGTTCGCTTCAGACGGAGCAATTTCACCCAGCATCTTGACGTAGCAACACGGGCCGTCCGCGTTCACACGCAGCAACCGAATTGCTATGACTTGTTATCATCATCATATAGATATTTAGACACCCAGCTGCGCGCTAAAAACGTGTTTTTATATGTTTGAATGGCGTTGCGAATACTAACTCATCGTTCTGAAAAGGTTTATTTCTAAAAACGATCGATTTCAAACCAGAACCAAGTCTTCAGCTGTCATCATCACCACCACGGGGGTGTCTCGTGAAAATATTACGTCCCTGTTTGGCTGCCGCCGCTTCAAACGGCTCCGAGTTGTTAGAGTTGTTCGTCCGTTTCGAGCCGAACCCGATCTCAGCAATTTTTGTCGATCTAGGGAACAATCCGCCAGCAACCTCAAAATTGCTGGAAAAGTTGCCCCGTCTGAAGCGGGCCTTAGAGTGTTTGCTAGAGACCAAGTTTTTTTTAATTATTATTGATTAGATCAATGTGAAATCAGCGAAACAGACAAAGTGCAGTAAGGAATCAACATGTTGTAAACCCGGAGACGGGGAACAACATAAAAAATTAACGGACGTATACAACAGAAACAAGCCTTTGTTGTCTACAACCATTTTTTCTTATTGTTCCCCATCTCGGGGTTTACAAGAAGTCGAATTTTTCATGTTGGTTGTGCCTTCTCCAACTTTCTAGTTATATTAAACACAGCTGTCTTCACCCAGAGGGTTCAATGTTTTTTGCTTTGTCTTTGCCAACAGAAAAAGGCTTTGGAGAGCATCAACTCTCGGCTAGCGCTGGTGATGAAGTCGGGCAAGTACGTCCTCGGCCACAAGCAGACCATCAAGACTCTGCGGCAGGGGAAGGCCAAGCTCATTATCATTGCCAACAACACCCCTCCTCTCAGGTACCCTGCCTTTCAGCTTGCTGCGCTCTGTTACATCATGCGTTGCAGGCCATTTTAACGCTGGTTAACATTGAGTAGAACTGGTCTGCAGGGTTTATAACTTGTGTACCTGACTTCTCTCTTCCACCACCTTGGGGTACTTTGGAAAGAAAAGCTGAAGCGAAATGTGGCACGTGATAGTGGTGCAACAGCGCAGAATGTGCGTCTTGTGCTCAGAATGGCTGTGGCATCTTCACTGTAAAAATTGGCACAGTAACAATCGCCTTATGTTTTTTTGGTATCTCATGACCAAAAAGGGGCTGTGCAATGAGTTTTGCACCTGTAGTAGGTACTGCTTGATAATAATCCTTCGATGTTCATAACACAAAGCATGCATCTCCACACAGTGGTAGTTGCAGAAAAAGCCGCAAATAAATGGCATTCCCTCCAGCAAGTCGCGGCCACTTGATCATTATGGCCACGGGCTGCGGTTTGCAAAGCACGGGGCTTGGGCTAAGTTCCTTGTTATTCGCCTATTCTTGCCATTGCAGGATTTGGGCAGGGACCGCTACCTTTAATGTTTGCTAAATCGTTGATTGTCATGAACCCAAGTGCACATGTCGATTTCATGACCCACATTCGATTGCAGTCACCGAGAGGCACCCCCGTGACCATATCCTTAAAGGGGCCCTGCAATCATATTTAAGCGTCTGCCTTTTTTGCGGTTTCCACGTCTCTTGGGGTTCGGGAAAGCCAGCGGGCATGGAGAGAGTAACTAATTCTCAGTGCGTCATATTTTAACCGGACGACGCGGAAACTTCTCCGCCTACGAGGGCGACCCACATTGCCGAAAGCGCGCGAAATGTGACGTCTTTGGTCCTGGGCTTATTACTGGTCAGAGCCGTTAAAAGCTTTTTTTTTTGTCGAGATACAAAATATCTGTCGCAAACCGTTTCAATTATGTATGAAACTAGTTTTTGTTCCGTATTTTAGATCACAAAAGAAACAAATGCAGTTTGTAAAGTACGGAAACAAGAAATGCCGTTTTGTTTTCCCCGCCACCAGGCGGCGAAAAAAAAACGGCACATACCTGAAAGGGCTAGTGGGATGAGGCCCCGACGAACGGCGAGCGTAGAAAATTCCCGGGTGTATGTGGCGGCGCTGCGATCGTATACCGGCTCGATCATCCGACCGCTTCCGAGCGTTCCGAAGGCCTTCAGCGCGGGCTTGGTTGGCTTTTTGGCCATTTGGCGGTATGGCAGCGCGAAGTGGCTCCCGTTCTGAACTGATCTTTACCCCGTGTTTGCTGTCGTTTGTGGCCAATGAAGTGTTATGCTGAATTAGTCTTTAATCGCGCAGCAAATGCAATGCGAGCCGCCCTGGCCGCCCGCTTCATACAGCCTATCCAAAACATGCTTTAGTGGCGCACTCTCGAGCCGTCGACACGGAGTGCGGCAGCCGTGAACGCTTGATGAGCCCACTACCCTTCCTCTAGTTCACGGCCACTCAAGCCAGGACCTACGACGTCATGAAGGAGGTTATTTTTTGCTTGTTTTTGTAATTCTAATTTGCCTATAACTTTTAAAATAAAGCGAAATTTGAGAAAAGAAAAAAAGTTTCGTTAAGTTCTACGTTCATTGCGCCCAGGTTCGGTGCAAATTGAAAACCAGTAAAAAAGTCATTGCAGGGCCCCTTTAAGCTTGGCGAAAGGGGGACGGAGACAAATCTGCTTTTACCATTGAAATTACACTGCCACTGAGGAACCAGATTCGTGTCAGGTAAAGTGTCTGTGCATTCGTCATACCGACAGCAGCACCACTGTAGTGACATGACATGAGATAGTGGAGTGGCTGCCGAATTCACAAACCTCACTCCAATAGACCCTTTCCGGAATTCAGTCTGGCCACTTTGATCACTATCATCATCATCTAAAATGGCATATGTGCTATACTAATGGCAGCCTTCTGTTTACTGATAAAAAAAAGAAGTTGAAGATCCTCCTAAGCAGATGATTCGAGGCCTATACATTCTAGATGTTAGCGCGACGTGAAGCAGGAATGGGGCGCAAGAGGTGCGTAAGCGTTCATTTCTGACTCAGTCCCAGTCAATCTGTTAGTAGCACTCACTCGGCTTCAAAGCCCCTTGATGTATAGAGCTCTATCAAGACGTTTATGTGGGTTGGTGCTTCGTTCCGACTGGCTGCATTTGTTTCGCCATCGACACTAAAAGAGATTGAAAAAGAATTGTAGAGAAGTGCACATTCTCGTTTACCGTTGACTTGTGAAAGTGACGGTGCTTCATAAAATACTGCAGACCACAGGTTCATTGCTGCCATTAGTATAGTAAAAGATAAACGTCCATTTGAGTCCCCAGATGGCACTGAATTCCGGAAAGGGTCTATTGGGGCGCCCCTCCACTTCTTCAAGGAAGGCGCGAGGGCCAGCGCCGGCCCTCGCGCCTTTTTTGAGGAAGTGGAGGGACGCCTCAATTAGAGCGAGGTTTGTGAATTTGGCGGTTAGTGTAAGTGCCAGGACCCACATGCAAGGGAAGAGACATTACATCCTGTTGTTGTTTCACAGCCCGTTCTAAACGACAATGAAACGATATTGGGTTAGGAGTTCTGCTAGCTTCATATTACATAGTGGTGCACAAGAGAACTATCACGTGAGACCGGGGGAACCGTGTACATAGTTTCCGTGGTGCCATTTCGAGAATGGAAGGATTTTTTTTCCTTTGGATATTGTGATCTGCTCAATTTCGGGCATGTCACGATGGAAAATGACTTCTGGATTGGACACGGTCATTGTCACCTCTGCTTGGTGTTGGTAGCAAGTGATAAATCGTTGGATGTTTAGGTTTGTGCCGGGGCCAATTAGTGATGACGGAAATATAGAAAGTGTCCAGAGCACAGTAAATCTCTGAGCATTGCCACCCCAAGCACATGGTTGTCAACATTGGCAGTATGAGCTGGCAAAAGAACCTCCGATAGCCTGCTTTAGCTGTTGATGCTGCTTAATTATTTTTTTTCCCCCTTTTAGTTGCATTTGATTTACTTGCACCAGCTACACTCCGGGCACACTGCCATGTTTGGTTTAAGGGTGCAGCCTTTTCCTTCATTGCATTGGCACTGAGTTTCAATGTAGATGGTGGCTGTACTTTAGGGTATTTTTGCATAAATATTAGTTTCAATTATTCAGTCTGCCCGGGCATCGTACATGTGTCTATGGATGCACCAGATGAGAGAGTGAATTTACTTGATCTGGGGAACAGACAGTCGTACAGAGTTCTGGGTTGCCATTGCTCTTGTCAGTGTTTTGGGGGGGGGGCAGCCTTATATTCCATTTTATACTTTGGGTTTAATGTTGTCAAAGCTGCTGGCATGAGTGTGTGGATTGGCCTTTTGGTTCTTTCGCACATGTTCTTGTGCAAATGAGATGCTAGGTGAAGAGACATACTTGTGCAAGCAGCATTGTGCACTAAATATGAAACAAAGTATAGTTCCCCCAGATTTGTCGGTAAATATGTAGTTGACATAGTCGCGCAAAAACCCGGAATTCTTTTTGAAACGAGGATGACTTAGATATCTCGAGTTTGCAAATGTTCTTAACAATCTGCAGAAAGCCTAGTCTGTCTTGCATTATCTTGTGGGTAATTAACTTAGAGGATTAAATTTTGGTATAAAATGACTAAAATTGGCGACTTCAGGGAGAGCTACTTGTGTACCGGTGCTTCTGACAGTGAATTGTCTTGTTGGTTCTTCGCAGGAAGAGTGAGATCGAGTATTACGCCATGCTCGCCAAGACTGGCGTTCACCACTACACGGGCAACAACATTGAGCTTGGTACCGCCTGCGGAAAGTACTACAGGGTCTGCTGTCTCAGCATTACCGACCCAGGTATGTCCTGCTCCTCCCTCCATCTCTTCTCATTCTCCGAATTCAGACTTTCTTCCAACTTGTATTTTGTGGCCCCCTTAAGTCTGGGTTACAGTTGCGAGCAAATCTGTTTCAGAACTTGCCTTTGCCACATCTCGGACTTTTCTTTGTTACGAGCATTCCTGAAAGGACCTTGAACCTTGTGCAAAGCTTACCGAGTATAGTTGACCTATTGAGAAAATGTTTTAGGATAAGTTTTAGTTGCCGTGATTAGAACATCCCTATGCTGGACAACGTTCGGCATTTAAAAAAAGTGCTGCATCCAACACTAGTGACTCTGCAGAGAAGTAGGGGTTAGGGCTTTTGCGTGCAGAGGTTTTACGAGGTTCAATCATACCAAAATATTCTAAAAGTATTAAGATTGAAAAGAAACAATAACTATAATCAACATCAGAACGAAAAATGCAGATAGTTAGCAACTATGTGAATGAATGCTGTAATCAATCTTTGCTTGGTTAGGGATACAAAACAAAAATCAAGAAATAGTTGGGTATGGAAGGGTTGGCCGTTTGAAAAATTGTGTTCACTCGCCAACTCGTGAGCTCACTGTCAGTGTTGTTGACGCCATGTCATTGTTTGCAGGTGATTCGGACATCATTAGAAGTATGCCTTCCGAGCAGTGATGTGGACCTCCGATTGTAATAAATATAAAGACCCAGCCTGCATTTTCTATTTTTGTTAGCATCAGTCATTGTGGGCAGGAAATATTTCCAGTGATGGAAGTAGTGCGCCAACTTGCAACGTGAATGAAAGTCGGCTTCATCTTGTGCCAAAGCGCCACTTTTGCGAAGAATTGTGCCACACCTGTGCTGAGGCAGGCTTGAAGGGAAGCAGAAACGGTTCTATATTTGAGGAAAAACATTTAAATTGTCTTCATTTGGCCTTCAGAATCACAAATATTGAGATTATATTTAAATTTGGTGCACGGAAGCTGCAGAAAATAGATTTCAAAGTACTGCTGAACTCCCTCCCCTGAGCGTGACGTCGTATCCGGAGTGTTCAGAATATCTGCTCTCGCGCATCTTCAGCGTCTATCAAAGCCATGCACACACACTGTTACTATTTTCAAAAAGTCAGAAAAAGATGTGACTGGTGTCAGTGCAGGGAAATATACCTGGCAAACTTGCAATTACATGCACTGCCCACATGAGCGACGCGCTTGGCGGCCGAAATATCCTTCTATGACGTAATGAGTGGCCAGAGGTTTTGCGTGTTTTCTCACATTTAGTTACACCTTCGGAGAAAACAAACGGGATGTTCAGATTCACGGGTAAAAATGCTCTAGGAATTCAGCTGCACTGAGTGGGCTTCAGCAGAGGAAAAATTTAAAATATTTAAGGGGGGACACCACCTTAACTGGGGAACGCGTCTTTAGACGCACTTCAATTTTGACCGCAGATTGGGGGGTGCGTCTATAGACGCGCTGCAGTTTCTTTGCTGTTGGGAAGCACGTCTTTAAACGCTCGCTCAATTTAGCGCGTGAGTAGGATGCGCCATCTATCCTCGTGTATCGGAAACATTTTTAGTTTTAAAAACGATGCATACATAGTAGCACAAAAAAATGTTGACTCCTACATGACACGTTTGACTATTTGTTTGGAAAATGGCGTCCAGCAAACGCCAGCGCGTCCCTTGACCGACGAAGAAATCACTGAGCTGCTGCAAAATACTTGCAAGGACAGCGACTGCGATGTTGATTTCTTGAGTTCGATAGAATGCTCCCCGGGATTCGACACGAAAAT
The DNA here is from genome assembly GCA_013358835.2 of Ixodes persulcatus. Lineage (NCBI taxonomy): Eukaryota > Metazoa > Arthropoda > Arachnida > Ixodida > Ixodidae > Ixodes > Ixodes persulcatus. The sequence goes on along the minus strand of JABSTQ010010691.1, from coordinate 803,725 downwards.
TGAAGATGACACAGCGGAACAATTGTTTATATAACACCATGAACTTCGGGGTCCGCTGCAACCTTGCAATACGCCAGCACAGTGAAAGATCCATTTCGGATTGTAGGAAGTGCCGGGGTGCACGTCCAACTTGATATGGGTGGTTTCATTTGAAATCGAACACGCTTGTCGGGGTGGGTCTTTTGATTTTTTCTGAAAAAAATACATGTAATTGCCCCATTTCTGGAAAGAACAAAACCGGTTTTCAAAATAAAAAAAAAAAAATTTCGCTTCACAAAAAAGTAATCAGTGGAGCAGGGTGAAAATCTGTTTTTTACTCCTTGATTTTTCTACCCAGTTCTGTGCGCTGGTATGAATACGGAAAGCATACGTAACTCACAGTAATTTTTTGTGATCTTGTATGTTATTTTGCCTATTTTTTAGTTCAAAGGAAAATACTTTTGTATTTTTGTTTATTGAGGTAAAAAATGACATTGTCTCTTTGACAAACCGTTGACATCTTATTATATTTGTCGCTTACCACATACTATGCGGGTGTAGCCCTATACATCGGCTATCGACGGGCATAAGTTTAGTTTATTTTATTTTCATTGAATTTTTTATATAAAATTTGAAATATCGTCAAAAATTACATTAACCAATATTTTGAACCCAATTTATCAAAAAAGGCCATTTTTTATTTCGTTCAATTTTTTTATTATTGCTGCCGATCATATTAACTTTCAATTGGCTTGATTCGATTTCCCCCTTTTTTTGTTGTATCTTTAGAAGTGATCGAAATCGCTCCCACGTGACAATGCAGTGACAACTTCAGTCTTGTAACTCATGAGTTATTATATTTGTCGCTTACCAAATACTATGCGGGTGTAGCCCTATACATAGAATACCGACGGGCATAAGTTTAGTTTATTTCATTTTCACGGAATTTTTTATATCAAATTTGAAATATCGTCAAAAATGAAATTAACCGATATTTTGAACCCACTTTATCGAAAAGGGCCATTTTTTATTTCGTTCAATCTTTTTATTATTGCTGCCGATCATATGAACTTTCAATTGGCTTGATGCAATTTCGCCCTTTTTTTGTTGTATCTTCTCTAGAAGTGATCGAAATCGCTCCCACGCTCTCGGAACAGCCAAACGCAGCTTCCGCAGGTCGGCTTCGCTGCAAAGACTATACTGCTTATTTGTGTGTTCAAATGCAGCGGGTAAATTGCTTGGCCACATATTGTATTTTCTTAATTTTTTAATGATGGAAACCGACATTCCTTAGACTGATAGTTAGTGGTGCAGCGGATGTTCCATTATCCGATGTCTAAAGCCAGGGCACAAAGGGCGGAGAAAACTGAACGAGCTCTTCATGTAGCAAGACCGGTGTCGTATATCTGTTTGTGCTATACACAGGGTTAAGGCTTGTAGACTGACAAGAAGCGTTCAGCTTTTCGATTTACTGGAGAAAAAAACTGTGTTGGACAAAATACTCTATAAAAGTATTTAAGTTAAGTTACTAAATACCTGCTTAATAAAGTATTTAAAATACTACTTAAGTTACTTTCACTGTAAAGTATCTTGAGTAGAGTACAAATACTTAGAAATGTAATTCAATTACTTTTGAAGATACTTCCGCATTGCTTAATTTTGTATCGACGTCATTGGCAACGACAATTATACAGCTGCGCAAATCTGGTTTACCAGAATGGTTTATTAACACAACAACACAAAACAGCAAAAGAAAAAAAAAACATCGCTGGGTGATTTTTATGCAGTCATATTATAAGGAGCAGGGTATTGTCACGAATGAAAAATGATGAGGCGGCGAATAACTGAAGAAACTAAACGTTTAATGGGGCGAACTTGTGCCCAAAACAAAATAGAGATAACTAGCGTCACAGGCGTCGATGTCGGCGAAACAGCAGGATCGAGCGCTGGGGCGAGATTGACTCTGGACCGCCACATGGAGCACCATTTGTACCCGCGTGGATTTCTGGAACATTCGGCGTAGAACATTCGTAGCTCGATCAGACGACAAGTTTTTCAACTTGTGAGAATGTCAAGTTGAAAGAATAAATAAAAAGAGGAGTCTGCTCCCTGGAATCGAACCCGGAGCCTCCGCGCGAGAGCCAAGCGCGGAAACCATTCCGACACGCATTCTCTCTGCAACGCGCGTGGCAATATCACTGATAATGTTCCAAAACATTTCTAAGAAAAAAAGAAAGGTCGCTTTGGGGAGGAGATTAACCGTGGCGCCACAAGCGGTTAACTTTAGAATTACACGAATGGGGGCAACAAATACAATGACTCAGCGCTCGGCTGACATGACCGAATGCGGCGTCAGCGTTCGGCTGGAGTTCGTGTTCTCCGGTGAGGGGGAGTAGGGGCTTTTTTGTTACCACTCCGGCTTGCATGAACAATGCAGCATGCACGGTCCTCAGCTCAGCAGAAAAGCCGAAGTGGGTCAAGCCGCATCCTCTGACGACTGCTTTCTGGAGAGATCCGGCACTTAACGTCACTTCGTTTATTGTTTGTATTTTTACATTACACTGTGCCCCGCCCTCTATTGAAGAAAATGACATGGACATTCCCACAAGGCCTGTGGGCATGTGCACAGGCCTTGTGTTGGGTAAACACCGAGGTGGGACAACAAACGGGACAAAGCGCCTCGCCAATAGTGACATCGCTGAATATCACGTCCTGTGGCGCACCTTTGACGCATCGTTTAACTACAATCCATATTCCCTATATGGGGAGTTCACTATGAACCAACTTGGGATACGAATATGAGTGATTGATAACAAAAAAACCTACATAATAGCCACGACAGTGGTTGCACATTCTTCAAGTAGGTTGCGTTCAGAAAGGCACTCAACGTTGGAGGACGCTTTGTTGGCATTTAGAGTGGCCATACAGCTCATAGTTCATTTCCTGTCCTGTTCTCCGCTTAACAATAATCGTTTACAAACAGTGTTCACGAGAGAAATAAGTGCCGTGCTGACGGCACAAAAAAAAAAAAAAAAAAAAAAAAATCGACGTTTTGCAATAGCGTTGTACAAGCAAAAAAAAACTTATTTTTGTGTCTCCTTTTTATTTTCTTCTATTTGTTATTTTTTTTTTTTTTTTAAGCTCAAGTCTGCATTGTTGTCGTAGGTCGTTTCCCGGTCTGTGTTGAGTCTGAGTGTGGCAATCTTTACTTCCGTGAAACCACCCCTTTTGTTTGAGGATTTTTGGGAAAACTTTAGGAAACAAAAGGCGCCTTTGGGAAGGTGAGGGGAAAACCTTCATTGTACGAGCTTTGCACTGAAATATGAACCGAAATCGGCAAAAAAAGCGATGTTTTCATGTTTTCACCGTCGCTAATCGGAGCTAGCACCAGGATTATGGTTGCTCGAAAAAATGTTCACGTTTGCCACTTCATACCGAAAAACTTGGAAAATGGCGGAATGTCAAAAATGTATTTAAGATAATGAGTACAAGATATTCAGAAATGTAATTAAAATAGAGTATCAAATACTCTCGATCAAAAGTATTTGCAAGATACCAAGATAATTCAAAATGTATTTGAAATACAGTATCTTGAGTAGAGTATTTGAGATAGGCACAAGTCTGGAAAAAAATCGATATATTCAGGAAGCCCCAAAAAAAAAAAAAAAAAAAAAAAAATGGGCCTCAGTAGGTGCTCGCACTGGATTACGCTAATCACGTGTGTGGTGCACAGTTCGCGAGCCGGGCCAGGAACCTAAGATGACATTAGCACAACATGTACAGTCTCCGGCAATATGAAAGACACATTCTCCGATGCTGTTTATGCAGCGGTGCCAAGTCCGCCTTATCCGGACGCGCTTTATTTTGAAGGTGAAAATAGAACAAACCTTTATTTATTCCCAAACCCAAGCAATGTGTGCCTAGCCAAAGCAAATCTACCGTAGCCACCTAAAATAAAATCGTCAAATCGCTTTTCCATATTCCCGAAGGCTGTACATTCTTTGAATTAAGCTCGGTGCGACAAAGTGGAGAAACTAAAAGTCTACAGAGACGTTAAAGGACACATGCAAAGAAAAAAAACATTTTTTTTAAACAGCTTAGATGGAAAAAGGATATCATAAAACGATTTTACAACGAAGAAAAACAATTTTTAGAGCTATATTTACGGCGCTATACGAATTTGTAGTTGGCGCCCGCGGGCGCCGCGGAAAAGTGGCCCTTATTTATCACGTGACGGGCCCATATTTGTCACGTGGTGCTCGCGCTCTTTTGGAAGCTTCCTATGGCCTCTAAAAGTAACTTATTCATCTTTGTTTGAAGTATAACAAAAAAATAAGATTACTAAGTAACTTTTAGAGCCGAAAGGAAACTTCTGAAAAAGCGCAAGCAGACGTGATAGACCTGTGCGCCGGTCAGATGACGGCGGCGGCGCCCCGAACCAGACGAACTTGTGCGGCGGCGGTGACGGCGGCGTGGAGAAACGCGTTGAAGCGACGTTCGCACAACGCTCAGCGTGCGGCGGCGGCGTGGCTTTACGGCGCTGGCGACGCAGGGCGGTGGCGCGCGGGCCTACCACGTGACCAGCGGCAGCTCCGGCGGGCGCCAACTACATATTCGTATAGCGCCGTAAATATAGCTCTAAAAATTTTTTTTCTTCGTTGTAAAATTGTTTTATAATATCCTTTTTCCATCTAAGCTGTTTAAAAAAAGTTTTTTTTCTTTGCATGTGTCCTTTAAAGGGATACTTCAACGAAATTTCGGCGCTCATTTTTTGGTCTATGTGTTCAAAGGAGCAGTATCACATGGAACATACCAATATCTTGTTAAAAAAAAGTCTCGAAAAGGAATTTTAAAACGAATTAAACGATTAGCAAAGAGCACCTGGTGGATGTCGCTAACGCCTCGTTTGTAATGCCCGTCTAGGAACCTTGACAGCTAGTGACGGAGGTTGTCTCGCCTCCGGCCACGACGAGAGAAGGGGGGAAGGAGGAACTCCCCTCTTCCCGAGAATCCCTTTTGTGTGTCGCAGAAGTCGCTATTGTCCCCCTACAAGATTATAGAAGATTAACTCGTCACTCAAAATTCGTACAAAAGCAGCCGCTTCGGTGGCTGGAACGACTAGGCCATCCTCTCGACGTCGGCCTCGCCGTAGCTTTGCTCGTCCCGAGACCAATCGTTGCCCGAGACGACCTACGTCACACTCCGCTCGGCCTTTTCCGAGCGCTTGCCCGAGTTTGCCGTTTATAACGAAAAATACAGCCACCAGGCTCAAAATACAAACGTGCGATTGTCATTTACGGATATTGTGGATCATATTCAACCAATTTTAAACACGACGGGAATATTTCAAATTTCGTTGAAGTATCCCTTTAAGTGACTGCTTTCGCTGCCTTCTATGCATGTGGGAATCGTTGCTTCTTGGCATCAGAGATATCGATCAGTCTTGAACAAAACCCAACACTTTTATTTTTAACTGCACACACTCGTTCAAACAGAAGGGCCACCGTCTCGGGTTCACCGCTCGCTCGCTTTGGCTCCAGTTTTCGTTCTGTCAGTCTCGACTTACCACGCTGTTGAACTTCTCGGCTGCATCTGACCGCTGCGGTACAAAGTTCAGCTCGCCCCCGCGCTCGATCGTCTCCGCAGAGGCAAGCCGATGCCGTTGTCAAAAAGTTTCAATATTGCGTTGCTCGTGAACTGGACTATTTAAAGCACAACAACATGTTGTTTTGCAAGTGCATCCTAAATATATTAGCGTTAATTAATGAAAGTGACTATTTATCGCCAATTGGTGTTTGTGTTCTGTAAAAAAAAATTCTTCGCTTCATGTAAACTCAGTCCGTTTTCCTCACTTTTTTTTCTGCAAACTGCTTTTCCTTCTTAAAGAGGGCCATGTGATATTACATATTTTTGACATACACGCTGACAATAAAGAACAGGCAATTACATGGTTATTCGATCGCACGCGACGAGACACATCATGATTGGCGCCCGTGCCGGATGCTTCCTGGGTGTAACGGAGATGGGCCTATAGCGCGAAGGGCCGGGCGTGCTGTACGTGCCTTACAAGCTGTGTATAACACAAACAGATATATGACACCGGTCTTGCTACATGAAGAGCTCGTTCTGTTTTCTCCGCCCTTTGTGCCCTGGCTTTAGACATCGGATAATGGAACATCCGCTGCACCGCTAACTATCAGTCTAAGGAATGTCAGTTTCCATCATTAAAAAATTAAGAAAATACAATATGTAGCCAAGCACGAGTGTTCTCAATCAAAATGAATTTACCCGCTGCATTTGAACACACAAATAAGCAGTATAGTCTTTGCAGCGAAGCCGACCTGCGGAAGCTGCGTTTGGCCGTTCTGAGAGCGTGGGAGCGATTTCGATCACTTCTAGAGAAGATACAACAAAAAAAGAGGGCGAAATTGCATCAAGCCATTTGAAAGTTCATATGATCGGCAGCAATAATAAAAAGATTGAACGAAATAAAAAATGGCCCTTTTTGATAAAGTGGGTTCAAAATACCGGTTAATTTCATTTTCGACGATATTTCAAATTTGATATAAAAAATTCCGTGAAAATGAAATAAACTAAACTTATGCCCGTCGATATTCTATGTATAGGGCTACACCCGCATAGTATTTGGAAAGCGACAAATATAATAAACTCATGAGTTACAAGACTCTGAAGTTGTCACCGCATTGTCACGTGGGAGCGATTTCGATCACTTCTAGAGAAGATACAACAAAAAAAGGGGGAAATCGCATTAAGGCAATTGAAAGTTCATATAATCGGCAGCAATAATAAAAAAAAATTGAACGAAATAAAAAATGGTCTTTTTTGATAAATTGGGTTCAAAATATTGGTTAATTTAATTTTTGACGATATTTCAAATTTTATATAAAAAATTCAGTGAAAATAAAATAAACTAAACTTATGCCCGTCGATAGCCCATGTATAGGGCTACAGCCGCATAGTATTTGGTAAGCGACAAATATAATAACTCATGAGTTACAAGGCTCTGAAGATGTCTACGGATTGTCAAAGAGACGATGTTTGTCATTTTTTACCTTAATAAAAAAAATACAAAAGTATTTTCCTTTAAACTAAAAAATAGTCGAAATAACATACAAGATCACAAAAAATTACTGTGAGCTTTGTATGCTTTCCGTATTCATACCAGCGCACAGAACTGGGTAGAAAAATCAAGGAGTAAAAAACAGATTTTCACCCTGCTCCACTCAATATTTATTTGTGAAGCGAAATATTTTTTTTAAAAATTTTGAAAAGCGGTTTTGTTCTTTCCGGAAATGGGGCAATTACATATATTTAAAAAAAAAAAAAAATCGAAAGACCCACCCCGACAGGCGTGTTCGATTTCAAATGAAACCACCCATATAAATAAATTTATTTTAGGTTTTGAGATTATTGTTATATACCTTCGAGAGCTAGAAACACTTGAAAAAAAAACTCCCCATTTTACAGATATTTTTGGTCAAAAAAGTCCCCAGTTAAGGAGATAAAAATGTGATTTTTCAGAAAAAAAAGTTTCCTATTTCTGTGTATTGTGGTTCCGCAACTAATATTGTATACTCCTGCACATTTTTATTGCAATATCTGCAATATTTACGGAGAACAAAACCATTTTCAGACGGCCAACGATGCAAAATCACGTGTTTTTTAAATGTGAAATTTCTGTTTCCTATTTTCTAACTGCTGTAGCTTTGCACCGGTATGCCCTAGAATGATGATCATGCTCTGGGTGGAAAGAGCATTTCTTCACAGTTTCAGTACATTAAATAACTTTGCTTGAGAGCAAACTATTCGGGCAATTACACCATGGAAGTCCAGTTTTCACGTAGAAGAGGCTATGCGTATGGCCAAGAATTGAAAAGCCCACCCTAATTGAACACAAAACTGACTAAAACCAGCATTCATTTATAGAGCTTCACGTGGGTTTGTCTGCTTTGTATTTCGGTGATGCTTGCCCCGCCCATACCTGCTGATGTTGGTTCGTGTATTGCAAGCATACCCAATTTCTCACTTATTTCACAATCGATGTACAGATGCCGACAACGTAATGACTCAAAGAAAGCGTTTTAAGCTCAGACTCACTCAGCAAAGCCCTGCTGAAGATTGAGTGTAAGCAGGAGGCACCATCTATGCTCTTTGTGCCTTTTAGTTGCCACCACCACCAGTGAAAGCAGATGTAGTGGTGTGGAAACTTCAAACGGGTTTTTCTCAGCTTCACTTTTTTGCATCAACTTTCGTTTTAAGAAATCTATCATTTCAATGAATCACTGAATGTATTCTTTGCTGTGGATGTTTTTTAACTGAAATTTAATGAAAAAGGGGCTAGATATTTATTTTTCTATTTAAATAAAGTTCTTATTGCCAAAAAGTAGAGTTTTGATGAGGAGAAAATGCCCCATTATGTGGAATGCTTTTCAAATTCGGCATAAAAAAACACGGATTTTAAGGTAAAAAATAGATAGCCCCCCCACCATATGTCCTAGTTAAGGCTGAAGCTTAGAAATGCTCAATATTCTCTAGCAATTTTATACGATGGATTTCCTTGCCAAGTGAGGCGACTTACATCGATAGCTGTGTACCTCCCCCTGTAGCTTATTCGAAAACAGTCCTACAGAGATGAAATTTCATAGAGTGCATTTAGGCGACGAGATGAATAGACCCTCTAAATTTCATCAATATTGAACAGCTGGTTTAAAAGTCAACACTTGAAGGTGGTGTACCCCAGGGATACTACAACGAAATTTCGGCGCTCATTTTTTGGTCTATATCTGTTCAAAAGAGCAGTATCACATGGAACATACATACCAATATCTTGTTAAAAAAAAGTCTCGAAAAATAATTTTAAAACGAATTAAACGATTAGCAAAAAGCACCTGGTGGATGTCGCTAACGCCTCGTTTGTAATGCTCGTCTAGGAACCTTGACAGCTAGTGTCGGAGGTTCTCTCGCCTCCGGCCACGACGAGAGAAGGCGGGAAGGAGGAACTCCTCTCTTCCCGAGAATCCCTTTTGTGTGTCGCAGAAGTCGCTATTGTCCCCCTACAAGATTATAGAAGATTAACCCGTCACTCAAAATTCGTACAAAAGCAGCCGCTTCGGTGGCTGGAACGACTAGGCCATCCTCTCGGCGTCAGCCTCGCCGTAGCTTTGCTCGTCTCGAGACGACCTACGTCACGATTGCGTTGGATGTCACGTGCTCTAAGCTGGGCCTTCTCCGAGCGCTTGCCAGAGTGGGCCGTTTATAACGCAAAATACATCCACCAGGCTCAAAATACAAACGTGCGATTGTCATTTACGGATATTGTGGATCATATTCAACCTATTTTTGTACACGACGGGAATATTTCAAATTTCGTTGAAGTATCCCTTTAAAGGAAAATTGTACAGATATGTATTTCACAGCGCCTCTGCTTACCATGTAGTCTGTCTCATCTATAGAGTTATAATGTACGCTAGAAGTTCAACTGGCGCTAGGGTCTATGCGACTTCCCGGAGGCAAATTGAAGCAGACAGCAGCCAGTCAAGTTTTGTGGTGCTCCTGTGCTTTCCTATGGGAAAACACGTGCATTTTCTCTCTTCGCCGGAAAATAACATGAATAGCTTTTGTTATTTAGGTCGTACCGAATAGTAAGTACTTTTGTTAGCATTACGAAAGTGTAATTACCAGTGAACTATGTTAAACTTTGCTATATTTAAGGTCCAAACCTCTGGTCCATAGCAGGTATATAAAAAAGGCTTGAGGTACACCTAAGCACTTATAGTTGTGAATGCGAAAGCACGCACGCCCCTCTTTGCTGCCTTTAATCTGCGGCGTACAACGCGATGACCTTGGGCGTGGAACGGTGGAGCCGCTGCCTCGCGGACATGCAGCGCCATTGGGTGAGTGGTCGTTCAATCTGTCGTGTGCCTTGCGGCGCGAGGATGGAACAGACCGCAACGGTAGTTCCCAGTAAAACGAACCCCTTGGTTTATTCCATGCGCCGTATATATTGCCACGCGCCGTACAACCGATAAGAGGCGAGCGAACGCGGTGATCAGTGATAACACAGGATGACACCACACAAACTGACGTGCAGCGGCCAATGGGAGCCTCGTCGACGTGCGCCAGCCAATGGGACCGAAGTGTTAAAGGGATACTACAACGAAATTTCGGCGCTCATTTTTTGGTTTATATCTGTTCAAAAGAGCAGTATCACATGGAACATACCAATATCTTGTTAAAAAAGTCTCGAAAAAGACTTTTAAAACGAATTAAACGATTAGCAAAGAGCACCTGGTGGATGTCGCTAACGCCTCGTTTGTAATGCTCGTCTAGGAACCTTGACAGCTAGTGACGGAGGTTGTCTCGCCTCCGGCCACGACGAGAGAAGGGGGGAAGGAGGAACTCCTCTCTTCCCGAGAATCCCTTTTGTGTGTCGCAGAAGTCGCTATTGTCCCCCTACAAGATTATAGAAGATTAACCCGTCACTCAAAATTCGTACAAAAGCAGCCGCTTCGGTGGCTGGAACGACTAGGCCATCCTCTCGGCGTCAGCCTCGCCGTAGCTTTGCTCGTCTCGAGACGACCTACGTCACGATTGCGTTGGATGTCACGTGCTCTAAGCTGGGCCTTCTCCGAGCGCTTGTCAGAGTGGGCCGTTTAAAACGAAAAATACAGCCACCAGGATCAAAATACAAACGTGCGATTGTCATTTACGGAGATTGTGGATCATATTCAACCTATTTTTGAACACGACGGGAATATTTCAAATTTCGTTGAAGTATCCATTTAAAGGTGCCGTTGGCTAGCTTTGCGCGTGGTTTCAAGGTGCCGTTTTGCATGGTTTCAAAGCTGATGACGTAGACTCGCTCCATAAGACAGTTAATGCTTTCGCACTAAAATGAGCGACGATTCTAAGCAAAGTAACAATCGAATGCTGTGTAGTGTCTTCTAGGTTCGCCAGCATTCTGGTGATGCTCATATATTGCTAATATGCAAGTCCTGTCACATGAAAATGACCCTGTTGTGCATCTTTACGAGTGGTTAGAAACTTTCAAAACTTAAAGAATTAAGTATCTGGGCTATAGAAGGTATCATTTCATTCTTTCCTATGCCGGGCACCTTTTATTGGGCACCTCTTCTCTGGCTTCTTCATATTTTCAAAGATTTCGAGCGTGCGGGTGATGTTTTGAACGCAGAACAAGCATCTTCACACATATTCATGAGCAGGGAGAATAAAGGACTTATTGCAAGTCGGACTATAGTACGTCGTCTTCGCTTTGCTTTGATCGTCTATGTGACTGAGAGACATTCCAATCTACCTAGTGTGTATGAATTCGTAATATTTGCTCTTGTATTCAAGTACGGAGAAAAAATGCACTCGCTTCAATATGCAACAGCATGCTAGCGCCATTTGAACCTTTAGCGTCCATTATAATAACTTTGTGGCCTCGTCTTGGGCCGGAGCACAATCGAAGGCTTGAACCCATGTTAAAAGCAAAAGTCTCGTGGCATTCGCTGCACTTGATTGGTCTAGCCAGATGAAAGAACACGTATAAGATGATGACGAATGCCATAATGTTGCACTTCTACGCTGGTTGATTGTTCCCACTGGCTCGTAGCGTTGGCTGCGCTTTGACTTGTTAAACGAAAATTTCTTGTCAACCGCACCGGCAGGTTGATCGCCGATCGTCTACATTTCCGGACAAGGTCTGCAATGCTTGGAGCTAAAAGTGGCGAGAAATTTTGCAGACTAGTATGATGGTGGATACTGTAATAAGACAGAACCAGGGTTTTACACTCCTGATGCAATCACTTGATTATCATATCTGCCACATGCCTCCATGCTGTGTGCCTCAGGCTGTGGCTACACAGTACCGTGGCACTTGCGCCGCTGGTGTCAACCTCTGCCTCTCGCCAGAGCACGCACGTCAAGCTTCATTCCTTTGCACCGAAGTGGTAGGAGCAGTGGCTGACACGGGGGAGTGCCTAGATTAACGCGATTGGCACGAAAATTGTGCTCAGTACAGGGTGTCACAAAAGAAAACTTACACGGTCTTTTTTACCGCAAAAATAAACTAGGCATCGCCGAACGCTCATTCTTCGCCCAAAGGTAGCGCTAGAGGTCACAACCAGATGCCAAAGTTTCAGCCCGATCCGATAACTTAATCAAAAGTTATAAGTGATTTTCTGAAAATTTCAATGGGAAAATTGAGCCCATTTTTGCCCGTTTTCGGTTTCTGGTGCCATAGAGCCCCATGTGTTCGAAAACTCCGTCGGCCGCCATTTTCCCATTGAAATTTTCAGAAAATCACTTATAACTTTTGATTATCTTATCGGATCGGGCTGAAACTTTGGCATCTGGTTGTGACCTCTAGCGATACCTTTGGGCGAAGAATGAGCGTTCGGCGATGCCTAGTTTTTTTTTTTTTTTTTTTTTTTTGCGGTAAAAAAGACCGTGTAAATTTTCTTTTGTGACACCCTGTACTATTACAAGGCGACCTTCCTTGGTCTTGATTGTAGGTTGACCTCTAATTTTAAAAAGCTGTGCGAGAAAAAGAAAACAAATGCGGGGATATATTTGAACAAGTACGGTAGTATAAAAGACACTGACACCCCACTAAGATTTTTTTTTAAATTTTCTGACAGGTGATTAGTATGGTGTCAGAAGACTACCCAATTAATATTCTGCTACAGAGTCACGTACAGGGTGTTTCACGAAAGGTGGACAAATTCGATATTGCAAAAACTACGCATCGCACCAAAAAAAAAAAAAAGGGGGCTTGTGTCGTTTTGGTCTTAGGCCAGGGCCTATTTAGGAAAATTATTAAAGTTGGAGATAATTAAGTTGTTAATTATTTTCGCGTAATTAATTTTTTTAAATATTGAGTTTAAGTGTATGGTTTCATTTGGAATATTGCTCATCATAATCGAAAAACACTAAATCAACAAATTGCAGAACGATAGCAGGCACGCGCGGTTTTTTACGGCTTTCTGAAAAACGGCACAAATTCCACGGGGTTTTAGGTATCGGTTTGCAGTCGGAGCGCTTCTCGGCACCGACGACACCGCGCCCCGTGGAGAAATAGTGCAACCGACCTCTGCTGCGCTGTCCTCGCGCAACGTAACAGACGTCTATCATTCTGCAATTTTCCGAATAAAACCATGCCCTTAAACTCAATATTTAAAAAAAAAAATTAATTACGCGAAAATAATTAACAACTTAATTATCTAGAACTTTAATAATTTTCCTAAATAGGCCCCTGGCCTAGGACCAAAACGACACAAGCCTTGTTATGGTGCGATGCGTAGTTTTCGTAATATCGAATTTGTCCACCTTTCGTGTAACAGCCTGTATGAAACTCAGAAACGCAACTGCTCGAAACCGAAATTCGCGCACGGAGGTCTGAGAAATATGGAGTGAGTGCCGGAAATCACGTAACTACACCCGACCGTGTTTTTTTTTTGTTTTTTTTTTTTTTTCGCGTTGCAGACGACAGGTTTAGAGCGTTGGGGGTACCGTTTGCCGTGCGACTGCTTAGCAGTTGTGTTCCGACCGCTGTTCTGCACTTCAAGATGAGTTGTTTTGTACATTGTAGAGTTGGAAATGAGTCGTGAGCACCCGTGGTGTGTGTCCGTGATCGGCTCCGAAAATAATGCCCCAAGATGTTGCGTGAAGAGTCACGGGTTCTGCATCCGAAAGTGGCATTGTGCGGCAGATTCTGCAAAAGTTTCTGAAAGATCAACGTGACCAATGACTGCCTGCAATTTCTGCAGAACAGTTACCGGCACCTCGGAAAGCGGACGCTACTCGATTTATATGCTATACTTGCATTTTGTAGGAAGTGACTACATTAAGTTCGCAGGTGTCAAAAAGGGAGTCCCATAGCATAGTTTAGCGACGTTTCGTCCACAACATTTTTTTTTTTTTCAGTAATAATTGTAAAAAAGAAATGTTTAGAAATACAAAATGCTTATATAAAAAAAAAAATATTTCCACACTCTGGATTAAACCTGGGACCGCTACGTATGAAGCGGACACCTTTCCACTGCGCTACTCTACAACTTTAAATATTCGTTTTATACGAGACTTGATAGGGGACAACTGCCGGCAATTTTTTTTCCGAGTTGTGCCGGCTGCCGGCAGAATATCCACTTCCTAACAACATAGACTTGTGGATGTCCTTGGGCATAGGCAGCTTCCTTTCATGGAGCTTGAAGTACTACGATAGTTTTAATATCGTAATGCTTAGGGCAGACGAGGGGGAACTCCTTGTTCGTAGTAATGCAGCCGGTCGACTGTAGGTCGGAAAGTTTGCCGCCAATTTCCCTGCAGCAAAGGCACTCCCCGCGCTCGAAGTCTGGCAGCACCGCGCAATGGCCACATCGCACCTATACTTCGTCTCACCTTAGCATGGACTAACCGCGAATGCTGTGCTAGCGCGAGCGGCTACCCTTGACTGCCTTGACTGGAGCACTCGCTGCACGAGGGCTCGTGCAGACGCCGAGGCTTCATTCGAAGCAACTATCTCGCGCTTTTAGCACGCGCGGCTAACAATAGTCCATACTAACGTGAGACGAAGTATAGTAAAGACATCGTACGCATGCATATTAAACTCGAATTGCGCTTCGTGCTTGACGCTTGCGCGTTTTTCAAGCTCTTTTCAATAGACCTTTTGCGAAATTCCCAAGCGCCAGGGAGCATGCTCCGAGATAGTTACGCGCGCTGCACGTGCTGGCGTCAGCAGTAGTAGCTTTTCTAAAGCAAATGTCTAAAACAAATGGCATTTGCACGCGCGCTTGTCAACGCTTTATTTTGGTGTTTTACTTCGAATCTTTTATACGGGGAAGGCGAGCGCGTGTGGCGCGTGTCCATACATTGCCATCATTCTCCTTGATGCTTGGGTAATTTCGTGTTCGTAAGACGAGCGATGTCTTCGGTCACGAGAAGGGGCGACGACTCGGCGACGTCTTCGTGCAAATCGCCTTGGTGGTCGAGCGTGTCGTACGGAATGTTTCCTATTTGTTTTGATCGGTCCAAAGTATGACCCACGACTTCGATTAAATTTGGTGTTTGTGTCTAAACCTTAGAAAACGGCCCGTGACCACACAGAAGAGAGTGAGCGCGACGCACACGGGCCAGTTCTCGATCGGCGGTTTTCGGGCGGAAAGAAACCGAATTTCGAGCCGCAAATTTCGTTCTGGATAGTTGGGCTCTCATATATGTCACGTACAACTACAAACCCCGGCGAGCATAAATACCCTGTCAGTGCCCCCAGTGATGGAAGTGTTACGCCAAATTACAACATGAACGAAAGTCTACTACATCTTGCGCCAAAACGCCTTTTTGCTAAGAATTGCGCTACACCTGTGCCGAGATAAGCTTAAGAAAAGCTAAATAAATTTTGTTTTACTGGTTAACTCTTAATATTCAGAGAAGTACGCGGGAAACAAATGGTACAAATATGTATTTCACAGCGCCAGAGCAAATTCCAAGGCTCGAACACATACGGCAATGAATGCACACTAAAAATGCAAGTCGCGGGACATTTGCTGCACTTGATTTAGTCAATGAGGGAACACGAACATGAAGATAGAAGAATGCCATGATGTCGTGCTTACTGCTGTCTCCATGGGAGTTACAAGAATACACGCTCAACACTCGCAGTCATCGGCGCCACAAGTGGCGGCATCCCTTCTTTCGACTTTTGTCGACAAAATGAAACTAGTCGATAAGTAATATATATAATTTAGTCGCAATCCGTTAGTGATTGGGTCAAACGTGGCTACGGCCTTCAAGGTATGGCCGCCACAGCCACCACTGGATCCCGTGGCTTCTTGCCGAGGAAGAAGAGGGCCATGCCGAAGCAGCAGAAGGATGCCATCTTCAGACCCAGGATGAGGAAGTACACGTTCCTGTTGAGGAGCCGGTTGTCGTAGATGGCGCACGCGCCTTGCGACGACCCGCACGGCTCCTCCCACAGCACGCAGCTGGCGTCGATGGTGTGTCCAAAGGCGGCACCGGCCGGGATCAGACCTGTCAACCAGAGTTTGTGGTCTTTCGGAGTGAGCAAGAGCCGCCATTAATACGATAAGTTTCGTGAGTCGAGGCACTTCAGCCATCTCGGTGCTCCGAATCAAAGTTGCCAGTTGTCCGAGGCTTTATTTGAGATCGCAGAAAACACTTTTTTTTTTTTTTTGTCCTCCAGAAATGTTAATAGTCTGCAACAGAGCGAAACAATGTCGTCCCGACGCCGTAACAAACTCAGGAAGTCTCGTTTTCGAACTGTGCTGTTCTGAGCATCAAAATGGCGTTGCCCATCAAACCTAATTAGTAACTCTAGCTTTGAAAACGTAGCATAGAGATGGAAACATTTGCATACATTTCTATTCTTTCCGGAATGTACAAAAATATAGAGCTGTTGCATTTCTGTTGTGTGGCATTCTAATTTTTTTTTTTTTTTTTTTTTTACATAGAACTACGTTTTTCCGCACGTGGAAGGGGGTGCAAAGTTGGGAAGTCGATGTCACGAAACCTTGGTCACGGAAGTGACGTCACGCACGTCAAAATAAATTTGAAGTTATTTTGAACGCGGAAATAAGAAAACAAGAGAACCTGCGAGTTCTCATGCTTGACGACCAATGACGCGGCGAACATGCTATCGCGTCCGCCGCGGATGTGCCGTCGGCTCCTTTCATTCGTGTGCGCTTCCCGAAAAAACTTCTTGTCGTGTGTTTGAAATGGCCCGACAGCACTCCCAGGTTTTATCCGCCGACTTACTTCGATGCGATTCCGCGCATGCAACTCGGAGATGACGGCGCGGAGTGGCTGCAAAATTGCTTCTACAAGACTCCGAGCCATAGGCATTCACTTCTTGCGCACCCGCCATCGTCCAACACATATGAGACGAGAGGACAATGAAGACGATTTTATTTAATTTTTTTGAATGGTGTTTTTATGCTTCATGGGAACATAGCATGGTGCCCAATTTTTTGTAGACATTTGTGACGCGTATTTCTGTGCCTACGAAAGAAGTAAAGAAACCGAAACTGAACAATCTCCATTCTCGTTTCTGGGCCTCCGAAAACGGAGGTGACGTAGGGAGTGACGTCAAGTGTGAATAGTCGGTATCGGTAGTGATTTAGGAGATCGAGACTCTGGTAACCGCGGTGGGTTATAGCAGCGCGGTTACGCGGTCGTTTCGCCGAATCTGTCAACATGGACGGCAATGCCGCTCTCGCGAGCGAGTTCGAGCTTCCGTTCACTGACCGGACACCAACGGAACGGGAGTACGTGTGTGGCGGACCCGACGGAGACCGCCCAGCCGGCAATGAGCGGCCCGCACGCCGAAGGACGGACGCGAGGGACATGCCGAGGGGAAAGCGGTAGCGATCCGGCCGTTCCGGGATCCGGTTCCTCCGCGGACGTCCTCTTTTCGTCGTCAAAGGTTAGAACAGCCATCTACAGCTACCATTTTGCAGAATCCTTCGAGTACCGTGTTCTTTTTTTTTTATTTTATTTTGGTTGCCCATAGTTGCTCGTTGCCCGTTTCGCGTCCAGCGTAGCAAAGAAAAAAACAATTATGCTGCTTTATTTATGGTTTAGTAATCATTTCCGGTCCGATTTATACTTTTCGTGGTTATTCAAGCGGAAATTAGAACAGTATTCCTCAAAATCGCGAACCAAAACGTGACCGAGGGCACGTTTCTCGTTTCGCCCAATCGCTGACGCGTCTTTTGTGACGTCGCGCTTCTTGGCCCCGCATAGGTCACGTGAGCTCCGCTTCTCTTGGCTTCTCCCGCAACTCTCGGGGCGTCGCCCCAGTCGATCCCGGTGCGATTATTACCGCGTCTGTTTAATTGATTTGCGCGGCACACAAGCGCCGGTTTCGGCTGAAATTTGGGCAACGTGGCCTGAGACGTGCCTGGAACTCAGTTCAATCGCCAAAAAGGTGTCCGAAATTGCCTTCATTGTCCCTTTAAGGCACGACCTCTCTTATATCAACTCCCTCTTATTTCTTGTGTCAACCACACCTATTCGCGACTCCAGCAAAACGGACGCCACCAAGCGGGAAAACCGGGAACCAGCCGGTCCAGGTCGCTCCGCGCCCCTCCGCGTCTCTGGTGGCTTTCGCGGCGGACACGTGTTGTCGGCGCGGTGACGAACAATGTAATTTGACGAAGGTCCGAAAATTTCTTACGTTTGCCTGAGTGTTCATTAGTGTGGTGAAGCCTCAGAGATTGTTTCCTTCCATCACGTGTTTGAAAGCCCGTTCACTCCACAACACACGGTCGCGTGCTTTCGATTTCTTGGATGGGGGAGTAATCACGGAAAAACGTTTTGATTTCTTGTCTGTCTCGAATCACATTCAAAGTGACGACTACTTGGTAACTGATAAGTGGTTTCTTTATAAGGATGTAGAACAGTGAACTAAGGACGACAGGCGAGGCGTTTCACTGGAGGGAACACCAATGTTGCAGTCAAGTAAATGGGAAGGTTCGATAGCTGCTTTTCTTAAGTTTGGTTGTGTTCGATTAGCTTCAAGTTTGAGCCACCCACGCCGGTTGGTGCGTTGGCTATTCATCTTGACTGCCTTTCGCCAAAAAAGCCTCTGGACCACACTGAAGGAGTTGGGCTAATTTCGCAATTACTTGGTTCAGGAAAACCTGCTCGCTGCATATGATTAATGAGGGAAATTATTTGCTTTCAAAAGGTGGAGGACGCGTCTCGCAAAGTTAGAAACTGTCACGACATTATTAATATTATTATTATTACATAATTATTACATTAATATTATTATATTACATAAACCAACAGCAATATACGTCTACATTGCTCAGGTTGACCGGCCACAAAAAAATACTCATTTTATCCATTCAGGGTTCGAAGTCAAGTTCAATGCAGAGAGGTTCTGCGTGAATCTTCGATGAAGACTCTCTTCAGTTTGTCCGCATTCGTCTTCGTGCTACCGGCTAGAACCATTTGGCTAACTTTAACAAGTAGCTCTCTGACTTTCAAGTTTCAAGTATACTTTTATTCAGCAGTTCACCTAATAGCTAGTCAACTACGCTCATATTTCAACAAGAATAATATACTAATATCGCTTTAGTGGGACATAGTGCGTAGTATAATACATAACCCGCTCGTCAAAATGACCTCTCGATTGCTACTAAAACCTGAATTGAAATACGAGTATCAGCTGCTTAGAGGGGCGCCAGCGGGTTAACATGCTCCTTGGCTCAAGAAGCGCTTGCTTAATTTTCGTAATTTTCCTGCAGCCTGTATTGCTGACCGAGAAGACGATTGGAGCTGATTCTTAAACGCGGATACCCACAAAAGCTCGATTTCACGGTCAGATAAGTCGCATGGTCGAGGCATGCGAGTTAGCTGCAAATTGCTCTCGGTGAAACAATTCTGTAGTCATCGCCGCTTTCCTTAGATGATCAAAACTGATTAGAGTTTATTACCGTCTCTCCGGAGCCCATAGTTTCGGTTTTGAACGAAATCTCCGAAACAAAAGTTTGACATGAAAATAACAAAACAAACCCGGGAAAACAAAACTATGGTCTGTCAGTTTATGTGCTCCGGTTACACTTAACCGTCTCAGTTCAAATACCTATAAAATTGGGCATTAAACAAAAGAAAATCTGTTAAATTGAATGCGCCACCCCTGCAGGCAGCCGGGCCGAGCCGACGCGACCTGGACTCAGCCGCCATGTTTGTTTTGGTGGTGGCGCCCCCTATAGGTTGCTGGAGTCGCGAATACCCACGTAGCAGGAGAACGTTCTGAGGACATTCCGGGAATGTTCAAAAGAACATAGGCAACATTCTTGGAATGTTGCAAATTTACGTAAGAACATTCTATCAACGTTGTCAGAATGTGGTGCAGGCACTTATCGCTACATTCGGGGAATGTTTTCAAGGGGATATTCTTAGAACGTTCTGAGAACGACATAGAACATTACCAGGACATTCAATCAACATTCAAATATCCTAACAAGGTTCTAAAGAACGTTCTCAAAACTTCCAAAGAACTTCTGCAACGTTCTTTAAATGTTGCAAATTTATGAAGGGACATCCTTTTAATCTCCTCAGAATGTGGCGTGGGTACATCCCTACATTCAGAGAACATTTTCTGAGGCTTAATTACAAAGATTCTACAATTACGGTCTGCTTTAAAGCACCAATGAGCCGTACTACATATATGGATGTGGTAAAGCTCCTCACGGGGCGATCAAAAGCTTTTAATCGAAAGATATGTTTAGAAGGCGCAGGCACAAGATTCCCACTTTCCCAGCGCACCAGCCTGAGCATGTACTAACTGAAGTCCTACCTGTCACTTGTCAACTTCTTTCATTCAAAATGCACCGCATACATAACCGATTACTCACTCCGAACTTAAGAACAGATACACATGGCATCCCACACGCAACTGCAGGATATACCTTGTTTTTTTTATGGTATTAACGCCACCCACATGCTAAAAATCGGGTCTATATTCAAAACTGCACCTCTGCATACCCAGTGAGTGGCAAGTTCGTTATCAAGTTTTGAAAACCATTGCTTTTCTCCTACACCTTATATCACATTCCTCGTTAGACACGTATAAGATAAAACTGATCCCTTATGCTAAGTTTCCAGAAACTCCACTTAATTTGCAAATTTTTGGCACAAAGTGGCATATAGTGGATGGTGTTTCGAACCACAGGTTGCGTGAGAGCTCCGTAAAATTGGCTTCACCTGCGAAAATTCTAGGAATGTTCGCAAGCGAACGTTGAAAGAATGTTGCTCATATGAATGTTCGAAGGCGAATGTTTCGAGAACATTGTGCATACGAATGTTCGCCAACGAACGTTCCTAGAATGTTGAGAAGCTTACCTTGTAGGGAATGTTCGCATACGAACGTTCCTAGAACGTTCCGAATGGTGTTTTAACGTTCCTTCAACATTCAGAACATCCAGGGAATGTTCGCTCGACATTGGCTGCTACGTGGGTAGTATATGTTCGCTCGACATTGGCTGCTCGTGGGTAGTTCTCCGGACATTTAGCTGCCTAGTACAGCTATGCACAGACCAATTTTTTAGTGGTGTCGGAACAGGGCGGGAGGCTAACGATCGTTTCTTTTCCAAATATTTAAAACGATTATTCAAAACAATGCGGGGAAAAAAGCAAAAACAAAAACAACAAAAAATCCTACTACACCTCCCCCCCCCCCCCCCCCCCCCTCCCCCTCCGTATCTCCCAAACAGTTCCGACATGCACTAGAAACATACCTACGGTTCTACACATTTCTCATTCATTGCTTTTAAAAGTTCTGATTTCTGTCGAGTGAACTGAGAGATTGGACTTGGACTTTTATCGTTGCACAGTTTAAAATTGGGTTGGGGAATTTTAACAATCAAGTACAGTTCGCTTCTTTCGGTTATCGAGCTTCCGTTGAAACCATTCAAAATGTGTAAAAATTCTGAAGATTATAGTGACGTCACAATATCCCCGCTAAATTTAGCGGAGAAATATCCCCGCTAAATTTCACGGGAAAGCGCTTCACGTGACGTGACATCACGTGACGTCATAGCCCCCACCCCTTCCTTCCCTCTCGCTTCAGTTAGCATCCCGCTCCCGTCGTTTGAAGCGCCATCTAGATTGTTCTTGCAAAACTGTGCATTCCTTAGAGAACGAGGAAACGCCATCTAGGCTTTGCATCAAAACGTGCATTACATACAATACACTGCAGTTACCATAGCAGCCATCATCAAACCGGTATCGCGTCGAACGACAAGAGGCCAGAGAGAGGCGAGCCGGGGGGCGGGTACTGCTCGTGCAAGCGCCGTCTATGGGCAGTTTCGTAACTGAGCTAATCTAGTAACGTTGGGGGAAAGGTCCGCGTGACATCATAGGACGTTACAATTTCCCCGCTAAACTCGGCGAGAACTATTTCCCGCTAAATCGGGCCAAAACGTACACCGTACACTCATGAGTTTACGGAAAAAGCGTGCGCTCCCTCATGGGTTCCTCGGATGAGTCCGTATTGTTTCATCGAAATACATTTCGTCGACACTGGCAGGTTTCGTGGAAACTCGTTTGCTATAAAACGTACGGTGTTGATAGGGCAAAAACATAACGTACCGAATGCTCGCACTATTATCCACTTGATTCCGAGGCCGACAGACTTGTAATCTTCGGGTATGCACCTGCGTGCGAAGAGACCTCAGTGAATATTCAAAACTTGCATGTGTTTATTTTTTTTTGCATGTATTGTTTTTTTTTTTTTCAATTTAGTGTGCACTCTAAAAAAATACATTATTGAAAGCTTCTCTGACGCCCCAAGAACTCTTTCAGCTCGTGAAGAACGGTTTCGTCTAACACTATCGCACCCTTGCGCACTAAAAATGCCACTTGGCGGTGAAGAACTCTTTCACATAAAAAAAAAAAAAGAAGAAGCTTAAGAGCCCCGTATAGGTTTTTCACGAAGAATCCTTTTAGGGGATCCTTAAAGGGATGCTGAACCGAAATCCGGATTCCACAAAACACGCGACAAAAGCGTGCAACGGGATGCTACAAACACCAAAACATCACCCATACAGCGATATCTCGAATGGATGACCGTATTTTTCAAAAAAATGAGGCGCATTTGTCAGAAATGTTCACGTCATGTTTCTCCGAGAAGGAGAGGGAACGGCCTCGCGTCTTCTCCGCCTCGCCGCCTTGAGGGAGCGAAGCGAAGAGAGGAGGAAACGAGATATTTCATGTCATGCGCCTCGTCGGCCTGGTTCAATCTCGACCTCTTTTTCAAAAATACGGCCGTCCATACGAGATATCGCCTTACGAGTACTGTTGTAGGGACTGTAGCGTCCCGCCTACATCTCCTGCATTGTTCCTTTTTTTTTTCTTTTTGAAATCCAAATTTCGGTTTACCATTAAGGTAACTTTATAGGGTACAAAAAATGGACAAGCCGAAAAACCCCTAATAGTGTTTTTACGAGCAGGTTTTTGATTTCAGAGTGTGAACTCTGTTTTTTTTTTTTTAATTCGTCGGTGTTTAATACACGCGGGGAGGGGATTAACTTGAACTTGGCATCCATTTAGTTGAGCACAGGCAGATTGAACAAGAGGGTAGATGTTTACTACGCAACTCGGCGGGAACGTTCCATCAGCGGGCTTTAATATTTTAGTTGATCTGGGCATTAAAAATCAGCGGTCATTTCTTTTTTCGACCTTACACTACCCTGTTTCAGGTTAAGAAAAGCAGGGCAAGCACCTCCCGCGAAGCCTTGCACCCTTTCCACTTAGCAGAGCGAACGCCGGAAAGGCGAGACGAAGCAAGGTGGGCGAGGATGGACTCGCCTTCTCCCCCGCGGTCGCTCTGCTAAGTGGAAAGGGTGCAAGGCTTCGCGGGAGGTGCTTGCCCTGCTTTTCTTGTGCTTGTTCGTGCTCACTGTATCAGAATCTACATTCTCAAAGTCTTGGCGTTTATGATGACTCAGAAGTGCCTAGATAAAATACGCACTTCGTGCTTCTTACAAAAGTCTACATACTTTTTTTTTTTTTTTAACGGCGCTGATTGGTTTGACGGTGCAGGTTTAGGAAGGACATTTTCCTCCATGATAAAAAAGAAAAACACCGAGACAAGAAAGAATAAAATAACGGACAAGCACACGCACCTCCACAGAATGCGCTAGCCGTCGCTACTTGTAAAAGACGGTGCACATCATCCAAGAACTACGATTTTTGTCAGACAACAGGACTGCAAACTTTTCCGCGGAGATCATTGGAATCACATGACACTTGGCGCAGATGATCACGCGAGTGTGAAGCTTATGAACAGTCAGTCCGCTGTGCACCGCCACGTAAGTGTGGTTCAGAGACTGCCTCATCCACCGCATGAAATCGAAGTAAGATCAACGTATACACGTTGTTTAGGAACCGAACCGCGTTTGTCCACGCCACGTGTGGGCACTGCGCGTGCGCGGAAACGAGATTCGCGTGAAGAAGCGACTGCCGCGCGCCGAGCCGACCCCGACAGCAGCGCTACCGCAGCGTCGTGACGTCATAGTCGCGCGTTGGAGGTCGGGAAGCGTCCGCACCTCAGCGTTGCAGCCACTGCCGGAGTGCTGAGGAAAAAGGTTGAGAATATGATGGCCGCCAGTACGGGAATGAACACGTTGACGAGGCTGCACGGGTTGCGGCACTTGTCCCGCACGGCCTCGATGTCCACTCCAGTGCCGGCCACCGTACCCAGGGGAGAATAGCCGGCAGCGCTATCGTTGACGCAGCGGCAGACGGCATATGCCTGTGCGTGGTTAAGCGTGCATCGTGTAAGGCAGGATTCGATAAGGACGTTTCGTACTACAAGACAAGACCTGACCTGAACTAACGTAACCCAACCTATCATAGCCTAACCATGTCCAGAACGAGCAGGCCCGTACAGCATGCTACGGATCAAAGTGCGGCTAGCGCTGGGAGGTTATTGAAATAAGTGGGCTAATGCTGTCACAGCCGGCGTCATATCACTAGACACCACTCACCGGTAGTTTAAAGTATTTCATTTGTAAAATTGGTACGAGGCCAGTATATGGCAGGTAGAAGAGCTTGATGATCATTTCATGGGTCGTGCGCTACAAATGTTAGCAACTTATGTGATATGCTGGGAAAAGAGATTCGCGTGGGGCGTTCCTTATGTCTAGAAAATGCTTCGGGTCGGATAAGCAAGCACATGTTTGACAATCTTCAGCGTAGAGCTCGGGTCCGCGCGTTTTCAGAGATTGGTGCTTGAGACGTCGAAAAGGCTGCTCGATCTATAGGGCTCGAGGATACTTGGTGACCTGTAAGGATTTGGACATCTATCAAGAGTTACCGCCCCACTTCTTAAAACACCGATTTTTATTTTACTGTTTTCGAAATATTTCTTGGGCGCGCCTTCGGATTAGTGAAACTAACGTATATTTGGCGTTGTCACAAATCAGTGAAGAAGCTACGTCTTTTTTTACACCTGTTGCTCAAGCTCCAGTGTGTAACTATACGCGCATAAACAATATAAACATAACTGATATACGTCTAGACTCCTGTATGGCTTGCGATACAAATGCCGTGCACGGTATAAGCTCTTTATTTGCTCCGGATCGCATTTCATAAGTTGTTGCTCCAGTTCATGGGACCCCAAGTAATCAATCGGTGGTGTTTGTTCGTATCCTTAGGAAAAGCGAATGAGTAAGGTACTCCGGTTGCATCCAGTGACATAAGGTTATTAAAGGGGCTATGCAACCATTTTTTTACTTTGCGCAAATACCGCTTAGAACGGATCCCTGAACGGATCCCTGACAAAATTTATTATCTACGCAGACGACACGAGCATGTTGTTTCATGAAGATAGCCCCGCAGAACTCATTGAGAACGCAAACGTTACGCTAGCAAAATTAAATACATGGAGTAGGTATAATGGGTTAAAAATAAATGTGAATAAGACAAAGGCTGTTTTGTTTCGTCCGAAGGGTAAAATTGTTAACATAGACGAGGATATAATGTTCGATTCTTCTAAAATAGAAGTGGTACAAGCATTTAAAACTTTAGGTGTCTTTTTTTCAGAGAACATGTCATGGGATGCTCATGTAAATTTTGTCACATCAAAACTGTCAAGCATTGTTGGCCTAGCGTATCGTCACAAAGATATTTTGCCTTTTAGAATAAAGTTGCTAATATATAACTCGCTATTTTACTCACAAATTAATTACGGCCATTTAATTTGGGGAACAACCACTCATACAAATCTACAAAAGATATTTTTATTACAAAAAAAGATTCTACGAAGCATTTGCAATGTTTCACCGGAATTTCCAACGGAAAAATTATTTAGCCAGCTAGATGTAGTAAAATTTTTTAACATGTATCGATATCGCCTATGTGTCAAATATAAAGCTGAAATTAGTATGAATGTACGACATCTTGTAAGCTTAGCTGACTTAAAAGAAAAAGTATATGCATATCCAACGAGAGTCAGGGAACCTTGGGTAGTCCCATCTTTCAGAACTAATTATGGCCTTCAAACCACTGCATTTACTCTTCCAACCACCCTCAACTACTTTTGTGCGCAACACATCGAGCTTGAAAATATGTCTGCAGATAACCTTAGGAACATAATAAGTCTTAGCCAAACTGATCAAATGTGAGTGGTATGTTTATATGCTAATTTTTTGTTATATCTATACTATTGCAATTGTGACTTTCCTGTTTTGAACATCTTGTTGATGTATCATTTGATTTTTCTGTTAAATATATTTTTCCGCTGCTGACTTTTGGGGGCTCGGGACTAGTCAAGCTGTTTTAACAGCTTTTTTTCCAAGCCCCCACCAACACTGTACCTCATTGTTGGAAATAAAGCTATTATTAATGACCTATGAAACACGCCTTCGTTTTTCCCCCGACGCATTAGAAGTCCCAGAAAAAAATTAAAGAAAAACGAGCAGCGTTCACGCCCTCAACTCGCAGCCAGAACAAGCGGCCACGTGATCTGGAGCCGATTATATGCCGCCAATGTTGATCATAGCCACGCACTGGGTTTGGCAAAGCACAGGACACGCGCTGAGTTCCAGACATTGTTATGGCTCGGCTATTGTCGTCGTTGCAGCGATTGGACACGGGCCACTACCCGAATGCTTCTCGAGCTACCAATTATCACGAGCCCAAATCGAGTGCCCACGCAATGCTCGGGTCCAATCTATGAACCGCATTCAAATATCGTCATATGGGTGTACTGCGATCCCCGCGTTACGTCATCGAATTTTGCAAAGGAGAGATTGAATGAAAATGATCGCTTTTGTCCTTGAAATTACACCGCAACAAAGGAGTTTCTTGGCCAGTGGCATTGCATGCGAGTATCCTTGAGTCCCACTAGTGCCAGCAAGCTCGTGTAAAGTGAAAAACATTCCAATTGAATATCGTTGCACAGCTCCTTTAAGGCGTGACCATACCCTGCTGCTGGCGGTGGCGTACTCGCGTAGGCAGCCGGCGTAGCAGGGCGAGTAATAGGTGTAGCCGTCCCGACCGCACACCGGGTTGAAGCGTGACTTGGTGCAGCTGCACTCTCGGTTGCACGGCTCCGCCAGGGACACTGTCACGTTCGCCACGCTCAAGCTGAGAGGAGGAAAAAATCGCCCGATTTAGGAATTCCGGCAAATGCACTGAACGTGCAATAACACTTGATTAGGTGCCTCTGCGCCCACTAGATTATTCTACTAGTACGCAGTTCCTACCCTACTACGCAGCGGGGGGAAGGGGGGGGGGGGGGGTTGCGCACCGTTCACTCCCCCGCCCCCCCCTCTATGCGTGCGTGCTAACAGACATGTACGTAACGCGTTACAAGTAACGAGTTACTTGTACCTAGTTACTATTTTCGGTAACGAGTAACGTATTCAGTTACTTTTTAAGAAAAGGAACGAGTAACGGTATTTAGTTACTTTTAAGGCCAAGAAACGAGTAACGGTATCTCTTGAGGAGTAACGTGTACAACACCGCTTAAACGGCCTTGTTTTTATTCTAGCCTTAGTATGTGTCTATAGCGACAAAGGCAGATGGAAAACCCGAAAAACAAATAAACAGTATGACAGTACAGCAATGTATATCGCTGAACACGTCAGTCGAACAGTTCGACTGACGTGTCCAGCGATAAACGTTGCTGTACTGAACTCTACAGCTGGGAATGCCCTCCACCCAGCGAGCACAATCAGGTTCGTTGGTTGAACTTTCTAGAACCGGGCACGGACCGAATGTAAACCCGGAGGTTGCAAACACGGGAAGGCACATAACCCATTACCCGCTGTCCTCAATGAAGGCGCAGTTCCCGAAGATTCAGCAGCTCTTCCTGAAGCAAACCACTGCCGTTCCTTCGAGCGCGTCAGTAGAACGACGCTTCAGCGTCACCGGAGATGTATTTTCAAGCAAGCGGGGAAACATAACTGATGAAAACTTCGACAGGCAGCTGCTGCTTAAGGGAAACGACTACTAAAAAGAAAACAATAAACCACGAAACAAAAACAGTTGTGTATTTGGTCTTCAAAGTAACGTAAAAAGTAACTCGTTACTTTCGAGGTAACTCAGGCGTTTCTTTTGAGAATCGGTAACGAGTAACGTATTTAGTTACTTTTTGAGCGAGTAACGAGTAACGGTATTTAGTTACTTTTTTTGGGTAACGTGTACATGTCTGGCGCTACATCAACCAGCAGCAGCACCTGCACTTGGTAGGTGATGCTGTCTCCCATGACCACGTATGGTGCGACCAACACTAGCAAGCAATGTTCATGAATGATTCCCATATAAAGTTATCACTTTAAAACATTTTATTATCAACATCGTTATTCGGACCCGGCATTATTAGGGAGTTTTAGTAGATCGTTCTCATAACGATACCCAATACTCCGGCGACGCCTTTGTGCATGCATCATGTCGTTATCGGAGGTATTGAGGTCTACTAAAACTCTAATGTCTGGGGAAGAAAAGAAAAAAAGTTCCCACCATTAAAAACAGGGCGTAAAATTGCATGCCCATAAAATGGAGGACTAATCATGCCACTCGCCGAACAATTTTCTAGCTTCTCCACTTAGGTCTTCCCGAACGTGTATTCGAGGTTATTAAATCCTTTATAAATTGGTTCCTGATTTTCTTGTCTTTTCTTTTTTAATGCATCAGGCGGGGTCTTGCAGCAAGCGTCTTGTGCGAATATGTTTGCTCATACCGCTGAAGTTCTGTAACGCGTTTTTGTTTCACTTTACATGTAACATGCACCTTTCTCGAGAACTCTCATCAATCCGCCTTCCCCCTTTTAATGCAAAAGTATTAACTGTCCCATGGAGTGAGCGGACGTCATCAGCTTTGAAGCCGCACCAAACGGCACTTAAACTCCTTTCTCGCAAGGGAGCCAAGTGAAGCTGCGATCATGATGGCTCCCAGTTTTGTTTTATGTATATGAGACCCTTAAAAATAAGTGCATATCAGCGGTATTCATAGCTGAACCTGTTGCAGTGAGGGCGTGCCGGTGGAAGGCACTCACAATGCTTCTAGGATGTGCAGTCACAGTCATACTTGACTACAGCAGATACTTAGCCTATCTTGATATATCTTGGCCTTTTTTCTGCGTTCGTAGCGTGGATACTTTTGCGCTAGTATCAATTTATTTTTTATGTTCCATTACGTCTATGCCATGGCTTCGGTTTTCATAAATATGCTACATTGCTATTCCTTAGTCGTTTTTTCTGCATTAAAATCCAATCCCGTGCTCCAGATAATACTGATTGCGGCTGTGTATTCTGCACAATCAAGGTCATCGTTCTTGACAGACGATAAGTGGGAGCTCTTACTGAGGTTTCGCGGTGAGTAGTCTGTTCAAATATGGTTTTATTCAAATCTACCCATTGTTTTTATTTTGGTTTCAAATGGACCGTCGCCTGTCCCACTTAAAGTCGCTGGGAAAGTAGCGCCATTACCTCCCCTGCCCGCTAGCCGGACACGAATAGATACTAACATACTGGTGAAAAAACCTGGCAAGGTGATTGGCTGATCGGTTTCAGTTGCCATGGCAATCGCCATTTCGGTTCATTCAGATCTTCGAAAGGGTCGTTCTGAACCAAGATCGCTATGGAGCATCATCGTTCTGCAAGCGTTCCTCAATATAAGCGTCTTTGGAGCTGTGCATGCAATCCACTTATCAGTCATGCTTATATACACATATCTCTAAAGGCTGAACTCCATGGAACGAATTATGTGACGAATAACTGGCGAACGCCGCCCGACGGCGCGCTCGTTTTGCGCGCGACGTAGCAGCCACTGGGTTGATTCCACGCGCAGAGCAAAAGCCGCCGGGCAAAATTCGTCGGTTATTCGCAGCATATTCGTCCCATGGAGTTCAGCCTTTAAGCTACCCGTCGGCGCACCAAGAAGGGAGATCGGCTCACCAAGGGTGGGCTCAAGGAGAAACTGATCATTCCATGAACCAAAATGGCGGGGAGCGTATTGGCGCTACTTTCACAGGATCCAGCGACATTAGTCCCACTCACAGGCCAGTGGTGTACCCGACGTTGCGGTAGGGTATGTTGTCGCAGTGGAAGAGCAGCACCGTTATCAGGGTGATGGGCACGGTGAGCACAATCACGCACATGCGCACAATGCCTGCCGCGCCGAGCTGGTAACGCGAGACCACGAGTCCCCCGAGCATGATCCCGACCATGGCCGTGGGAATGGTCACCGATCCTGCACAAATGGAGTCCATAGTAGAGCTACTAAATGTCCGTAAGGTGAAACACTGCGACAGCTGAGGTGTAACGTCGGAGCCGCTAAGGTGTCAATTCGGAGCAGACGGACTGTCTGAACGGTAAAGGTGTGAGCGCACACCATAGAGTTCACATGGGAGTTTCGTATTATACCGCGAGTAACAAACCGGACGAAAATTCCATGGCGTTTTGGCATTGAGTAGAGAGCATTTCGTGAACCTGTTAAACAATTTTATGGAACACGAACTGGGACCGCCTTGTGGTAATATAAGAACACTTCGAAAATTGTGCGCCCAAGTTTGAAGTCCAAGGAACGACGAAACTGCATGATGAATCGTTCCCTGTCGTTGGTGTGGCTGCCTGAACGTCATATGCAATGTTATTGGAAACAAACTAACACCGCCTTGTGGTAACTAAACAACACTTCCAAAATCGCCCACTCGAGTTTCAAGCGTGTAGCTCCACCTAATTTCACGCTCGTGGTTTTGCCGGCTCAACATCCACCTAGCTTTATTCGTTTTATCGCCCGAGAACATTTCTGTCATAATTAGCGACAAGGCTTTGTTTTTATTGTTTCCATCATCAGCATTCTCATGTTTATGTTTCCACGTTCCGTCATGGTGTCGCGTGACGATGTATTGTCACGTGACGTCTGGAGGTCACATGAGGTCACAGTGTCATGTGACGTCATGACATCAAGTGACTCACGGTGTCACCTGACGTCATTAGGTCGCATGGCGTTACTGTGCAACGCGACTTGACACAATGTCACATCAGGGTGTCAGCTGACGCCAGGTTACAGGTCACGTGATACGCGGCGTGATGTCAATATGAAATCTTTTGGCGGAGTGCCGTAAATGTCCCGCGTCGAAACGGGGCGCGGTATACCGTGTGCCCCCGAATCCGGGTGAGGCCTTTAAAGTAACCGCATAAATCGGCTTGGTGACGTATCGTGCTATGACTTAACCACAGAGGTGCCTATAGGTGGTGGAGGCATCACATCACCATTTCAAAGAACGAACTTACTGCGTAAAATATATATAAAAAGAAAACAATAACTGTTTTTCTCGATCTAGGGCGCCCGTCTGCTCCGCGCACCCTCTGACTGGTGGCACAACCGACAGATGGCGGGCCCCTGCAGCTTAGGGAACCTTCCCTACAGCTGCTGCTGCTGTAGTTAAGTATGACTGTGACACTACATTGTAGTCACAGTCAAACTTAATTTTTGTGCTAGCGCAATTGGGGATCGTTGCGATTCGAGGATGCGACTTGCTGAGCTTTGAATAAGGTGACAGGCAGGGCTGCGCAGTATCGCGACACAGGTGTGTCGCTATAATATTTTATAGATACTTTCGAGTGTCTGCATCTTTGTATCAAGATACATTTAAAAAAAATGTATTTGCATCTCAGTAGTGAAGTACATTTACAACGTGTCGCTTCTATCGCGATACTTTGCCAGACTTAGCTACCTCGTTACATTTGTTGCTGTTTTTACGATAAATGTATAAGATAAAAACACCTGTTTGGTGCAAGGTGCTTTAGAATTTATATGAGCCCACCCTATAACATAATCCATCGCAGTCACCAACATTAAAAAAACAACTATGGCTTAAAGAATGTTACTTGCAAGAATAACAGAATATGCTCCTCTCACAAAGCCCCCGCTATCCCCAATTTAGCAGAGCGAACGCTGTAAAAGAGTTGAGTGTAAAGAAGGTACGGCTCTGTTGTTCAATCTCCCCAAACTTTGGGTGACTCGGAAGCATTTAAGACGCCAGTTTGAAATGCGCCTTTCGTCAATCATGGAACGCAATCCTTACCGTTCAGTAACTATGTGGTTCTCCGGGGATGACATGTTTTTGTAGCGGCGTTAATAATAAATAAAGAGTTCGAGGTAAGCGGAAGTACGTACAAATGATACAAAAAAAGTGAAAGCCGTATACAACTCCCTGTAACGCCGAATTAGAGCGCAGCTCTTGAGGAGGAGGAGGGAAGGGTAGTGGGGTCACGTGGGGGGGGGGGGGGGTCACGTGACCTCGGGGGGGGGGGGGGGAGTCACGTGACCTCGAGTGGGGGCCAGGATGACGTCATCGTGATGACGTCATCATGGTGACGTCACTGATTACGTCATCAGTGACGTCACCAGTGACGTCACGCGTCCCATAATGCACCGCGCGGTTACGCCGACGCCGCTCAAGCCGGAAACGGGCGCCTAAGAGCTGCGCTCTAAAAAAAGGAGGAGCACAATCACAAATTACCATTTGCATTCGCTATGAACCTCCCCACGTAGCACCGTTCGGAAACAAATGTATTTGTAAAAGTGTCTGTATCTGTATTCCGGAATAGGTTTTCGCCTTTTGGGTACTCTTTTTTAAAGGTGTACATGAACATAACAGTGTCACTTGACAAATATACATATTACATTCATTACCCATAATCATTGAAGCCGAGGAGGCGGTCATGCTGAACTGCGCTTGCAACATCTTCACCAGGAACGACGAAAGTCCGCTAGCGACCATCACTGCAAACAGGTCGTCTGGTTAATTTCCAGACTACTTTTATACACCAGTAAACCGGCCTTGTGCATGATAAGATGGCGAAGGTGAACACGGCTATAATCTCACATTCTGCAGCGCCGGCGAAGCAGACCAGGATGAACGGCTTTATTCGTATCAACGCCAGGAGAGTGCTCCTTAGGTTCCCGGTGCCGACGCGTCCGCATCCTGCGGAGTCGATCTTTTTCTGCGCCATGACGCACGCGCGTTCTACAAAGAGAAAGGCAAGAATAAAATAGCTCATTTCAGGGCACTATTCAGTATTCTATTGCACAGCCCAGCTTGCAGCTTTACAGTCTAGCGCGCGCGTGATCGTTGCCTCAGAATGCGAGCAAAGCACGCGCCGTACGCGCGACGTAACATGACACCTGCCAGAAGCTCTTTAGTGCAACGGTCTATGGTCGCCGACCGGATCAGAATGGGAGGGAGGTCTTTCATTGGTGCCACCTCCAGCGCGAGATTCGTACCTTTGATAGCAGTTCAGCGTCTTGTGCACCGTGGTCTTGTGACATAGCCACCTCTATACTCATAAAGCCTGGCAGTTCGACGACGGAGCCATAGAGTGGCCGTTCGCAGATTAGGAACGCGAGGATCTGGTAGCACAGAGCTTCAAAGAGTCATTTCTCGGGGACCTGGACGTCAGCGCACAGCTTTTGCAGCGGCGAGGACCCGAAACTCACTTGTTCGCTCGGGAGAAGTGTGTTTCTACGTCTCGCCGCAGCGGGGCTCCAGTCACGTGGCTCTCCTCTTATCCGTTGTCTGCCGCTCCACCTTTTCCATTTCGGCGGCCGTTTCTCGTGGCGATCTGCCAGGCTTTGTCGGTATATAGGAGGCTATGCTTGTGAGCTTCAAGCGGGCAAGCGCCACCAATGCACAACGGAGGGCAACGTACTAGTGCCGGAGGCCGGGAATCAGAGAAAGACGCCCTCTCATCCTTCCAGTGCCTATTACAAATTTTCACGGTTAAATATTCAGTTCCTCTACGAAACATCGCTAGAGTACTACTATACTCTGTTTCACCTTATGATGTACCGCAGGAAAGGCTACAAGCGCGAGCTCCTTGCTCTGGGGCACATCCCGGCGGCACAAGCTCTCGTGACTCTATAGCCGACGCTATGAGCTCGCGCTTCTAGCCTTCGCTGCGGTACAACATAAGGTGAAACGAAGTATAGATGGAAGAGTGTCGTGTCCGAACTTCGATTTCTGTGAGAAGCTGTGCACGCGGCAAGTGCATGTTGTTGTTGTTATCGATTTGTAACTCGGGTTTGTGGTCTACCTGGGACGTTGAGCGTTAAAGATGATACATGCAGCGGTAAAATGCCTCTTGCGCGCCGCGCTAACCGCTGGTTGGTTTCTGCAACCCAGCAAATGCTTGTGTACAAGCTAATGAGGAAGGTGGCGTCACTATCGATTTGTATGTTGCGCGTTCACACCAAGCGCCTCGGTTTCCTGGCGGCGGTGTTCGATAACACTCCTCTTATTTCAGTACATTTTAGAATTGCTGCGTAAGCATGCTATCTATAATCTAGATTAGAGGATAGGCCGAAACAGGAAACGCAAAGTGGCAATTAATTGGACAGGGACATCCATAAAAAAACTGACTGCTGAATATTATGTCGAATGAGTGTCAGGAATTGAATGATTCATTAGACATAATGAAACATAGCGCTCGTTACGTTTTAATTACCATCTTTGTAGCATCAGTGAAGTTCCACGAGTGAAGTTTGAATCACAAAGACACTAAATCATAGAAAACTATTAAGGACATAGTGTTTGAGAGAGCCTATAGATTGCCATCTTAGGCACCTTACCTGGCAGTTCCGCTGGTAGAAAACTAACAGGCAAGGCGACAGCGAAGCAGAGCAGGCCGGCGTACAGAAAGCAGAGCCACCAGGCGCCGACCCAGGCGCTGCTGTCGCGGGTGAGACCAAGCCTACACGATCGAAGCGTCGAAAACGTTTGTTGGTAGCTCATTTACATGAGGCACAGTTGTTTATTTCATAATCCTGGAAGATGCCGTTTGAGCTCTGTAGCCAGCAATCCCCTAAAACTATTCTTTCCAACAGGTTCTAAGGGAACACAAAAACGCGTTAGAACGTTAGTACCAAGACTGCGAGACGATTAAAACTTTTAATTGATTAATCAGTGCTACTTGATCAATTAAATAATGTATCAGATTATCAGTTGGTACAGCCTGCACTTTTTGTGCTTTATTCGTGCTGCTATTTGCTCTTCTAAGAAGCCACGCTTGTTCATATGACCGATTGAAACGAATTATTTCTAATTTTTTTTTTTACACGGGGTCGTTCCAGCTGAATTTTGAATTTGATATGTCAGCACTATACACCTTGACTGGAACGGACTGTATCATGATGAGCCGGTCTCTTCGTTCTCGTGCTTCACTTCTTTTAATAAAATTTGCTTGTCAAACGAAGTAATAACTAATAAACACAATCAAAATGGGTGCTCACAGTTCGGGGTTGACGTTTTGGTCGACGTAGTATTTCAGGAAGTGTCCATTGAGGACGAACCCCGTTGCCGGACCAACCACCGCACTGGCTTGAAAAGCAGCTGCAATTTTGTTTTCACAAACGGTTCTAAAACCAACATTGCTGAGGTAAGTGCCAAACGCACAAGCACGTTGAACTGATTAGAGAGATGCAGTTGACCGTTTTCAGACCGTACGCTGCGGAAAGCGGGCCGCAAGTATGTGCTCAATCCATTCTTTCAAAGTCCCGCTAGAAAAACGCAGCTCTCTACTTCGTTTCAGTTTAAGTCCAGACGCAGCTGATGCTACCATCACGAGCTCCGGGCTTTCAGCGTCCCTGCCAAGCGCGCACTCTTGTTCGGTGCAAGCACTGTATAAGGCCACATGCTCGCGCATGTAGCATCGGCTGCGTTTGGACCACACCGTGGTTTGGACTTCAGCTGAAACGAAGTAGATCGTTTTCAAATGTCCACCGCTACGGGCGCGCGCTCCAGAGGAGGTTTAGATAAAACCCCTTGATAAAGGTGTTTTTCACAAGTACCACCAACCATTGTTGTGGAAACGCGCGAGGCACGTACCACGAGCGGGTGCTCCGCCGCCATTCGCTTCCAAGGGCCGCTCATTTCAGTGCTGCGCCGCTATTTGCTCATAATGGCCGCTCGAGACACGGGCCACGTGCGCTCGCACATTTGATGCTACTTGCAAGACAAACGGAAACATATCGAGGGGCTTTATGTTTAGATGTTGATTTAAATGACAGTTTGTTTCTTACATGATGTACTGTACAGAGCGCGACAGAGCATAAACGAAAAATAAACAATTTTCCATATTTTGGGGGGTGTAGATGTTGCAGAATCGAAGATACAAGTGTAGTGGACTGTGTTATTAAGCATCAACTGAAACGGTAATATTTAATGCTAGTCACTTTCATGTATGAGTAAAGCACAAAAAAACCCCGCTGTCATGTTCGCACTAACAGTGTCGCGCAGTGCATAAAAATTTGTTAACTCTATTCACGAGAGAGCGTGCCCGAAGGAAGCGTTGAATGATATCACGCGCTTGTGCCAGTAGCTTTGACGGCGTTGGTAACGACGATTCAGACATCTTGATGTTTAAACTTATATTGTTACCAGCTTTCTGAGCCGTTATCTGGAATTGCAGGAAACAGTTTACGACCTCTAGAAATTTCACAGCAGTCCGCGACAGAGCACAACGATATCGCCTGAGCTTCGGGCACTTCATATTTAGCTGAGGAAGTATAGCGTTCTCGAATCGTTACGATCCCCAATAGACCCTTTTGAAAAGTCCATCAAGCAACATTGGCAATCGCCATTTCTCGGTGACATCCCACACTGCCTGGTGATAGTTAGGGGGAGAAAAGTGGCTTAGAAGGGCGGGAGGAATCAAATGTTTGTCTTTTTAGACTTAGGCTAGGTGGCCCAAGCTACCGCCCGTTACAAAGGGTATAGCCATTAACGTCCATCCACCCATCCATCCATCCATGGATTTCACGACTAACGCTGACGCGGGCTTCGTGTCCATATGCATACTCAGAGTATGTGATCAAGCAATGACGGACACGCGTTGGCTCGGACTTTTGAAAAGGTTCTATAGACCCTTTCCGAAATTCAGTCGTACCACTTTAATTCCATCATCATTCGAGGAACAGCATCTATGCCATTCCAATGGCGGCCTTCTGGTGACTGATAAAGGAAGACACTAAATATGCTCCTAAGCGGATGATGCAAGGCCTCCACATTCGAAGGATTAGTACGATGCGACGTAGGAATCGAGCACAAGAGCTGCGTAAGCGTTCATTTCTAACTCAGATTCAGTCAATTTGTGGCTGGCACAGAATCGGCTCTAGAGGCCTTTGGTGCATTGAATTTTATCGAAGCATCTGCGTGGGCTGGAGCTTTGTTCTCACTGGTTGTATCTTCGTCACCATTGAAACTGAAAGTGATCAAGAAAGAAGTACATATTGAACACTTTTTCGTCTGCCGCTGACTTGCGAAAGTGACGGTGACCGATAAAATACAAATTCATTACCGCCGTGGGTATGACAAAACTTAAACTGTTATGTGAGCCACCTGATGGCATTGTATTTCAGAACGGGTCTATTGTGCCCGCTCCGCACTAAGCGCTAAAATGGCGGCGCCTGCAAGAAGTTCGGAAAATGGGTTGTCACTACTCTGAAGCGGAGCCTATCTTGTGACTCTAGTCTGAATTGTGAGAATTTGAGGGAGGGAATATATTTAAGAGGAGAATACGCTTAAGGGGGAATGTCGGCAAGACTGTTAGTGATATGAAAAACCGGCCAATTTCGCTCTTGAACAGATTGCAGTACGCGTACCGATGTACTTGGACGAGACTGCCCTGTGAAAGTTCTCGTCCAGGTAGGCAACGCCGAGGGTGAAGTAGGGAGAAGTGCCCACTCCGTTGAGGAGGTTCCCGATCCAGAAGAACCACTTGTAGCTTCGCAGGTCTCCGGCGTCTCCGCTGCACGCGCTGTCGTTGCTCGGGTGCGGGTCGCACGTGTCCGGCCGAGGATGGCTGAACGAGTACGGTGGTCCCAAGAAGTACGGCAGCGTCATGGTGAGCGAGCCGACGCCCATCAGGCACGTCCCGAAGGCCATGAACAGCGGCTTGTTGCGGTTCTGGCCGAAGTAAGTCACCGGGAGGAGCACCTTCGAGGAGAGGCGATGTACTACTCGATATATAACCTTTCTGAGTTTAATTGACCCAGATAACTATAACCCAGGAAGTGGTGTCCTTTGGACAAGTTGCAAGATAGATCCCGTTCGTTGAGAAAGCACCACTCCGCGGGAACTTGCCCCATTGTGCCATTTCCGAGCGTGTAAGCCGATTACATTCGAATCTTTTTTTGAACTCAGTGTTTCACGCGGTGTATTTTCTTTCATTGTCCAGTGATTTATGCCCGTCATACGTGCGATGGAGAAATTGATAAGGGACAAAACACGCGGTACTTATACCGTATTGCAAAACGACTGTCCTTATGAAAGGTGTCGAGTTTGGTGTAAAAGGGGGAGTCAGAAAGCGTCTTGCTGTACTCGTTTAAACCAGGCTCGACAGCGACAAGAACAATCCTCCGGTAATACTTGCGTTTTCAAGTGCTTGTTACTTTAGAAGTGGACAGAAGAGCAGAGGAAACCAGGCCTGATATAGACGTACCGAGAATGAAACCAGGCCTTATATGGACGTACCGAGCCTGGTCGTAAAATAACTCTTAAGGGTTCTTCGCTTGTCCATATTTTGCACCCTAAAAAGTTAATTTCAACACAATTTAGAGGGGTTCTTCGTGAAAAACTTATAAGGGGTTCTTTTAAGCTCCTTTTTTTAAGTGAAGGAGTTCTTTATCGCCCAGTTGCCTTTCTAGTGCACCAGGGCGCGATAGTGCTTGAGGCGAAACCGTTCTTCACGAGCTGAAAGAGATCTTGGGGCGTCGAAAAAAACCTTTCAAGAACAGATTTATTTTTTTTTTTTGAGTGTGCCCCAGGTTGTATTTATACCTTATACTTATACGCATCATGAGAGGATTGCCCTTGTGGTCGTTGTCCAGCTTGGCGTAAATAAGTAGGGCAGAAAACGTTCTTCACTTCTTATTTACACCAGGCCTTTGCATGCCCATAGCAAATGCTTGAACTGTAGCGTCTTTTGGACAAATTCTTATGATTGCCTCACGATTGTTGTCCTTTGTACAGCAATAATAAAAACAGCTTTTTGGCCATTTCCATTATTGGCAAATGCTTTTCGTTTGTCGTAGTTATATAAAATTAGATAAAAAGAGGACAAGGCACCAAGTAGGATTTGATGAGAGCGTACCAAGAGCGATGAGACGCTGTACAGGCTTCCGATGATGCCCGTCTCGACGCTGCGAAGCTGGTAGCGCTTTTCGAAAGTGGCGAGGTTGGAGTTGACGCACCCGTTGGTGATCAGTCCCTGCATGAACGCGCAGCCGCAGAAGAAGGCCACCACGCAGCCGGGGCGCCGTAGCACGCTGAGCACTGGACTGCAGATGCCGTGGATCTCGACGCCGTGGCAGGTGGCATCGGCCACGGACAAAGACTTAGCGCTGGCGTTGTCCTCCGCCAGCGCTGCCGTTTCGGGAAAGCCGCTGTCAGTCTTCTTCTTGAACGAGCGCTTTAACAGGTCGGACGCTGTCGTGTCAGGGTTGAGCTTGCTGTCGCCGGTACAGGGCACGGTCTTCATAGGTTTCCAGAAGGAGCGCTGCGTACGTCTCAGTTTTATGTCGCGGACATTGCTTGGGAATGTGAAAACACTGTTGTCTATTTATAATAAAAGAGGGCTCCTGGAGGCCTTAGACGTTATGTTAAGAAGCTTAGCTTAGCGAAGCGCAGGCACTGCTAGTTGGAGGCTTCGGAGGGGAGTGGAGTGGGGGAGTGGGAACCGTGTTTTTCATTGTCCATGTTTTGACATGAATAAATATGTTCGTACGCGAGGGGTCACTGTCGTTTCGGCCGATAGCCGCATTGCGGCCGAGAGTGCATTACGGCCGAGAGGAGCGGAAGGGCCGGGAGTGGCTTTGAGGCCGAATAAGGCATAACGGCCGAGAACTGCATTAAGGCCGATAGTCTCTTAATGGGCTAGTGTGGCCGCCTTCTCGGGGGTCGCGTTGTGGTTGACGACTTTAGTTGCCACCAAATAAGATAGATGTCGCCACATAATTGTATCTCTCGGTGACGGCAAATACTGCGTTTTTGGTTTTATT
This sequence comes from Ixodes persulcatus, assembly GCA_013358835.2. Classification (NCBI taxonomy): domain Eukaryota; kingdom Metazoa; phylum Arthropoda; class Arachnida; order Ixodida; family Ixodidae; genus Ixodes; species Ixodes persulcatus. The sequence continues at coordinate 763,684 of JABSTQ010010691.1, read as the reverse complement.
GTTTCATCTTTCACGATTAATTAAACATGTGGTGCTTTGACTGTTTCGACTAGCTTTTCTTTTTTGCTACACTCCGTGTCAACATTTTTTAGCAAAGGGCGAAGGCTATGCCCTCGTGAGTCAATTAGAGAGACGGAACGAAGCACGTGACACTTCTTCAAGGCAAGAATGCACTCCGACGGTGAGATAATTGTCATGTTCTGACATTCTGATGGCCCACGTGTTTTTTATATTTCCTAGTATGTGTTTTCTTCAACGTGTCGCTGTAAAAAATACCGGTGGCTTAGCTCGGCTATGCCAGGATATACATAGCGTGAGCTTATGCGCACAAAGTGAGAGGCGCTATCAAGCGGCTCCGGTGCAGCGTCAGACTTGGCTACTGCGCAACGGAGGCGCACAGCTGGGCACGCGGCGGCGCCAGTGCGTCTGCCGCGGCTATGACGTCGCTCCTCTGGAATGCGCAGACCGGCGAGGCGGGCGCGGTGGCGGTTCCGGCGCGCCAGCTGTGCGCCGTGTGACGTCACTGCTCCTCGCGCATGCTCAGCACGGAGCACGGCTAATTATGCGAGCCACGCGAAACTGCTCGAAAATTAAGTAGTTTACAGTATTCGGAGCGCCAATCATTGTAATCTGAGAGGAAACCACGGCGATTGACGAGACTAAAAATATGTTAATTTCATCCGCTATGCTCAATGTGGCGCCATCTATCTTATTTGGTGGCAACTAAAGTCGTCAACCACAACGCGACCCCCGAGAAGGCGGCCACACCAGCTCATTCAGAGACTATCGGCCTTAATGCAGTTCTCGGCCGCTATGCCCTATTCGGCCTCAAAGCCACCCCCGGCCCTTTCGCCCGTCTCGGCCTTAATGCACTCTCGGCCGTAGTGCGACTATCGGCCTTAGCGAGATGCTCCCGTACGCGAGACGTCTTCTATGAGTCGCACTGACAAGACAGGGAGGACATAGTTGTTTCAACCGGAACCCCCCCCCCCCCCCCCCCCCCCCCTCCCCGCCCGGCATTATAAAGCGTTGAACAGGGATCGGCTGAAGTTTAGCGCCTTAGGATGTGTGCGTATTTGCGTAAAGAGCGCTCGGTCGTAATGGACTAAATAAGCGACAGTAATCGAAGTGTGTTACCATATGTTTGGTTGGCGACCACCGCTGGTATCGAGGATTGAGTATTATCAGAAGTATCTGGGGGCCGACTCGATCACCGTGTTATGGCCGTATCTTTGGAACAGCTCGTGTTGTTGCCCATCATCGTTTTTCTTTTCTTCTACGCTTTGAGATTTCACATGCTACGCAGAGAATCGGTGATTTATTAGCGCCGAGATGTTTCGGTGGCGCCCTCTTATGGTTTCCCTCCGTGACGTCACGACTGGGATTTGCCTCGCCGTGACGTCACCAGTTGTTATTCTGGCTACTTACCATCGGGTGCGACGACGAGTTCGATGGTGTGTTTAAAAAGCACAGTAGAAGCTAGGAGCCATCGCAATCCGAAACTTAACACCGTCAAAGTTGACAATCTGACAACGCTCATATGCCCATGGTTTGGCCAATCGTGGAAAGCTGACCGCAGCGACGCTTTTGGTCGCGCACATCGCTAATAGCAGAGAATCGGTGACCGAGTATATGTATATATATATATTTTTTTTTTTGCTCACCACAGTAAGGAGGATGTGGAGCGTAAACTCATGCTGCAGAACCGATGTGCATCGTACTCATCGTACCGGTACTGACGTCGTCGTGTATTATTTGGGAAAGTGGGACACAAACAGATACGAACCTACAGACGACCAAGACCTATCAAGGCGCTTGGCTGTTCGGTTTCTGTTGCCATGACAATCGCCATTTCGGTCCCGTCAAATCTTCGAAACTGCGAAAGCACGGATGTTCGAAAGGGTCGGTCGCGCCAAAATCACTATGGAGCGTCATCGTACTGAAAACATTCCTTGTCAGTATAAGCGTGTTTGGCACTGGGCATGTAATTAAGTTATTAATCGATTCATGCTGATCGTTACAGATGTCTCGTAATAATATTGTTCTTATTAAAGGGGCACTGACAACCCAAAGGTCGTATTTTTTTTATTGTTTAAAACGATGCAACTTGTAGTCATAGACACGCAAAAAAAACCGCATCGCGAAAAACAATTTTCCCGCGCGCGCGCGCGCCTTTTTAGTTTTGGCGTTTGTATTTCCCGCCGCTCACCTCCTCGCTTCTTTTGATCGGTGACGTCAAAAATCAGGAAATTTAGAAGCTTTCTAGGTGACATTTCTATAACATTAAATAACGGCAATCGTAAAACATGTTTTTTAACGCAATTGCGAACGCACTACGGCTCCTCTTTTTGAAATACCAGAAATCAGAGTTCGGTGTGATGTTGCTTCCTAGATTCGTACCCTCCCTCGGAAAACTTGCCGGCGCTCGTTGGCGAGTCGGGGAAAAACCGGTTGTTTCCCGCCGGCGCCCTTCTATCCCTCACCTCCTCCTCGCTTCTGGTCGCCGTGGCAACGGCGGAGGTCCGAAAGAAAGTCGAGTCGCAGGAGAACGCAAAATTTGAGTCACTGCACTGGCGCGAATCGCGCGGGAACTTCAAATTCGACGTTTGGAAATTGTTTTTTTAATTCACAAATACTGAATTTTAAAGTTTCAAATTTTGAGGGTAACGTCCCGACATCGTTTTCAATCGTTTCGGATAATAAAAAAAAAAAAAAAAGATTTTGGTGTGTCAGTGCCCCTTTAAGTATTTCAAGAAGGTAAATGATTTTTTAATGCCGCCAAGCACCGACGCCGCAAGTGGAGTGCTCAAATGTTTGCGAGGCTTAGCATACACAATAACGACGAGACGGAGATTACATTTCCTCTCGTTGATGAAACTAAATGCCCACGTGGTGGACGCGGAAGCAAGATCTTAACAGAAAGCATAAATTTGCTCGAATGTGATATTTTGAAAGCCTCTTACGCACCTTTTTTTTTTTACATAGATGGGTTGTTTTGAGACATAAATGATTTAGATGTATGGTATACAAGGCCTGTGGTATGAATGAATTGAAGCAATTGTTTCGTGATATTTGTTATGCAGCCAGTTTGGTAGCTGGTGGGTGCACTGTGCCGGAGACCTGCAGCTAAAAGTAGGCGAGTGCACTCAGTCCGTAGGCCTGGTGCAGAGCCGTTTATTGAGAGAGTTTGGCCATACATTGGTTTGAATAGGCGAGCGTCTCGGGCCAACCACAGGCCGCGAAACAGCCCCTAGCGGTGGTCGCGTGCTCTAAATTTGTGCCACGACTATACTTCGTTTCACCTTATGTGCGAGCGAAGGCAAAACTGGAAGCGCGAGCACGGAAGCTCCGTGCGTTCAGACTTTGCTCGAGCGCGCGAGCTGGGGAGAAATGCAAAAAGCGCTGGTCTCGCGCTTCTAGCTTTGGCTTCGCTCGCAGGTAAAGTGAAACGAAGTATACTTTGAGCCGTGCCGAGCGGAACTCCGCGTCTCAAGACGCTCGCGCACCCCACCCTTTGCACTGCTTTCTTTCAGCCAGTCTCAGGACGCTGTTCTAGCAGTGCAGACAAAGGCATGGGCACGAGCGCGTGGCTTTGGAAAGTGCCTCCTATGCACGAGGTCTCGTACAAACAATAGCGTTTCGCTGAGCTAGGCTCACGCGCCTGTGCCTTTGTCTTCACTGTCGACATTTGTGAGATGGAGTAGAGGTCTCCTGATTGGTCGACGCTGTGTCACAAATTTAGTTTACGCTCTAAGCGTGGGGGGAATATTCGGCGCTGGCGGCGGCCTTTGCTCCGCCTATTGTCCAAACTCTCCTAATATACGGCTCTGGCCTGGTGAAGTCCATCAAATGTGGCGCACACCCGCTTTTGATGATTCGATGCTACGTGGATATTAACTCTATGTACCTTCTTTTTAAAAGACAGAAGGAAATAATTGCACTCGTATTAGCCGCCGCCTTCGGCAGCCTTGAGATGCAGCTACTTCGCAGAGGACGGCGTTTTGGTACACTGCCACTCGCGTGTCCGCGTAGCTGATTCCAATACTGCATGCTTTGCCCGCTCTGCTGGTATCTGTGGCCGGCCACTTTCAGGACCAGTTAAGAAACGCCAAGAATGGACCTTTTGCCGAATTACCCAAGCATCAAAGAGAATGCCGGGAACGTAGGTACACGCGCTGCGCGTGCTGGCGTCTGCCGCTGTAACTGTTCGAAAGCAAAAAATCTAAGACAAATGGCACTGTAAACATATAAATAAGACAGCACAAACGAACACAAGAACAAGTAGAAGAAGGGATACAGCGCTGTGTCTGTGTCCCTTCTTCTAATTGTCCTTGCGTTTGTTTGCGCTGTTTTATTTATACGTTTACAATGCACTACCGACTAGCCCTCCTCCAAACATTACGACAAATGGCACTTTGCACAAAAGCTTTAGTTTGGTTATATACTTTGGATCTTTCGTATAAAGGAGGCGAGCACGTGCAGCGCGTGTACCTACGTTCCCAGCATTCCCTTTGATGTTTTGGGTAATTTAGCGAAAGTACCATTGATTTTGGTCTGGCACTTCCACGTGGATCTTTATTGAGAGTCGGAAAAAAACGGTGTCTGTCAAAATCTGTTTTGGCCAAGGGTATGCTTTCGTCAGGCCTTCGTCCTCAAAAACTGCGACCGTGCGCTGCCGCCAGTAACTTCCGATGCAGAGCTTACCCGATGCCGCGAACCCATAATCCAATTACGAAACTCGAGAAACAGAGAATTAATTTAATATTGCCAAATAACTGTAAATCCTATCGTGGCGTATGAAGCCAAAGGTCACAAATGCTCATCATGGGAACGATAAAAAACAGACCGTAGCCGTTAAAATAAATATTAGGCTTTATTTCCATCATTATTTCATGGCGGCGATCAAGAAAACCAACTGCATACGCAGCCTGACGTGTCCGACCGCCTACAGTCAGGCTTGGGAAGTAATACGTTACTTTTTCAAGTAATCTTGTAATTGCATCGTTACTTTTTTGCGGCCGTAATTTGCAATGTAATTGCCTTACAAATATTGGTAACGGATTACTTCAATTACTCGTTACTTAAAAAAAGAAGATAATACTGAAAGTGAAGCAATATGAGCAGGCAATTCAGCAGCATAAAAATAGCAAGTTCAACCAAAAGCAACACCACCAACAACAAACATAGTGAAAAGGAGAATAACCGAGAAAAAAAAAAAGATTTTTGGCATGACCGGTTACTAAACGAAAAAAAAAAAGTGCAATGCACATACAAATATGCCGAAAACAAAAATCAAAAAGGCAACGCCGAGCTGGCGTTGTCTTCTTGATCTCCTAGCGGAGGTAGACGCTGCTACTGAGCATGCGCGCCGCTAGCTTTGTCTGCAGAAGTCCAGGGATCATTTCCGGTCGCCTTAGCTAGCGGGATGGCGGGTGTGGTTGCAGCTTTCGCTCTCTTGTCAGCTTACAGGTTAACAGAGTGCACCTACATTCTTTGTCATATGGCGAATTCGCGTGGTTCTTTCTGCGCGCTCTCGAGCGCTCTTTCTAGAGCGCGCGAGATCGGGTGGTGGAAAAGGAGTGCGGTGGCCTGGGGCGCCTCTCCCTCTCAGAGCGCTCCCTAGCACTCCGTCTGTAGCCATCAGAGTGCGGAGCGGCACAGGTGTCACGTGGTAGATGGACGGGGATCACGTGGTTTTGTTGTCGATGGGCGGCAGTGGTCTGCGGTGGTCTGCGGGGTCCGGCTTGACGGCGGTAAATATCTGGTTCTACCAAGTGCTTGTGCGTTCGACGGTGCGAGGATTACAGCATATATGAAACGACATTCACTTATTACCGTGACAGGAAAACTCGATGTGGGAAGTATTCCCAGTGCTTTTACGATATCGTTCATCTCACGGGGGTGAACGCGATAAGCGTAACCGATGACGAAACAGCTCCCAGAGCTCGTCGCTGTTTTACCGGGTTTTGTGGACTCTTCAAGGAATTTTCAGGTTTGGTAAGGCGCGTTCAAAGGTTTGTGTTGTAAAATAATGGAAGAGCCGACTACAATGCAGTGTGATTTGTGTCACATGGTGATACCTGCTATGTCCCGTGGGCCATGTTTGCATGCACGATATTCCGTATTGAGAAAAATGCGTTTTATTAACCATTTCATATTTGCCAGTTCTGCCGTACACATGACCACTATCGCAGCGCGTTCACTGTCGAACGAAACGCGATGAGTTGACAACTTTTTCCAAACATTAGTTTTCGTTCCGTTCTGCGAAAATCGATTCTCATGCTGCTGTGTTTTTTCTTTAAATTCTTTTTTTATAACAACATGCTGATGCGTAGAACAGTTTATAGTCCGTCACAGCTGTTATTTCATCACGTTGCGAGCGTAAATTTCGTTCAATTGTCCGTCGTACGTTCTCAATTTTCTTTATACATTACCAATGTCAAAAAGTTTTACCCGTGGCCGGTTCGAGAATGTCAGAGGTCTCTGACCCCGGCAGTTGTGATCGGCTGAAAAAGATCTTGAGTAGCTCTTGCAGCGAGGCTGGGGCGCTCTGTTGAATCAAGGTCAGAGGAAAGAGGCGACCACCCAAGTTCTTTAGATACAATATGTTATTTTTACAAGGACTACCATAATACGGGCGTATGAGAAGTGGTAAGTAGTGTTGCAAAACATTGAACAAAAATTGTTTCTAATATTCCTTCATAATGTAAACAACGCGACTGACAAGGAGGAAGAAAGACTGGACGACACGAGCGCTGACTGACAATTTACGGTTTTATTTTCATGAAACCAAGAAGAAAATAAACAAAAATGACCCTCTACTCAAGAAGCAATCGCGATCGCGCATCACAGTTTTTTTTTTTTTTTTGGCGCCTCTACAAAATTTGGTCTAATCAGTGACGTAGTGCACACCCCTCACCCCGATCTAAAAATTCTATCTCGCTATCTAAGAGCGCCAAGGATGCCTGACTCACGCAGGTTGGGCCTGCCTTTCTTGTATTGAGAGCCTCAACAATCTCCCGTGACTTTTGGTCTTTGTGACTAAACAACACGACGGCCTTCTCCAGTACAGGTTGGCAGGAGGAGTCTCTGCAATACAATGCCAAGTGGGAGCACGCTGTCCCTGCTAAAGAGCTACGATGCTTTTTAGCCAACTAGCCCAGACATCCGTTGTTAATATTTCTTGATAAGTGCACGTGAAAAGTACCGTGAAAGTAATGAGTAATGCAACGAGTAAAGTATTTCGTTACCTTTCAGCGAAAGTATTTTGTAACGGTAATTCATTATGTTTGGGGGTCGGTACTTTGTAATTGTAATCCATTAGATTTTTCAAGTAACGGGCACAAGTCTGCCTACAGTGCACAGCGAAAAACGCAATGCAGGAAGTTGACATATAAGGAAGAAGCAATATACAAAAGTCACTGTAAAAAATAGAGATTAAACACAAAGACGGTAATTGCAACTAATAATTAACAGCATCCATAAAAATCAATGATTTAATATCTCTTATTGACATTTAGCTCGAATCCAAGTGTTTAGAGCTATAAAAAATATTGTAAATTAAGAATATTGCATTTTAGCGTTTGTTTGCCATAATTTGTTGTTTGGGTGAGTCGCCTCCCAACACCTGGAGTTCTCGGGTAGTCTCATCGTGCCGTCCCTTTTTGTTTTTGGGGTCGACCCAAGCAGCGGCCAGGATGTTTTCGCTCTTAGTGCGTCTGCGTATCTAATTCATCGTGTGCGTATTCCTCGCACAATTTGGTGTGTTTTGCTGCTGCACGCGCTCTGCGCTCTTGAATGTGTGCTTTGGGCGTGGGCCGATGCTCGACGATGGTTATGTGTTGCCGCGGTGGCTCTGCAGGGTCTTCCAGTAGGGGTCTCCCCTCTGCCTCGTAGCCAATGATTTCGAGCAGTCTTCTGCCGTGGTTTGTTCTCTCGAGCATTTGAAAGTGAGCCATGAACTGCGCCTGGTATAGGATCTGGTTCATTCCTTCGTTCTGTTGTAGTTCATCTAGGGACGTAAATATGGGAAGTCCCATTATTAGCCTCATGGTGCGGTAGAGCTCAGAACAATTCTGGAAGCAAGCATATATATGCACGAAGCTACGCGGAAGAGCCAAAAAGAGCCAGGATTTTTACTGACCTTCAAGAGGCACTCCGAGTGTGTAGGGGTGGTAAAACCAAAAGCAAAACTGCAAAGAAGATTAAAACAATTGCTAAAAAGCTACGAAAGAAGGGCATCGTGCTGACACTTGAGTGGGTACCCGGACGCACAGAGATTCCTGGGAACGAGTGGACTCACTGGGCCGCAGCGGAGGCAGTGAATAATAACAGCTCTGTGACAAACCACTCGTGAGGACAAAGATGAGGCGGAAGACCCAGTTTAAAAGGTCGAACTAGCCAGACAAGCTACGAAAGCCTACCTGAGGGGACTCGTGCCGACCGAGGACTATCCCCTACCCAGGAGGTACGGAAGATGGGAAGCGACCAGAATTCGAAGAATTAGAACCAGCACGGCAGTTACACCGGCCAAACTGGCCCTTTGGGCTACTTAAAGATGAAGAGTCAATCTGCAAGACCTGCAGCGAAAACAAGACGGCAAGCATCAGGCATTTGCTATGGGCGTGCAAAGGCCTAGGAGAGTACCGGAAGAAGGCGTGGGAACAACTAGCCGCCAACGAGAAACCGACAACGCTGGAAGCTTGGACCCACCCAAGAGGCGAAGAAGCACACCGAAAGACGATCCTGGATCCCCTGGTGGAGTTAAGTGGGAAGTTCGAGACTCATTTATTCATTTATTAGCTCCATAATCATTCACTCCACCTTACAACCCTACACATCCCCATCCCACAGTCTCAGGGCACGACACCCATGGACGAGAATCCTAATTTTCATAAAATAATACATGCTTTCATTCAACTAATCAATCCCAACACCTGACACCAGGGGTAGCGCAGGTTATATATTAATAGAGAGCTCCAAGGCTATATTCCATATCTTACCCGAGTAACTTGTCTCCTACGTCAGCGGGTAATACCATGTGACATCGCGATTCAATAATCCGCGACTCGATTTTGGAAAGGCCGGGATTATTCGCAACTTTCAGCGATGGTGGTACCGCGTTGTGAGAATCGCGCACCCTAGCTCCTGGATGATTGACCTCAAAATAAATGGGCTTGCCTGTGCCTTCCTGGCGTGAAAAAATAACGTATGGCTCTAATACTGCTCGTATATAGTAAAACTAGAATCCCTTACGCGTCGCAGACCCAGCCTCGTACCGCTGTTCTCCGACGATCATCCAGATGACAGCCATTTTGATAGGCACCACTGCGCCCCCTATAGGTCACGAAAGTTGCGAATTACCTAGAGGCAGTGTTGGCCGGGTTAGCGCATACCAGCTCGGAGCACGGGGAGCGAAAGCTAGCGCTACAGAACCCGGGGATTCTTGGTTCAATACCCACCTCTGCCCGTTTCGATCTGGATGAGCATCGTACCGGCGTGCGGTCGTGTATCACTACTGCCTGATGCACGTTAAAGACCCCAGGTTAGTGGTTGTACCGCAATGGCTAAATTGCTCATCTACAGCTGAGACAAGTCGCCCGCTGAGGCAGTCTAAGTGCAGGGTGCATAAACGTACACACAAACCCAATGCGGTGTTGGCGGTAACGCGTTACGAGTGACGTCGTCACCGGTAACGTGTTACTTCGTTAATTGACGCAGTAACGTACTCGTGACAGTTTCAAAACAGTAACGGGTTACGTATGCTTACGCTGCTTATTTCAAGTAACGGGTAAAGTAGCTACGTAACTCGGTACATCTTCTCCCCAAAACCCCCCCAAAAAAAAACTTTTTTTTTTTATATTTTGTTTCACCTGAGTCCAGACGCAGCCGACGCTGTACGAGCTGATGTTACCAATCAGACGGCGTCAAAAGTGCACCATCATGGTGTTAGTCATGTTTCTGTACGTGTTCTATCATCGCTAAACTAATCACAAAAACAAAATCCCAGTCACCTTTTGACGCCGCTTAATTGGTCCCATAAGGTCGTAGCGTCGGCTGTTTCCGGACTTAAGCTAAAACGAAGCGTATGCGCCGAGTCATCAAAATTTGTACTCATCCTAGATACCTTCAAAATATTGCCTGTCTTTTCACCACTCAAAAAGTTCCACTTTAGAAAAAAACCCAACGCCAACGACCTTTGTCCCAATGTCAGAAACATGTCGCAAAAAAAAAAAAAAACCGTTGTTACAATCAATTCATAACTTAAAAAGTAACGCAAAAGTAACGTGCGTTATTTTTTATCGGTAATGGTAACGCGTTCCCTTTAATTTTTGGTAACGTAGGCTGGTAGTGCGTAACTTTTTTTTTTTTTTTTTCAGATAACTAATAACGTATTTCGTTGTTTTTTTTTGGTAATGTCTGCAACATTGCCTGGATACTTTGCGGTTTGGCTTCGCAGCGATGGTGTAAAATAGCAGACGATCGCTTGTGATCATGGAGGAAGCACTCGAAAAGACGATAATATTAACCGCTGCGAAGTTTTTCTTTGACAGGGACGACGCCGTGTTTTCGAAAGGTGGCTCCAGCGGCTTCACTTGCTCACCTTCCTTTTGGGCCGTATAATGAGATCAAAATAATTTACTCCTTTCAGTTAGACATGAAACCTTTGTTTCTATTAATCGCTGTCTACTGGGTGATTCAAGGAGCGGCCAGGCTCTTTAAATCGACCGCAAAATTCGGTTTTTTAACCTATCGCGTTCCGATTTTGTACAACGTTGGCCACAGGTGGTGCATTTTTTCTATAAAATTCGCAAAGAGCGAGCTTACCCGAGGAAAAAGTAAAAAAAGAAAGAAAAAGGCGTAACTCCTATGGAAACGCAGCGAAGCCACCGGTCTTGAAACCAATGGGGCGCCCTATGGTTTGAAGACCGGTGGCTTCGCTGCGTTTCCATAGGAGTTAAGCCTTTTTCTTTTTTTTACTTTTTCCTCGGGTAAGCTCGCTCTTTGTGAATTTTATAGAAAATATTCACCACTATTGGCCAACGTTGTACAAAATCGGAACGCGATAGGTTAAGAAACCGAATTTTGCGGTCGAACTAAAGAGCCTGGCCGCTCCTTAAATCACCGAGTAGTCCATGTCCCCTAAACGTACACGTTCTCCGCATCGTAATTTGCACCGATCACGTTTTACCTAAATTTAGAATCCGCTTTCCCTCGGTGTAGCGGTACAGCGGGGGTTTTCTCAACACTGATATGTCACTAATTACGTTCGCTTTGATGCGAATATGATTGGGGGTGGGGTTGTTGACTGATCATATATATGAAATTTTCGAAGACTGCAATTCTTTACAAGCGTTATCTTCCAAATACGCACACACTATAGAGAAAAAAGAACTTCTACATTATTTACTGCGTTTGAACGTCTTCAGCCTTGAGCGTAAGAATACGAAGTTCACTTCAACGCGAAGACGCTCCTGTTTACGCTCGAACTCTAATAATAACAACATGTACTTATACCTTCCTACAGAAGGTGGTCGGTCTGGATGCGGTGCACAGTCAATTCGTGCGTTGAAAATAGAAAATTGCAATAACCACACACAAATGACTGCACCTCATTCTCTGTCATTTTGAACGTGTGCCACCAGAGCAAACGAAGCAGACAAGTTTTGACGGCTGTGAGCGCAGAAAGCAGACGAGGAGTACACAGCGAGCAGATCACGTGACATTTTTACTTGATTTTATCCGACGTTACCCGCCGACTGGAAGAGGGTAGCGTGAGTAATTGCCCCGGAGTAAACAACCTGTTTCCGGAGTGTGAGTTCTGATGTCATCGAGTAAGCGCGAGTAAGTTTGAAAACGCCACGGCACGAAACCTTTACTCCGGAGTCGGATCGAGTAAATTTTAGAACACAAGTCCAAAGGGTTATTAGAAAATTTGCGTTCCTATGTGGCCTCTATCTGTAGGCTGGTACCAAGTCTGTAGTGATATAAAGTGTGAACGTTGATGACGAGGAACGTTTTGAAAAGGTCAGATCATAGCCTCCTCTATACTCAGAAAACCTGGCAGTTCGACGACGGAGCCATAGAGTGCCCGATCGCAGATTTGGATCGAGAGGATCTGGTAGCACAAAGCATTTCTCGGGGAACCTGGGCGTCAGCGCACAGCTTTTGCAGCGGCAAGGACCCGAAACACACTTTTGGGTCCTCGCGTCAGGGGCGAGACGCTGTGTTTCGGTGCCTCGCCGCAGCGGGGCGCCAGTCACGTGGCTCCACTCTCGTCCATTGTCTGCCGCTCCACCTTTTCTATTTCGGCGGCCGCTTCTCATGGCCACCTGCCAGGCTTTTTCAGTATATAGGCGGCTATGGTCATATCCACTGCACTCGTCGACGCGTTAGAAGGCGAAACGCCCGCGTCCGGCGTTTGGCTTTCGCATTCGAACGCGCTCGGCGAGTGCAGTGGAGAGACCAAGGTGGATAACTTCAGGTCTACCCACTAATCATTCCAACCAGAGCTATGCGTTCTGACGTCCCCTCGGTTGCTTGGTGCATATACTTACACCATATATAAATTGTTTACTAATTCCGTCTGTAGATTTTCTTAACTTTTATTCGTTATTTGGCGTTATGAACTAATGTCGCAATCCCATTGCCCGCGGAGCGATCACAAGGGAACTCGCCACACCCTGTGTAAGCTATAGCAGTGACAATACGGCTTGCTAGTTCGTCGGCTCTTTGAGCATGTCATGCGTTTGTTTAGCCCGCCAGATGCATCCACGTGCCTTTGTTTCCTCCGACCCACGGTGTAAGATAAGAGTGTATCTTACACCGTGCCCCGACCTCAACTAAATGACCCCGCGCGCTTGGCTGCCTCGCCTTCGCGCGTTCTCCTTGTCGCCCCTTTGATTGATGTGCACCTCCTTGCGTTCCGAAGTGCCAAAGACGCATTTTGGAACACTTGCTCGCCATATATATAAGCCGAGAAGCTGATGGAGGAGGAGGAGAAGATCGCACGGGGACGGTTAGAATGCAAAGCTCTGGTTGGAACGATTAATGGATAGACCTAGATCCACTAAATGAGCTGCGATTAGAGTATCGGCACTTCGTTCCCCGACATTGTTGTGGGCGCCGCCATTTTGGGTGCTTGTGCAGAGCAGACGCAACTGCCGATCGTCATGATTCAAAAGTGCGACTTCCTCAGCATTAGATTCGGTGTTAGGAAGCTCACGTAATATTGCTTTGCTTTGTCGCGAACTGTTTAAACATTTGCGGGGGACGGAAAAGTATTTCTTGTGACTTCAGATAAAGCTTCAGATAATTGGCAACCACGATTTTAAGCCACAATATGGCCAAGTTTCGTTACTCTGAAGCGTAGCTCATTTAGTGGCACTAGACAAACCCTAAAGCTTCCAGCTGCCTCGATCTCCACTGTACTCGTCGAGCTCGTTAGAATGCAGGAGCCAAACGCCGGACTCTGGCTCTCCGCGTTCTAACGCGTTCGACGAGTGCAGGAGAGACCAATCTGACCAATCAGATCATTCCAATCAGAGCTCAGTGTTCTGACGTCTCCTCCTTTCCCTCGGTTTCTCGGCGCATAGGCATCGGCACCAAAGCAATTTAGTTGGAAAGCAGACAATTCTTTCGAGTATGGACGATTGCAAGCGAGGCAGCTGGTCGCCGCCATGTCGTGTTTGCACGCCAGTGTGCAAGCACGTCCTGCGTGCAAGCACGCTGGACGTATACCTTGCACGGATGGGGAACCAGACTGGGCACCATGCTTGAAATTGTCTATGGGGTATATTCCAGAAGATCACTATAGTTGTTTTTATTAGAAGGACGAATTAGAGTCCGGATTAGGGGGGGGGGGGGGGGGGGCGTTGTGTATATATGAATTGGGCTTATCGTCATCTTCAGCGGAGGCCAGCGGAGCCCTTTCCGGACCGATCCCGTCCCGTTCTTTTCACGGAGCAGGCGCCGACGTCCTGGACGAGGCGCTGGACGTCCCGCGCGTGTCCTCCTCCGGCCTTTTGTCGGAGCTGACGATCGAGGCACAGAAGAAGAAGACGATGGAGGCGGACTTGACGCTGATCATGAACTGGAAGATGTTCATGCCCATCACGGCGTTCTCGTAGATGGCGCACGAGCCCCGCCGGCCGCACCTGTCCTCCCACAGGAGACAGCTCGTGTCGATCAGGTACCCGAACAAGATTGGGCCCGGAATGGTACCTGCACCCGACCAAAGGGGCGTACGATTCCACCGTTTTCGATTGGTCACCAGAGAAACAACGGAACTATTTTACTATAGAATGCATTCTATTCAGCTCGTTCGCATTATGCCGCTGTTACACTGCTTATACATCGTACAAAAAACGGTCTACAGACACTAGTCTGAGGCCTTCCTTGTGTGACAGTCACAGACACATTCTGCACCCATCTTACAAGCATACACATTAAGGAAACATGCTTGGGACATGCCTGAGGCGTGCCCTCGGATAATTTTGTCTTCATGACTGCAGCGGACATCGTGTATGAGCCGAGTAACTACGGCTCTAGACAGTGCTCCTACCATAGAGTAATCTACACAAGGTAAAGAGCGGACACTTCCATAGGCCCCAGCGGCCCATTTAGCTGTCAGGGAGCGCACCCAGCGGCCGTCGTAGTCCCCAACTGAATGAATGGAGTCACAATAAAAAAACTTACCGGACGGATAGATATCTAGTTTGGCGTAGTGTGTTGGGCGGTAGCCTGCGCCATCTGGTTTGCCACGAGTTATGTTTTTCCTTTTATTCCCGCATGCCGAATTTCAGCTATAATTACTTCACACGTGTGTGTGAATTCTAATGCGGACAACTAATGGACAATACCATATACAGTTCACACTGACGTTAAAAGCCAGGAAACCTATGTAGGTTTGTGCTGTCCAGAAGAACACCAGAGAGTAATCAACAGAGTTTATTTTCGCAACAAAAAATATGATGGGCAGTTTGTGTCTCGTATATAATTACAAAAACTACAAAACACAAGCACCGTGCATCAAGGATTCACAAGCAGCACATCCTACAAAAAAAACAAACAAAAAACGACAAGCATATTATGGCATGCATGAAAATCTTATCAAGCAACTGGAATTACAACTGCAATTGGATTGGAAGCCTGATTTCTATTCTCAAGCAAGTTACATGGAAGGCACGCACACACATATAACATATGCAGCATCAACAACAAACACAAAACAAATGGCCATGCAGTATCAAAGCTCGTTAATCCAATGCAATTTGTATGCAAATAAAAAGTTCAGCAGAAGAATTCTAAGATGCACGATGACCACAATGAGAAAAAACAGACAAGTAAATGCCTAACCGAGATTGCCACTAGTATAGACCTACTTAGTCTGTGACATAGTCATTAAATAACCCTAACACAGCCTGCACTGCACAATTAAGCATACCTTGCTCCTGCTGATTTAAGTAACAATAATGACCAAAATAACAAGAACTGAAAGCCAACCGACGGACTAATACAGGTTTTACGTTCATGTCGTCTCGTGGAACTCGGAAGAACTTTGTTCCTGTCTTCTTGCGTGTTCTTCCGTTTTTTCGCACCAGGCTACACAACAGTAGCTGCCGTAGCCAAACATCCTGGCGGCATCAGCTGGGAAACGAAAATAGCACAAGTCAATTTAAGATAGCACAAGTCAATAATCTATGTATCCTACACTGCTGCGTTAGAACTGTAAAGGGGACAGAGACCTCGTCTGGCATCACGCCTTTAGTCTCTGCCCACCTCCCGGTCAATCGGGAAAAGAAAGAAGAAAGAAAGAAAGGAAGAATTACGCGAATTTAGTGCCTTCATTTCATGGCAATCTGGAAACCAAAATTGTTGAAGCGACAATAAAGAGTGGTGATAAAGAAAAGCCTTTACGGTATTGTCATACCCCATTTCTTTGTATTTTCCTCGTGAGCGCGCTTTGCTTAGGATGGCTTCGCCTAGGGTGTCTCAATGTCCTTCTGTTTAGGGTGATGCCAGCCTTTGTAGTACCCGATGCCGACAGCACGCGCTCACGGTTAAAATACAAAGAAATCTACGAAAACAAAATGTCGCCATAGCACAGTCAGCGCCACAAACGCGTGCAGGGACACGCTCTTTCACGCGCTTCTGAACAAAAAAGAAAAATAAAAGTGTGGGACAAAATTGCCACATGTCTCCACCCTAAGCAAAGCGCACATAAAGGCACCCTAGCTTCGCCCTAAGCAAAGCGCGCATGAAGGCTACCTGTACCCTGTTTCATACCTGGCGCCAGGTACAACGCTGTCAAAGCTGCTGGCGCGAAAGCCACGTGCTCGCGCCACCAGCATTGACAGCGATGCACATGAGCAACGGCATGAGGTATGAAATTGAGTATGATTTGAGTGCCTTGACTGGCACTATCGCTGCACGAGCGCACGCGCGCACGTGCAACTGCCGAGGCTTCATCCAGAGCAATTAGCTCGCGCTTTAGCCCGTGCGTCCAACTATAGCCAAAAGGAAGCAAAATACGGTGTCAGTAATACCCCATTCACACGGTCAACATAAAGGTACCTTTAACTAGGGTGCCTTCATGTGCGCTTTGCTTAGGGTGGAGACATCTGGCCATTTTGTCCCACACTTTTATTTTTATTTTTTTTTGTTCAGAAGCGCGTGAAAGAACGTGCCATTGCACGCGCTTGTGGCGCTGACTGTGCTATGGCGACATTTTGTTTTCGTCGATTTCTTTGTATTTTACCCGTGGGCGCGTGCTGTCAGCATCGGGTACTACAAAGGGTGGCATCACCCTAAACAGAAGGACATTGAGGCACCCTACCTTTAACATAGGTCCCTTTGCTTGTTAAAGTGCCAGCTGAACGTTTTAAGGACACACACACAGAGACGAACAAAAAAGGCAGACACACCGCTGGACTAGCAACGATTTTAATGAAATCTTCTTTCTCTTTAGTCGACATATTGCGCTAAACGGATTCTTCCTCTTCTTCTATATCTGAGCCTTCGTCTTCCACTCTTCCTCTTCTTTCATGTGCCTGTCAAGTGCGCGGCTCTTCGCAGGTATACCAGTTCCTTCTGGTGCAGCGCGATTGACGGTGCACTCACGCAATGATCCCCGCTTGATCTTTGCACATATCTTTTCACAAATCGAAACGAGAAGTGTCCTAGGGTAGCCCGCATCTTGGAGCCTAGAGATTTGTGTCTCAAAACTCCGCCAACCTGAAGGAGATGGAACAACAACAACAAAGAAGCCTCGAACACCCTATGTGGTCGCTCCTTATATCCACGGGCTCACCCATCGACTAAAAAAGATTGCTGGCCGACAGGGCGTACAGGTCATATGCTCTGCGCCTAATAAGGCATACTCCATGTGCCGGAAGGTGAACAGGGAGGACAACAACGAAGAGGCAGGCTGCAGCACATCTCACAGGACCAGATACACCGAATGCACAAAAGAAGTCGTGTACCAGATTCCTTTGACATGTGGCAAATTCTACATTGGTCAAACGGGAAGGTGCATTAACGACAGAACAAGAGAGCACGCAGCGTCGGTGAAGGCCATCACAGCAGCAGGGCACCTCGCGGCCCATTGTCGGGCGTGCACATGTGCGCCAAACCTTGCCAATGTTGACATCCTGCAGCAAAAAATCGCACAAGGGTTGCTCGAGAAATTCTCGAGGCCCTCGCTATTGACGCGAAGGGGGATCATTGCGTGAGTGCACCGTCAATCGTGCTGCACCAGAAGGAACTGGTATACCTGTGAAGAGCCGCGCACTTGACAGGCACATGAAAGAAGAGGAAGAGTGGAAGACGAAGGCTCAGATATAGAAGAAGAGGAAGAATCCGTTTAGCGCAATATGTCGACTAAAGAGAAAGAAGATTTCATTAAAATCGTTGCTAGTCCAGCGGTGTGTCTGCCTTTTTTGTTCGTCTCTGTGTGTGTGTCCTTAAAACGTTCAGCTGGCACTTTAACAAGCATGAACCAACTAGCTCAGCTTCAAGCCGTCCCTTTGCTGTCGGCGAATCAGCCCGTGCTCTTGGGTCGCGAGCACACGCCACGAGCGGAAGATCGTTAATTGACTGGCCGCAGAGAATAGAGGTCCTTTAGCAAAAGGTACCTTTACGGTCGTGCGAATGGGGTATAAAAAACGACTCACCTTTCTAACAACGGAGGAATGACGAGAAGCCCGCACGAGCCACTCAGGCGCAGTCCAACCGACCTTTAGCGCGACGTGACCGGACAACCACCGCCCACCGAGTCGACGGCCCCAAAGCCATCCACTGAGCCGCAGCCAAAGCCGCAGCTGTTCAAATTGTTTTTAAAAGTATTCGGAGCTGCTATTAATATTGAAATGTTAGGTTATAGAGTAGAGTTATTTATCAAGGGTGAAAATATAATAAATGTCTAAATTAAGTGTGTGACTGCAGTGCCACTGAACGGTCGTCGTAGTCCCTAGCTCCTGGGCCGCGAATCGGCTCGAGTGGCCACTCTTTTCGTTTACTGTGTTACTCTATGCTCCTACGGCTGCAAATCCTCCCCTATCGGCGTGGACATGATAGCGTCCGAGACAACGCATGCGCATCGCGCGCCTTAGTGCGGCGCCGAAGGGGTGAAGGCCTGTGCCGCCGACGCATATACCGGATTTACCAAAAGAGCAGGAACGGGTGTCTCCGCTGTCTCGAAGGCTGTCCACGACGATGTATGGCGAGCCGCAAATTGTGGTTTGGGTAGTTGGGCTCTCATATGTCATGTCATTAAAAACCGTGGCGAGCCTAAATTCCCTGTCAGTGTCCCTTCAATGAAATTTTAGGCATATAGCTGTTGGCTCTGAAGACGGCTTTGATGTCAGCATAAAAAAAAAAAAAAAAAAAAAAAAAAAAAGAAAAAAAAAAAAAAAAAACCTCAAAAAGGAACCGGTCGGGTGCAGATGGTCATCTCTGTAATGTTGGTAAGACGGGCGACGCACCTGTGGGCGTTGCTCGGTCCTACTCTGCCCCGAATGCTTTGAAGTGTTTCATGCGTCGTGAGACATTTACGTTTAATTTCCAGTGCCGCAGGATTTTGTTCTGTATTTTAATACCGAAATAAAACATTAAAATAGCGCTAACCTATTCTAGTCCAACGACACTAATCATTTTATTGCGAAAAAAAAAGAAATATTGCGTAACACCAAAAATGAGATTACCTGACCAATGGAATACGTGTCGTCCTCAAGAGAGGAAAAACGTCCGTTCTGATATTTTATTTACTTCTTTACACATGGTTCAGATGAACCTCCAAACTTAGTAAACTTTTATCTTTATATGGTCATTATAATTTATGCATGAGAGGGAAATAGAGCATAGTGAATACTACGGATGATAAAGACAAGAGCACGCACCCAGCAACCTGATGAAGACGTAGTTAATGCCTATTCCCGTGGACTTGATGTCTTCCTCGAGGCTCCTGAGCATGGCCGTCAGGGCGGGCACGATTAGCAGAAAGGTGAAGAAGAGGGCGATGAAGATGGCCGCCGCGTAGACGAAGATGAGGCTGCAGTCGGCGACGCACGGATCTCGCTTCGCCATGTAGTGCGTGGGCGGCTCGTCGTCGAAGCTCGCTTGCACCGTGGGACCGTTGACGCACGTGCAATGCTCGTAGGTCTGCGTCGCCGTGACAGAAATACACGTCGTCATGCCTCGTGCTTCGCGGGACCACGTAAAGAGGAACCGAACTCCCAAAATTATTTTTTGTTGTTGTTGTTAAGTGCCTGGCCGCTAGACAGGGCGCGCATATGTTCTCTCGTTAAGAAGGTTTTAGATGCGGAGCATCTCTTGCTCGGGTCTATGTCCCGCGGCGTCGGCGTCGTAGTCCGCACTCACACTACGCATGCGCAACTCTCCTTCCCTCTCTCCAACAGCTGCGCGTTACTCTCTCCGCTCTCTCTCTCTACCAGCTGCGTGCACTTCGCGTGCGTTCGCTTCTACTCACACCGCGCGCGCATGCGCAACTCTCCTCCTCTAGTCTCCTCTCCTTCAAGTGTGAATATAAGCAGCGGTAGCGCGCTGCGCGCGTTCAGTTCAGCGCTGTTGACTCCACTTCACTCCGTTCCGATGAAGTGTGATGGAAGCAACAGTCCCGTCAGTTAGTGGGTTGGCGCAAGCAAGCGTCAGCACCACCCCACAAACTAACAGCAACGCTACGTCCACTGAAGACAAAGCTGCGCAGCGAAGGGCACGCGACGCTGAGCGCAAACGCTTGAAGCGAGCGGCAGACCCTGATCTACGGCAACGAGAAGCGGCGTCCATTCGTCAACGTCGAGCGGCGGATGCTGAACTACGACAACGTGAAGCAGCGGCGGTTCGAGAACGTCGAGCAGCAGAACCTGAGGTTCGGGACCGTGAAGTTCAACGTAAACGTACGAAGCGAGTGGCGGAACCCGACCTTCGAGAACGGGAAGCCGCGTTGGTTCGTGAACGTCGAGCAGCAGAACCTGAGGTTCGGGACAGTGAAGTTCAACGTAAACGTACGAAGCGAGCGGCGGAACCCGACCTTCGAGAACGGGAAGCCGCGTTGGTTCGTGAACGTCGAGCAATACGCAGACACACATCCTTTCATGCTCATTGGCGACTTTAATGTCAACGTCATGAAGAGCCATTGGATAGTTGAGTACATGTCATCACACCACTCGCTGCAACACGTATCATACGACGACCGCAACCAACAGCCAACTACCATTCACGGCACATGCATTGATCACGTCTTCACCAATTTCAAGATCCACCCACTGCACCAAGATCCCCTCACGGTTCACTTCAACGACCACAAAGCCATCCTCATCAAAGCAAAGTGCACACCTCAAGTACTAGACGCTGCTCAATAAAGACCTTCGTTAACCGTTTCACCTTCGTCTACGCAATTAAAAAAATTACACCATCTTCCCGAGGCGAACCATGGGATGATGCGGAGCATCGCGGAGTTTCCAACAACGTTCACGCGATGTGTGGTAACAAACGCAAGTTAACAACGTAATAACACGCAAGTTAACAACGTTACTAACAACGTTACTAACACAGTTAATAACGCCGTTAATAATGATCCGCGATGCTTCGCATCACCCCATGGTTCCCCTCGGGAAGATGGTGTAATTTTTTTATAGTTCCCCAACCCTGATGATAGTTTCGTGCGGTAGCACACTGTTTGGGTAGTCGTGTTCGGTACAAAATATTTCGAACCCCGGCCCATTTTTTTATTTATTTTTTCTGCCGAGCTGCGGCTTAAAAGCCATTTTAAAGTTGATGTACCGAATTCTAGAACTAACTCGTACTTTTGACTTCTTTGTTCCCCCAAAACTAGCTTGGACTGGAACCCACTTCCTTCGACAGTCGTCTCCCCCTTTCCACGCTCCCTTTTCCTTCAAATCTGCAGTTTGTAAACAGTTGTAACCGCTTTTTGTACATGTTTTTCAAATGTTGTTTCACCCACTCTTCTTTGTAACGTCTGACTGCCCAGAGGGTTAATAAATAAAAAGAGATAGATAAGGTAGAGAGATAGATAAGATAGATTACATAGATGAGATTATATATATATATATATATATATATTTAAAGTAGATAAAAAAGATTTATAGATAAATAGACAGCAAGATAAGATAGTTAGATATAGATAAATATAAATAAATATATAATATAAATTAATAAATTAAATGAATGAATGAACTGCGATCATCGATATTTTTTGTAGATAGGGTATACGCACTCTAGTTCCAGCAAGCCGTAATTTGAACGACATTTCTTATGTGCTTACTGGAAAAAAAGAACGGCTCTGCAGTAAACGTCGCCAAGAGCCCATCTTTTGTTTCTAAAAGTGGGGCGAACGCCTCACCTGGGTGTGTGGCAGGTGCTTGACTGTGGAGCAGCCGGCCACGCACGGGGAGTGGAAAGTGAGATTGTCCGTGCCGCACACCGGATCGTACAGCGCGTCGGAGCAGTTGCAGTGGGCGTTGCACGGTTCTTCCAGGTCCTTGGCCGTTAGCCGCGCAGACCTGAAAAGCACGCAGCACGCGTTAAGGCTATACTTCGTGCACATTTGGCTTTACGTGTGACCGACTCTAGTTTCAACCGCTTGTGACTATACTCACGTACGAAATAATTACACCGACACACTGGCGCCGTTCACCGGATAGTCCTGGAACACAGTTACAAGCTGCTTTCTGCGTAGTATACTCTGTTCACAGTGGCGTACCAACTTGTTTTTGAGTGGGGGAGGGGAAACTAGACCCCCCCAGGGCCGGGGGGCGGTGCCCTTGATGTCCCTTGGGCGCCGCCGGCTAGTGTTTGCCCTGGCCAGTGGCGGCTGTTTCAGGGGGGGGGGGCAAAACACATGCCTTGCCCCCCCCCTCCCCCCACTCTGAGAACTGGGGGGCGGCAAGCGCCCTTGCCCCCCCCCCCCCACCCCCCCGGTCCGGTCGGTAAGCCCATGTCTGTTCACCCTTCAGCTGATACTGCAGCCAAAGCAACAAGCGCGAGCTCGCCCGCGCTCCTCGCATTGATTTGGGGTATTTGAAAGATCGAATCTATGCACTATGTATCAGAAATGGTCGCTTAAAACTGAGGTTCCGTGCCTTCGGATAATCGCCGGTAAATTTTCCATCAATTCAAATTTATCCGAAAATCTAAAAATTTCGTACTCACAACAAGAAAAAAGTAAAAAAAAAAAGGAAAAAAAGACGCCGTTTTAGAAATAAACTTTAGAAAACTACAGGGTCCGCTGGTCCTGAGGAAACGCCACTTCAGTTTCCTTTCAAATCTCGAACTACTGACAAAAGGGATTTGCCTGTTAGCTTCGGGTCAACGGGTCGTACCAGAATTTTATTTATTTTGTTTTTGAGTTTTAAAAATTGGGAAAACAGTAAATTAGGGTAAAACTTTCAGAGAATTGTTAATAAAAAAAAAAAAAAAAAACCTCGATAAAGCCCTAATTTTCAGCGAAAAATGAACTAAAAAAAAATCACCTTCCGAATTTTACGAGAAATAAACTCAGAAAACGGAACCCTACTTATAACATTGCCAGAATTATATCAAGCCTACAGGAAATGTAGGACACGTAAAATACAACGAAATATATTTCCTAATTTTTCGAAATGACCCATTTACCGTGTGCCGTGGTTACGAGACGAGTCTCGGTAATACTAGATCATTTTCAAAACATTATCAAGCAGCATTGGTGGCCGCCAAGAAGTGGCGAAACTTCTGCTGAAAAAGGCAAGGAAAGAAATCACTTTTGTTTTTGTTTGTTTCTAGGCTAGGTGGCGCAAGGTACCGTTTGTTTTTAAAGGGTACAGCCTTTAGCATCCATTCATTCATGTATTGGAAACTAAGCGTATACGGGGGGCGTTCATAAAGTTCGTATTATCGGCACAAAAAATTGATAAAAACGGAACAAAACAGGCATCAACATGAGCGTGCGTCCCTCTAGTTTCCGCACAGTATTAACATCGCATGCTATAGTAGCTCGGAACGCCGCTAGGGAGTCGAAACAAGAATGGCACCCCCCGTCGGTGCCAAGCACATGCAGTGATCCGTTTTTTTTTTTTTCATTTGAAAGGAAGCAATGCCAAGGATATTCATTCCAATCTGGGAGCGTTGTTTGGGGACAACACCCCAGTTTATGACACTTCGGTTAAATGGCGCAGACGATTCCAGTGTGGCCAAATAAGAGGAAAGCATTTCAAAGACGGCGACCAAGTGATTGCTGAAACAACCAAGTGATTGCTGAACACTCAAAACGAGGAGTTCTATAACAATGGCCTCCGGCATGTGGTGCATCGCTGGAAAAAGTGGGTAACTTTTGGTGGCGAATATGTAGAGAAAGTCTCAACTCCTACTCGAGTTTGATTGCTGAATCTCTATTCCTTCGTGACAATAATACGAACTTTATGAATGCCCTTCGTAATTGGGTCAGAGTCCTTGCCGAACGCTGACGCGGCCCTCATGTCCAGTATACTGTATACATGCTCTAGAGTGCTTGGTCATGGAGACAAGACGGCACGCGCGTTTGAAAAGGGCCAATTCTCAGGCGGAATGTCGAGACCGGCGTCGAATCACATCTCGAAGTGCTGTTCTGGCGTACTCACTTATGACGTAGGGCTGTCAGGGTGGTTGCGGCGTGCTGAGTGCTCTGACAGCTGTGCATGAAGACGAAGATGGTGAACCAGGGCACGAGTGACAGTATGGCACAAAAGCGGACAATCGTCGAAGACTTCACGGGGAGCCTGCTGATGATGTAGCCGCCGAGGAGGGCACCACCGCAAGCACTCGGGACAGACACCGCCCCTGCCGCCGACAAGGAACACCGTGACAACTTCTCATCTCGAAGATATATACCAGGGGTGGCCAGGCTGACCCGGCCTAAGAGCCGCAAACAAAACCACGGAACTTCTAAGAGCCGCGGGGGGGAGGGGGGGGGGGGGGGGTAAACTTTTGTCTAAAGCAATAAACGAAACTCGAACTACATTAAATCTATCTGAGTCAAAAGCAGTCCAACTGTACGTAAAATAGCAGTAGCACAAGACTACCAAACCGCTACCTGTCTTTCGATTTTAAACGCATTCTATTTCTCTTTTTGGGGAAGTGCTCTTGTGACTGGGAGTGTGGCAGGGAGGGGGGGGGGGGTGTAGGGGAGGGAGCCGCGAACCGCACTTTAACACGTGAAAAGCCACATGCGGCTCGCGAGCCGCAGCCTGGCCACCTCTGATATATACTATATATGGAGAGTGGCTGCTTGGGAGTTGGATGATCATTTCATAAAACTTGTGCGTGCGAAGCAAAGGCGAGGACGAAGGGAGAACAGGACACAAACAAGGCGCAACTTCCAACTTGCGAATAAGCCGCTGCTTCCTTTTCATTCAGCCCACTAAAAGCTGGTCAAAAGAAGTATTGTTAACCTCTGTTTTACCAATGCACTAAAAAACTCCCGTGAGCATTTGACATCTGCTGGTTTTGAGCAGCAGGTAATGCGGTTGGCCGCAGCTGGGTAACCCAAGCACATTTTTCTTGCGGTTGCTGAAAGCCTTCTGGGAAAACACTGTCTCGAAGTGAACAGTGGGAGCAAGCAGGCCAGACAGAAAGAAAATGTTGTGATACCGTAAATTTTCCGAGTGTCGTTCAATTCGAAGAAAATAGCAATGCGGTCAAACGTAAAGGTAGTGTTTTCTGCGCCCAATAAGCTCATTAGCCTATACAAACTAACAGAGCCTAACGTGCCTGCCAAACCCGGATGTGGAGAGAGGCACCGGAGAAAATTTGTCGACTGCACAGATTTATGTCGCATTCTGCCGTCCTGTGGCAGGCAGTATACGTCGGGCAGACGGGGCGCTTCCTAAATGATAGCCTTCGTGAAGATTGTAACAACGTGCAAAACCACAACGGTGGATCTCTTGACATACAGTGCAGGGCATGCGGCTGTGTCCCACTGTTTAATCAATGCGTTGAAATTGGGAAAAAAAAAAAGTAAGGCTTCGCTGACACGTGAAAATGTAGGGGAGGGGGGGGGGGGAAGCTGAACGCATTGATTACTTAGGCGATACGTGAAGACTCGTTATGCCTTCAATAGCGCTATCTGAAAAGGAACTTGGTTTCCTGAGAGCGAGATAATGCTGTACCCTGCGCATGCTCTGTGATAGTATTTTTGTGTTGTGTTTTGTGACGAGGGTTGACTACAGATACCAGGACATGTTTCATATAAAAATCGTAAGGTTCGCCTCATTTGCGTCCTGTCCTCCCTTCGTCATCGTCTTTGCAGCGCACGCTCAAGTTTTATGAAACTATAGATGGCTCGCACATGACGTCATTACACCATGCTGTGCTCAATATAGCACTAGTTCATGCAGAGAAAATCAAAACCGGTAGTGCGAAGTGTGTGCTGAAGTAGTTACTCGCCACCACGATGATCGATGATCTGATATCAGTGCAAGTCATGTATAGACGTTATGAAGCGTGGAGCAAGGTGCTAAAAACAACAGACAGAAGAGAGGACACACACACAGAGGCGCCACTCACAACTATATTTGAAAAGTGCAGAAAAGAACGAAATACATATCTCGTTACCTTCATCACGTCCACGCATGCTCTTGGCCATGGGATACAGGCTTTATCTCCCATTCACAAAAACGCATAAAAATCTTATCTCGGCATTGTATACATTGAAATAGATGGCCTGGCACCAGAAAGCATGCCAGGCAGTATGTTGATTGCGTCACGGGGGTGGTATATGAAATCCCCCTTACCTGTGGAAAGTCTTAGGTAGGACACACCGGAGCATGTGTGAACGAGTGACTGAGGTAGCACGCGCAAATTGTATAGACGAATGATGGGGCACATTTGCTTGAGCACTGCAGGAAATGTAAGAGTAAGCCGCGTCTTTTGGAGACAACGACTCTGGGTAAGGGCAAGCGCCAAACAGCGCGCGAGTTAATGGAAGCATACTTTATCAGAAAAAGGGGCACACAGTGCGTAAGTGACACATCTATTGCAACGTATAAGGCTGAGATAAGATTTTATTTGAAGTTTTTTGAATGGGGGATAAAGCGTGTATTCCCCGCTCAAGCGCATGCGTACACGTGATGAAGGTGACGAGATGTGTATTTCTTAGTGAAAGCACTAAGTGCGCAGGCGAACTGGTGGTAGCTGATCATGTCGTTCAACACTTTAGACTGTGGTTTTAGTCGAAGGAGCAGACACAGAAGGGAACGTCTCAATATAGTCCAGGTGCGGTCGCTGGCCCGGCGTAGTTCTTCAATCCTCTTGGTGACACCTTTTCTGTAAGACTAGATAATCTTCTTTTTTGCACTCCATGGGAATCCCAATGCTGACAAGTGTTTGAAGAGGTCCGGAACCACATAGCGCTTTCTCAAACTGATGCAAAAGAAAGCGTCACCTGCTTCCAGCTCCGCCAGACTTTGTCTCAGGTTGTCGAGTGCAATAAATGCTTGAAAGAGTAGCGTGGTTGGCAGGGGAACAGCGGTGGCGGGGAATAGAAGTTGGCCGGGGAACAGTTTATTTTCTACACTTTTGAAATATAGTTGTGAGTGGCGCCTGTATGTGTGTCTTTTTTATTGTGCCCGTTGTTTTTTTTTTAGCGTCTTACACCATACTTCATGACGTTCACCAACTAGCCCAGTTACAAGTTCTATATGCATAGACGTTTGCAAGTATACGGCCTCTGGGCGCCGCCATCTTGCTGCTGGCGTGTGCAGATTGTTTGATAGTCAAACCTTGTTGATAAGGCGTGCAAAAAGTTGACAGATTGACGCCAAACAAAGCATTTTGAATCCACGGTGGCCAGATTGGCTGTTGAAGCGCGGCTGCTTGCGGACGGCTGTATATGAAAGGGCTTCTGAAACGTTTAGATGACATTTACAACGTACGTACTATCGCGGATAAAATGAGCTTGAAGAGCACGCCATGGTTCTTTAGCGTAATTGCCAGTATAGCAGAAACTGAAGTTCACACTAGGGTTGGAGCGATGTTTAGTTAGGAAGAACACGCAGCTACCCTAGCTGGTGCCGACTATACGCCGCCCAGGTTTTATTATAGGGGCGCGCTGGTGCTGACTCCAGAGGTCGGAATTTTAGGTCGCCCTCACTCACCCTCATCCTCACAGCCGCACTCATCTAAGCCTCTCACTCACCCTCACCCTTAGAGCTACACTCACCTTCAGCCCCTCACTGACCCTCATCCTCACAGTCACACTCACCTTCAGTCGTTCACTCACCCTCACTGAATTCACGCACTCATGCTCCTCACGCCCCTCACGCACTCACCGCCCTCACGGCCCTCACGGCCCTCACGCACTCATACCCCTCACGCACTCATGGACACAACGTCTCTCAAGCACTCAAGGCTTTCACGCACTCACCGCCCTCACGGCCCTTACGCACTCAACCCTCACGCCCCTCACGCACCTGACGCCCCTCACGCACTCACCGCCCTTCACGCACTCATACCCCTCACGCCCCTCACGGCCCCCACGCCCCTCACGCACTCACCGGCCTCATGGCCCTCACGCACTCATACCCCTCGAACCCCTCACGCACTCATGGCCCTCACGCCCCTCACGCTTCTCACGCACTCATGGCCCTCACGCACCTCATGCACTCATGGCCTTCACGCCCCTCACGCACTTACCGCCCTCACGGTTCTCACGCATTCATACCCCTAACGCACTAATGGTCCTCACAGCCCTCATTCAGGAACTCGCTTACCTTCACCTCACCTGGGAAGATGAGGGTGAGTGAGGGCCCTCATGAGTGAGGTTTGCCGAGGTATGGTTGACTCCGCACGTGCTGTGCTACGAATATTGCTACAGCTTGAGTCTTTCTGTTAATGCAGCGACTGAACCCCAACACGAATGTACGTTAAAAGATCATTTGCAAGCGAGTCTAAGTCAAGTGCTCACGCAGTGTTCGTGTCCAATTTATGAGCCGCATTCGACGTCACCCTACAGTTATTCCCGCTATGTCAGCATCGCGATCTCCAACTACGTCAGCAAGATTAAAAAAAAAAAAAACTGAAATAAATGGTGCGCTTCTGTCTTTGGACAAAGGAACCTCTAACTCACTGGCGTTTCGTGCGTAATATGCACACCCGCTAAGGTTTCATGGAGAGTCGATAAAGTGAAGTGAGCTGTAGGTAAGTATTCCTGTGACAATATCTGACGAAATATATAATTGATACAAAAATCAAGTTCGATCATACCTAAGAGTCCCGATGCTTGCGTTGACGAAAGACCGAACATAGTGATGAATATCTTCGTGGCGAACCCCGTAAGTCCCGAAGCGATCATTGCTGAAATTGACATCTTTATTTTAGAATTTCATTTGAAAAACAATAATTAGAATTAACTGAAAACGAAAGCAGCAAACGCGGATACAGCCCGATGGTTGAGGAATTATTTCTTTTTTTGAGCCAGTTGTTTACGTACTGCGACAGGACCACTCCAACCATTCATCATACTCATACTTCATACTTCATCCAAGATAACAAAGCCCGTAATGAAATTTCACTCCATTATCTTGTTAAGAATGCCTACGTATTGTCTCTAAAAACTGGCACTTGTGTACAACATCCAGGTGCAGGTCTACACGTAACAGCTTAAGAGGAGAATCCTGAAAAACGCGTGACGTCAATACTGGAGTTGAATTCAGTTCAACAGTTGAATTTTCTAACTTCCAATACATGGTTTATTTTAATTTTTTTTCAGCTAGTTTAGAATTTGGATTTTCACGGAAGATATTTGATTATGGCTCTCGTTTTTCGTTCGGCGAATGGTGGAGAAGACACTCGTACTTTCCGAGGCCGCGGCGAGGGTGAGGCAGACGTAGGTGCCGTTGGAGAACAGCCTCTTGATGTGGTTCATGAAGCTCCTTTTTGCCGGAGCAGGGAAGCGACTCCGGGAATCGGTGTTCTTTTGGTTCCCGCCCCTGGCGTCGGTCGGAACATTCCTCTCTGTCTCGGCTACGGGAGCAACACAGATGGAGTCAAACCGTAATTCCAAGCTTCACCGAGAAATAAAGTGGAAGGTTACCAGCTAGTAAAAAGCAAAAAAAAGAAAAAAAAGGCTCTGCCTGTTGGATTTTTAAAATACTCTCTACAGTTAAAAACAGAAAAAAAGACAGGCAAAACTTATTTTTTATATGGCCAATTCAAGTTTAACTTACATACAAGTAAGGGCACGATCCGTCTCGGAAACCAAGTATTTATGTAAAAAAAGTCAAATATAACAAAAACAAATTCTTCACAAAAAAAGAGCAATATCTTCATGTACACCTCATCAATCAGGTAAACATGCCCTCTCAAAAAATAAAATGGAAGTGACGCTTCTACCTCCACGTATAATAGCCTGCACATGTCAACTGTCGAGACAATATGCAAGTCACTCAGTAGTGTCGCAGTGTAACAGTTACTTCCATCGCGCAGTTATGCCGGGAGAGACCGAAAGTGAACAGCTTTCGTAAACGTGCGTTATTCATTTCTGGTGTGCGGGTCAAGATGAGCAATATCATTTATATTTGCATGAATGCAATTCAGGAAACGTGTACCGGCAGAAGACAATGCACTACACCCTATTATTTGCAATCCGGGGGAGGAAAATAACCGGAAAGGTCCGTGTGAACTTGTACCATGTCCTTAATCGCCATGACAACCTGCTTCAGTCATTTAAGCGACCAGGTAAGTCGGCAGTACGGTGCACCTATACTCCGTTTCATGGTTAGTATACAACGCTGTCAAAGCTCTAGGGCCTATTCACTGGACGCCATATTTGAGTGCCCTGTTTAGAGCGCATGTTCAGAACGAGCTAACATTAATAGGCTGCTAAGACCGGCAATCTTGATGGTGTGCAATGCACGTTGCAAAGAGACCATAGAAGCTCGCCGTCATCACGCGCTCAGCAGTTCGCCGAGCACAGCTATGGCCGCCAGTGAATACTCCCTATACATGTTTGCAATTTCGGCTTCGGGGCGCTGCCATCTTGCTCGGCTGGGGTGCGCTTGGACGCGTCATAATCCGATTACGAAGCCTGGCTAAGGCGCCGAAATCGGATTATGGCTAAGCGCATCTCACTGAGCAAGATGGCGGCGTCCTAAGACCGGACTTGCAAACGTGTATAGACCTTTCCAAAAAAGGGATCCTGGCTGGTTCCAGTTTCTTTGTTCTTGCGTATGGCGCGTGATTTGGTCGCTTTGCGAAGCGACAAACATGCGCGTGCTGGGTTGAGGACACGGTGGTTGAGGAAATTGCACGGTGGGCTGAGGACTTGTAAATATTGGAATGGTGTATATACTGGCGCAAGAACGTGGCTTCATCTATGATTTCATTTGAGCGATTACGCGTGAAATAGATAGATCTCACTAAGCATTCGGCGCATGCGTGACGCCGCCATAACTTTAGTCATAGCCTCCTCTATACTAACAAAGCCTGGCAGATCGCCACGAGAAGCGGCCGCCAAAATTGAAAAGGTAGAGCGGCAGACAGCGGATGAGAAGAGATCCACGTGACTGGCGCCCCGCTGCGGCGAGACGCCGAAACACACTTCTCCCAAGCGATGGAATGTCCGCTCGTGCTCCTCGCGTTTCTCGCGCTACCACTTCTTTTCTAGTCAGGTTTGAGAACCGTGCTTCGGGTCCTCGTCACTGCAACAGCTGTGTGCTGACGTCCAGGTTCCCCGAAAAATGCTCTGAGCTACCAGATCCTCGCCCTCCAAATCTGCGACCGGGCACTGTATTACTTCATCGTCAAACTGCCAGGCTTTGTGAGTACAGAGGAGTCTATGCTTTAGTTCACAGGAGGCAAACG
Organism: Ixodes persulcatus; assembly: GCA_013358835.2. Taxonomy (NCBI): domain Eukaryota; kingdom Metazoa; phylum Arthropoda; class Arachnida; order Ixodida; family Ixodidae; genus Ixodes; species Ixodes persulcatus. The sequence goes on along the minus strand of JABSTQ010010691.1, from coordinate 732,334 downwards.
GCTGTGCACGTAAGGGCTCGTGCTGTCTCGTGCTCTACACGCACAGAGCTCCAGCGAGGTTGCCGCAAGTGGAGAAAGACTAAAGTTCCCTCGAAGCATTGCAGCAGCGGTGGCGTAGTCCAACTGGCTGGTCATATCGGTCTCAACGAGATAAACCCCCATGCTCGCACCAGCAGCCTTGTCAGCGTCGCACACTAAATGTAAACAGAATACCCCCCCCCCCCCCCCCCCCCCCCCCGCCCCCGTCGACCACACCAACTTCCATTCTGCTAGCAATGAATAGGCCGAGTGGGCGGCCAGCGTACCGGGTAACGCCTTGGGAAAGCTGGCAACGGGGAGCGCTGTCACAAACGCCACGATGGAAGCGCCGAAGAAGCCCAGCCACCAGGCGCCGATCCAGCCACTGCTCACCGTGGAAATGCCAAGTCTGCAGACGTGAACGTCGACGAAGCAAAATGTTGCAAAGCAGACAAATTCATAATGGCAGCGACTTTGCTGAAGCGCAAGTCAGGTATAAGAACCCCGGGGCCGTGGCTTTTTTGAAAGTGACTGAGCAAACCCAACGCCTCCTATGGAGATTTTTTTTTGTAAACCTGAGAGTGGGGAAAAAAGGACAAGGACGAAAACACAATCCCCAGTCTCGGGTTTTCCAAAATGATCAATATTCACTAGCTAGCCTGCACCCGCACCATTCCTTCATACCTCCTATGCGGAGCGCAACTTCGTCTGCTTCGTTTGCAGGGGTTGTGGTGACGTCAAAACGCCGAGCTCTGATTGGCTGATTGAACTATAGGGGGTAGACCTCGGGGCAGCTTGCCAGAGCAGTGTATAGAGAGAGTTTGGTCAATATAAAGCACGGGCAGAGCCAGGCACTAGACGCAGAAAAAGGGCTTGACATGCTCTCTTGGCCAGCCAGAAGCCGAAAATAATCCCCTAGCGGAGGTAGCGAGAAACAGTTTTAATCATAGGTTCATGGTTTTAATAAGCGCGTAAGAGTTAAATGCAGTAACCCTTCCTGGTTAAAAATAGGGTGCACGTGATGTTTGGATTGTGATCATGCAGAAAGATGTAAAAAACGAATGTGCTGCTCGAACTCTGTTTCGTTCGGACAGAGTGTGACCGCTCGGACGGCAGATTCCCGGCCCTCAGCGCTTGGCGTACGGATTATGTCGATCGTTCCGCTAGTTTCGCTCTCCCACCATGATCTTTGTTGACCGTGATTGAATCATGTGCACCATATCTTCAGTCGCCGAGAGTTACTCCGACACACTTATTAATTTCGTTTCTCGCGACCACCGCCAGGGTATTACTTCCGGCTCCTGGTTGGCCACATTCGAATCTGTAAAGACGCCGTGGAACACGCTCAGCCCGCTTTCTGCCAATGGCGCCTCCTCATTTGTCGTATATGATATACTTCCCAATGAATGGCCAAACTCTCTACATATACGGCTCTGCAGCTTGCTTTGAGGTCCACCCACTATCCTACAAGCTAATCCAATCAGAACTCGGCGTCGCTCTGATGTCACCGGAATCTCCGTGCAAGAAGCAGACGACTTGCTCTCCGCATACAAAGTTTCATGCGTCCTACGGCATACAACGCTACGATCCGACGGAGCCATTCAAGATGCTGCGAAAAGTGCAACGTCACGGACCATGGCGACTTCACTGGGCCTGATTGGTTTAAGCGGTAATAGCAAACGTAGGAAAAAAACGAGTGCCGTGACGAAGCACTTTTGGCGCTTCTTGATCGGCTCTTCAAATCGCAGCATCTGTTGCGGTTTGTCAAAGTGAAACGGAGTATGGAAAAACATGGAGGTAGTGCCGAATTTTCGGCTCCACTCAACGACTACCGTATAACACCAACCAACTGAACTCTCTGACGTCACATCGCTGCGGTGGCGCTGCTGAAATACGTACGGCGCATACCCTTCGATTCGTGAGAATTCGGTTTCTACGCACGTGCAGGGCCCACACTGCATGCTGTGGGCAAACGCAGGCTTGTTTTGTCAGGGGCGTGCTAGTCTATAGGCTTTTCCAGAAATTCGTCACCCGGGCGAAAAATGCCGAGTCACTGGACCGTCGACGCATGCGCGTCGTAGTCTTATATTTCGTAGAAGAGAGCTTCTGCGCACGCTCAGAACGAATTCTACAGCCCAATGAACAAAGATGGCAGCACCCAGAAGACGATTATTGCGAAGGTCACTCAACGTTTGCAAATACAGCCTCTGGACGCCGCCATCTTGCTTGCTGGTGGGGGTAGATCTCGTCTGATAGTCAAGCATTGCTGAGGCCGTGGGTACGCATCCGCAACGCTTGACTATCAGACGATCTACCACACCAGCAGCAAGACGGCCGGCGCCCAGAGGCCGTACTCCCAAACGTCTGTACAGTCGCTAATCATGTGAAGATGATTAGATCAAATATTTCATTAAATCACCGTCGACTGTTGCATAGTGGCAGCGTCATAAAAGGGCAGCTGGGGTGGCTTGCGCTTCTTATCTGACGCCTTGCCACGCCTGGTTCGCAAAGCGCTCACGCCACGGCTGCTTTATGACGCTCTCAGTAAAAAGCTGTCGACGATCGCGCGTTCACCCTTTTATGGATCGTGACTCAACGATAAAATATGTCCTTAATCAAGTATACGCTTACCGTCTCAATGAAATTAAACGCTTGTAGGAACGTAGCAGGCTCACAACGACTTTGCAGTGGAAAAGAAACGTGTGGTAAGCTTGTAATATATGTGCATGCGTACTACATGGCCGCGCTCATAATCAACAAATCAATCAATCATTCATTTTATTTGCATCTACACCAGTACAGGTGCCGTTAGGCAGACAAAAAGCCAACAGATGTTGGCTTGGTCCGGTCTTCCGTCTTCTTGGTAAGACGAGCTACAACAGCGAAAATATAACTAACACCTGTCACAACTAAATAAAAAAAAAAAAGTTATTACAATGTTGGTGAAAATACTCGCTATCGATTTGAGAGCTATATGTTCTATGTGAATATAATTTCTTATGAAGTTGTTAAGTATTGACGTTAGGTGGTGCTTTAACATTTGAATGGTATAGTTAGTTTAAATTTGAGGAACAGTCCACGAGTAGTCATGCTGCGAGTTGTAGACGTTAATGTTTGCGGTTACATGAGGTACGTTAGTCGGGACATATTAAGGTCATTTCCAGTTATAATATATCGGAGTGTAAAAAATGGTCACATAGACGATGAGATAAGAAATGGACACTGATGCAGGTTTAAAAAAAAAAAAAAAAAAAGTCTGCCTTCACTAGAGCGGTTTCTGATGGTGTTCCTTTTATGTTCCGCATCGTATAACGTAGGCCGGGGACCTTCTGATTAAAGAGGAAGAGCAACGATTTTAAGTTTGAAAGAATTTACCGTTTGTATTTTTTTTTATATTGCTTACCGTTCCACAAGTAAACAAAAACATGCATCCTTCCCCCGAAATACAGCGATTCCGCTCATAATGGCAAAGGAAAATGCGAATTAGTTGCCGATCTGCAGCCTCGTGAATAAACTTATAAGGCACTTTTATTGTAGCGGTCTTATAGCCACCATAACATCAGTAAGAGATATGACCAGATGACGTCTCGAAAGACGATAGCGCGTTTTCACACGACGACACGCTATTGTTTTGTTATGAGTGAGCAAGAAGTGGCGCTAGTTCGAAATGCTGCGGGAAAGCTGCCCCAGAACAAACGGAGCGATGCGTCGTCTGCTCGCTTTTCTGGGGAGAGTAGAATATCCCTCTCAGTATTTCTTCAGAGTTGACGAAGCATCATTTTGTTATACAAACTTAAAAAACCAAATTTGGGCAATGTACTTTGAAGTCGGGAGCTTTACTTTTCTCGAAAAGTATCAGAAAAAAATACTCATCAGCGGATGTACTTCAAGTAAAGTACAAGTTTTCTAAACCTACTTAAAATTGTACTTTAAGTAGAATGCACTTAAAGTACTTCCCAGCACTGGCAAATATAGTACAGCCCTCCGTCTAATTATGCGCAGATCGGAAGTGTTTCCAGTACTGCCCAAAACATGGTGCTGGCGTGACAATGCGTTCTCTCGTTGGGCTACAAGCGGCAGCGACGACGTCGATTACACTGAATCGTAAGTGTGTGAGCTAGCCTTTATAATATACTAACGCTATGATTTTAAGCAAGCATTTTTTTATTGCCGTTTCTAAACAGGATTGTTCACTTTGCTTTAAAAGATTAGTGCTACGTACTTCGCGTGCCGTCTTCCACGGCCTTGTACCCATGTCTTGTATGAAAAACAGGAGTTGTTCCTTATGAGAACGTGGGAACGTGGGGAAGAGATGAGACGAGTTGTCCAAACATAGAGTGCTTACCGGTTTGAGTCTACGCTGAGGTCGGTGTAAATGGATAGAAAATATCCACCGAGAAGAAAACCCATTGCAGGCCCAAGGACAGATGTGGCGTAGAAGATGCCTGATAGAAATACGTTCGTTTTAATTGCATTTGTTTAAATAAAAAAATGGTAAACACCTTTCCCCAAAAGAAGTGGGACATCGAACGAAAACAATTTTTTTTTACTGATCTAGTCACTTTTACACAAAGTTTGCGCGCAAGTGAGCCGCAGTGTTGGGCGAATAGTATGAGAACCGAAGACCGCTAAACATTCCATAGACCAACAACCCTTTTACCTTAACATACCACTCATCAGAACCCCCTTTCATTTCCTATATATTCCTGTGTCCAATGATGAGATGGTGACCTGAAAAAGCTAAGTCTCTTAGCGAAACTTCAACCGCCACTCTGAGGACTCCAGAATACTCTTTCATAGCATATAATATACAAATAAAATTACTTCCTATGTTCTGTGTAAATTTTATCGACCTTCTCTTTATCCTCCCATGTTCGCCTTCATATTTTTACCGACGTAAGCAATCTTTCGCTAAGTTCACAAACATGTTTATATGGCCTTTTGGTGATGGACCAGCCTAAGAAATCAAGCCTGGCTCCATTTGACCTATCCACGAGAAGTGTTACTTGTTCATTCGTTGGTATGTACACTCGTCACATCAAGAAAAAAGGAAGTCTTGCGCATTACTCATGCGCTGGGCGAAGTAGTTGTTCCAAGATTTGGTTGTCGAAGGAAGAAACAAGGGTATTCTGAGTTTGAAACGTGTAGCTAGCTCCTGAGAAAATAACATAAAGTTAATCTAAGATGCCCCTATATATATCCTAATTCAACAGATAAAGGGGGAAATTAGTAATGCTCCACGAAGAGCCCGACTTTATTTGGTTTACTATGTTTCTTGAGGTGAATACGATTATAGTTAGACGAAGCCCCCCCCCCCCCCCCCCCCCAAACAAGAGCGCGTTTACACCGATCCCTACACGGCCCCCTCACCGATGTAGATGGAGGTGCGAGATGTCGGCGTGTTCTCGTCCAGGTAAGCGACGCCCAGCGTGTAGAAGGGCGACGAACCGACCCCGTGAAGCGCGTGCCCCAACATGAAGAAGTACTTGAAGCTGTTCAGGCCCATGCTGCCCACGCCGGCGCCCACGTCATCGCAGACTCTCGGTCCGCCGATGGGGCAGGTGTTAAGGCGCTTCTCACCGACCGCGATGTTGGGCGGGGCGAGGAAGTGGGGCGAGGCGAAGACAATGGAGCCCAGGGACAGGGTGAGTGCGCCCACGGCCAGGATGACCGGTTTGTGGCTCACGCCGCCGTGGTAGCTCACGGGGGTTACCATGATGCACGAGGCCACGTTGAACATGCTCTGCACCATCTGCCGCGACACGACGACGGATCGCCCGGAGTTGTATATAACTTGGTTTCACTTTAACGACCGAGTTATTGTGATCTCTTGCGACGCGAGAACACACTGGCATTCCGGCGCCATCTATGAGGTGACCCTGGAACTCCATTTCACTATACTCCGTTTCACCTTATGTTGTATCGTAGCGAAGGCTATACTTCGTCTCACCCTAGCATGGACTAACCGCGAAGGCTGTGCTAGCGCGAGCGGCCAGCTTTGACTGCCTTGACTAGAGCACTTGCTGCACGAGCGCTCGTGCAGCCACCGCGGCTTCATTCAAAGCGACTAGCTCGCGCTTTTAGCACGCGCGGCTAACAATAGTCCATACTAAGGTGAGACGAAGTATAGAAGCGCGAGCTCATAGCGTTGGCAGCAGCCTTTAGTGCACGAGAGCTTGTGCCGCCGAGACGTGCCCTAGAGCAAGAAGCTTGCGATTGTAGCTTTCCCTGCGGTACATCATAAGGTGAAATAGAGCATAGAACCAAGGTTTTTGCGGTATTTGCGAGATTCGTATTTTCTGATCACCGCGTAACAACGAGCCAAGTAGGCTGCTTTGATATAGCTCTTTTGAGAGTGGCTTTTGGTTTCGCGAATAGTTTACCACTCCTCCTTGACGTGCTGTGCTAACGGTGGAATTCTGGCTCGAGGAATGGCAAAGGGAACACGTGAAGTACGCAAAGTGACCTGGTTTCGGTTATCTCCCTTCAGCATCGAAGTGTTGACAACGATAAATCTGAGTGATTGCGTTCGAAACGCAAATTTTCTTACCTACGCGGGAAGCTGGCTTCGGCTATACATACAGTTCGTAAAACGCTCGTGTTATGTTTTTATTTGCTGCTCTCCTTGGCTCGAAAGCTGTGACTCGTTTAAATGGGTGCGAAGTAGCTTACAGATTTTCTTGCGATGCTGCTTGCAGGCGCTAGGGGCCTCCACTTAACCATGTGGCACAAGAACGTTCTGAAATCATTCCGGGAATGTTTAAAGGAACATAGACAACATTCTTAGAATGTTGCAAATTTCGTGAGAACATTCTATCAACGTTGTCAGAATCTGGTGCAGGCACTTATCGTACATTCGGGGAATGTTTTCTCATGGACATTCTTAGAACGTCCTGAGAATGACATAGAACATTACCAGGTCCTTCAATCAACATTCAAATATCCCAACAAGGTTCTAAGAACGTTCTCAGAACATCCAAAGAACTTCTGTAACTTTCTTGAAATGTTGCAAATTTATGCAGAGACATCCTTTCAATCGCCTCAGATCGTGGCGTGGGTACATCGCTAAATTCAAGGAACATTCATTCTCTGAGGTCTATTTACAAAAATTCCGCAATTACGGCTTGCCTAGGCTACAGCCCCAATAAGGCGCACTACATATATGGATGTGATAAAGCTCCTCACAGGGCGATACTTATTAAGCGAAACAGATTTTTAGAATGCGCAAGCTCAAGCTAGCCGCTTTCCCAGCGCACCAGCTTGAGCACGTACTAATGAAAGTTTCCTCCTACCTGTCACTTGTCAACTTCTTTCATTCAAAATGTGCTGTATACATAACAGATCATCCACTCCGAGCTGAAGAACAGATACACATGGCATCCCACATTCAACTGGGAAATACATTTTCAAACTTTCAGACTCCAAAAAAAAAAAAAAAAAAATTGGTTTGCTTTGGATGTTTATACAGCCTTGATGGAGATGCGCCTCAACGGGTAATCGGTATCTTAGCTGTAGATGAGAAATTTAGCCAGTGCGGTACAACCGCTAACCTGGGGTTTTTAACGTGCATCACGCAGTAGTGATAACACGAATGCGTGCCGGTACGAAACTCATCCAGATCGAGACGGGCGGGGGACAAAAAGTCTGTTCCATTCAAAACTGCCCCTCTACATGCGCAGTGAGTGTGAAGTTCATTACCAAGTGTTGAAAACCATTGCTTTTCTCCTACTCCTTGTATCACATTACTCGGTAGACTCATATAAGACAAGACTAATCCCTTATGCTAAGTTTCCAGAAAATCCACTTAATTTGCATATTTTTGGCACAAAGCGGCATGTAGTGGATGGTGTCCATTCAAAACTGCCCCTCTTCATGCGCAGTGAGTGTGAAGTTCATTGCCAAGTTTTGAAAACCATTGCTTTTCTCCTACACCTTGTATCACATTACTCGGTAGACTCATATAAGATAAGACTGATCCCTTATGCTAAGTTTCCAGAAAATCCACTTAATTTGCATATTTTTGGCACAAAGCGGCATGTAGTGGATGGTGTCCATTCAAAACTGCCCCTCTTCATGCGCAGTGAGTGTGAAGTTCATTGCCAAGTTTTGAAAACCATTGCTTTTCTCCTACACCTTGTATCACATTACTCGGTAGACTCATATAAGATAAGACTGATCCCTTATGCTAAGTTTCCAGAAAATCCACTTAATTTGCATATTTTTGGCACAAAGCGGCATGTAGTGGATGGTGTCCATTCAAAACTGCCCCTCTTCATGCGCAGTGAGTGTGAAGTTCATTGCCAAGTTTTGAAAACCATTGCTTTTCTCCTACACCTTGTATCACATTACTCGGTAGACTCATATAAGATAAGACTGATCCCTTATGCTAAGTTTCCAGAAAACCCACTTAATTTGCATATTTTTGGCACAAAGCGGCATGTAGTGGATGGTGTTTCAAACCACAGGTTGCGTGAGAGGTTGACTTCACCGGCGAAAATTCTAGGAATGTTCGCAAGCGAACGTTTCAAGAATGTTGCGCGTATGAATGTTCGAAGGGGAACGTTCCGAGAACATTGTGCATACGAATGTTTGCCAACGAACGTTCCTAGAATGTTAAGCAGCTTACCTTGTAGGCAATGTTCGCCTACGAACGTTCCTAGAACGTTCCGAATGGTGTTTTAACGTTCCTTTAACATTCAGAACATACAGGGAATGTTCGCACGACATTGGGTGCTACCTGGGTCGCCCCAGGTATTTGACTGTTCGAAAACTACACCAACTATTTTTGGTTGAATCGAGGCAGCGTTCCGTGTAAAGAGCAACAAGAGATGTAGCGTCCTCGCTAAGTCTAATTGAGCTCGACTCGCTCGATTTGGGGCTGCCACAATGAGATGCAGACGAGGGAGGAACTTTGCTCCTTTGATTTTAGGGACGAAATTTCCTCCCTTTTTGAAAAAAACATAAGTTAAAAGATCGTTCCTCTCTTAATGAAGGAATATGTAGAACATTTATTTCTAAAAGTGCAGCAAGCACTCGTTACTTTCCGCAGCGCTATGGCTGCGCGTGTTACGAAGTGTTTTCAAAAGCAGAAAGATCACGCTGGAGGTGGAGCTTCTACTATACTCCGTTTCACCTTACGTCCGGACGCAGCGGACGCCATGAGCTATCCCAGCCAATCCCGCTCTGTGGGCATAGCCGCTTTCCGCGCGTCGCTGTGCCCCCTCGCCAAGGCCACGTGACACTCACACGGCCTTGGATTGGCTTCGATGGCTCGTAGCATCCGCTGCGCTTGGACGTAAGGTGAAACGGAGTATAGGTTGTTAACCGGAGACTGACTATACATGGCGTGCATGTGACGTCATCAAAACATGCTTATCGTAATTCCTAATTGTCCGTGCCAAGAAAAAATAAATTCGTTGCTGCGAAACGTATGCTACAGAAGAAGATAACAGCAGGTGGAAAAAAACGAAAAGGTTAACCAAGGCGGCCTGCTTCGGTTGGCTATTCTGAGTTGGGGGAGGGGATGGGGACATGAAAGAGAAAGGAAAGAGAAAGGGCAGAGGTAGTACGAGTCGCGTTATGTGGGTGGACATTTGTGCCATGCAAAAAACGTACTTCCAGTGTTTTTGTTTTTGTGCCATTTTCGATACTTTCACGTTCTCATGACTATGTACGCGCAGGATTCTGCACCCACAGTGTTAACGCGGGTGTTAGCTATGCCGAAAAAAGTACGCACTCAGCAGTAAGGCCACCAGAATGGCAGCTGATGTGACTTCAGTGCAAGTCCTATGTCCGCGCATTTTGCACATGCGTGCGAAATGTGCAGAAGGCAGAAAAAAACGGAAACTTATGGAGGGCATGCACGCACTCCCACTTCGACGCCGAGCATACGGAAGCGCTTCTCGATGGTCGGCGTGACGACGGACACGAGCCCGTTGACGACGAAGCCCTGCGTGATGCCCAGGACGCAGAGGAAGAAGAGGTAGCAGCGCGGGGTGCGGTAGCGCTGCAGCCAGGCCGGGAAGACGCCCAGCAGGCCGCACAGCACGTCGTGGCCCTCGTGGCTCGTCCCCCAGGGCCGGAAGTGCCGGGGCACGCGCACGTGGGGCAACGTGATCCCGTACGACGACACCGAGAAGTCGGACTTGACGTACGGATCGCCCCACATCTCGTATCCTCCTCCCCCTCCTTCTTCGTCGTCCTGCGCGCGCCGCAGAGTGGTCCCATGCAGCGCTGAGATTCCGAGACAGTAGGTGGTATCCGCGGTGTCTAACGGCGGCCATAGCTGAGTGAATTTATGCTAAACGCGTGCCAATTATGAGTATAGACTGCGTTTCACTTTAAGTTCGACCGCAGCCGACGCTAAGGTCAGATGGAACCTAGAGTCCCTAGATAAGAGCTAGCGACAGAAAGTAGCGACATTCTTTGAAAAGCCGACTGCGTGACGGTGAAGGTTTTAGGAAGCGAAGGGCGGCGCACAGCAGAGTTTTGAACTGAATGCCGCCATTTCGTTCCAGCGGAATGTGCTTTGTCATTTGTATTGGTTGTCGTTACTTGTAAAAGAAGTAGCAAGTGACTTTAATGGAACTACCTGAGCAGCGCCAAAAGTGCATTGTCGTGGCGGTTGTCAATTTTGTGCGTTTGATATCAGTGACTAAACTAACCCCGCACATTGAATGCGCCCCGTTCCTGCGAACTCTTTGTGCGTGATTCGTTTAACCGCCGATAGAAAACCCACAAAGTCAAAACGAGTGCTGTGACGATGCCCTTTGACGCTGCTTGGTTCCCAACGTCAAGATTGATGTTCCTCTCAGGCGATAACAGCGCCCTAGTTCCACTAGAGCGACAAACAGTAACAAGTGACATCTACAGAGTGTGCACGCCAAGCTATTTTCGGTAGTCTTGCAATCTCTCGCATCTTCGTCACGAGCACAGAGAAACTGCAGGCTACATGGGCTTGAGGCTTGTCGATGTCGGTTGTTGCTTTCTGAGCCCGCCTCTCCACTCCCCGCAGTCCTGCCCAACTGTCCATCGGTGCCCGGAGCAAGGACGCTTTAAGTCCGGACGCAACCAACGCTACGAGCTAATGGGATTAATTGAGCTGTGTCAAAAGCGCAAGTCACTGGGCCTAGCTTTTCTCTTTATGACTGGTACATCGATGATACAACACGTACAGAAACATTACAAACATCATGATGTTGCGCTGCTGACGCTGTTTGATTGGTATCACTAGATCGTAGCGTTGGCTACGTCTGAACTTAAGGTGAAACGGAGTATACGCTGCACGTGGTTTAAACAGAAGGGCTGCACGTGTTGAAAATCAGCGTGAGCACACGCTCGGAAGAAAAGGACAGATATGGTAACCATTGAATGCCGTACATTCCTCCAGATAACATAATAACACCCGGGTGTGTGACAATGTCAGCGTTATTTGTTCAAACACTTACCGGGCGATGAAGCATGCGGCATCAACGCCGTGAGTCGGGGATTGCGTCAGCTCGCTAACGGCACAAATTAGTTTTGAACTTTTCTAAGTGGGCTCCTCCTTTTGTTTGACAATGTTCATCGAGCAATCACTCGGGGGCACGACAAGCTTCGTCGTCCAGAATCACCGATAATAGAGAGTTTTTGAAGATCGTTTTCGCCGTCCCGCAACGCTCGCCGCAACCCGCTACGACACCCGAAACTCTACAGTCAAGGCCATCGGCGCGCAGGCGCAGTAGCGACTTCCTTGTTGAGGAGGGCTTAGCGGAGGGGGAAAGACTGTCTACGAAAACTCCCAAATGAAAAAAGTGAACAGGCTCACAAGGCGGAATTTGTTCTTTACAAGCAAATCGTATGCGGTGTCTTAAATTTGCTGTCCTCTCAGGCATGAAAATACTTAGATCAGTTCAAAAATTTTAAATTTGACTTAAACAAAAACAGGTTGCTATGTTTACGTATACACTCTGTAACGTAGCGTAAGATAAACTCTAACCGGTGTGGCGAGACATGCTTTGATCAAAGGCAGTGCATTGCTTGCCTTGCCTGCATAGCTTGCACGTGATGCCATTCCGGAATGCTACTGGCTATGCATTCTTATTGCTTTCTTGCTACAATGCAAAAGTAGCACAGTTGCGGGAAAATTCAAGGGAGCAAACCATCAACAATGTAGACCAAGTCACTTCAGGATTTGTTATACCTATAAAGTTCTAAACGGAGACTCACGAAAGCTGAACACGCTCTCAAGATTCGATAAGGATAGGGGCCTCAAAGTACAGCTGCGGGGCGGCCCACTCCCCAATCTGCGAGAGCATAAAGTTTGAAAGGAATGAGCAAGCTAAAAGAAATGCTGTAGAAAAGAAGAAGGAAACGCCTACGTTTTTAGATGATTTCTGAGAGCTGGAGATCGAAAGGTGGGTTCCGGTCCTTCTTCTCTTTTGTTTCTTCTTCGTCAACGCACATGTTGTTATAGTGATATAAAGCTGCGCGCGCAGAATTGTGGCTCTGCATGTGCTCTGCAGTGGGTGCTCATCTTCCAGCTTGAGCTTTCTGCATAAGATGACAGTGAGGCTTTATCACACGCGCAGCTAATGCCCACCGGAAGGCAACGAGTGCTTGCTGTAAATGGAACGTGAACTGCACTGTCCGTCTCTGACTTTCTGGGACATTTTCGATGATAAGAGGAGTGCGCGTGCACAGCTTTAATCGGTGTTCGTGCACGCGTCCCCATACCTTTGATTGCATAGCTCTAACAAGCATAGCTCTGCATAGGCACGAGTATAGCTCTGACAAGGCTACGCACGCTCACCCTTCACTACTTCCAAAAAGCCACAGAAGAAAGTGCGACCTCCACAGCCCAGTGCATCCGTGTTCATGGCTTCATGGCTTGAGGGATCTGTGACACCTGCTTGGAGCACGTGGAGCGAAAGCTCGCGCTGCAGAACCCAGGGATCCTGGGTTCAGTCCCCACCGCTGCCCGTTTTTTAGGGGCGATGCTCCTTAGGGACCTAGCCATGTCCGTATGTCCGTCCGCCGTCCGCCGTAGGCCGGCGTCGGGTGCTCGTGCTTCTGCTCGTGAGATCACGTGCTCACGAGCATGTGAGCACATGCTCACGTGCTCGTGTAGGGAAAAAAAAATTGGAAAAAAAAGATGAAAGAAATCATGAGAAAAGAAAAAGAAGAAAAAAAAGAGTAGGGGGTTCTGAGATGCCATCCCATCTGTCTGCTTAAAAAAAGAAAAAGAAGAAAACCACACATTCTCCTACTGACATGAATGAAAAGGCTCAAAGAAAAAGAAGAAAAAAAAAGAGTAAGGGGTTCTGAGATGCCATCCCATCTGTCTGCTTAAAAAAAAGAAAAAGAAGAAAACCACACATTCTCCTACTGACATGAATGAAAAGGCTCGGCATGCTGCGGCTCGGCGTCTACGCAGACAAGCACTACCAGAGCTTCGCCCCAAGCAACATCATTCACCACGTGGAGATGCGGTCAATTTTGTTCTGGATGAGCATCGTACCGGCGTGCGGTCGTGTATCACTACTGCGGGGGGATCGGTGGCCGAGTGGGCTAGCGCACACCAGCTCGGAGCACGTGGAGCGAAAGCTCGCGCTGCAGAACTCAGGGATCCTGGGTTCCACCCCTGCCCGTTTCGATCTGGATGAGCATCGTACCGGCGTGCGGTCGTGTATCACTACTGCGTGAGGCACGTTAAAGACCCCAGGCTAGCGGTTGTACTGCACTGGCTAAATTGCTCATCTACAGCTGGGAGACTTGTCGCCCGTCGAGGCAGACCAAGTTCTAGGCTATAGCTGAGACACCAGACGCTCACTGAGGCAGACACTTCGGGCTGTATAAACATAAACACACCAATCTTTTAATTTGTTTTTCTTCATGGGAGCGGACATAACTTATGCCCTGACCCGGGCGCCCCTAGCGGCAAAAAGATCATTTTCATCGGTAGGTTCTTTTTAGCCGCTGCACTCAGATTACGTTCGCTCAAGCTTTGCGCCACGGAAAAAGCTTGCGGAATTCGTAAGAACCTTAAATCTGCAGGAATTGGTGTTCCACGCGCCGCACGTGCTGGCCTCAGCAGTAGTAACTTTTCTAAATCAAATACCTAAAACAAATGGCATCTGGCACGCGCGTTCGTCAACGCTTTATTTTGGTTATTTACTTAGAATATTTTATACGGGGAAGGCGTGCGCGTGTGGCACGCGGAAAATCAATCTTTGCATTCTCCTTGATTCTTGGGTAATATAGACAATTGCAAGTGAGGCGACTGGCCGCCGCCATGTCTTCGCTCGTGCGGACAAGCCCGTGGAATAGCAAGCTTGCCAAAGCTATACTCACGCGCAACCTGCAAGTGCTTGCACGCATGGGGCACAAGTCGGGGCGCCATGCTTGCAATTGTCTATTCGTCACATTTGCTTCGCGACGAGTATCCGGCGACAACTTCTATTAGCTCCGTGCGCGACCGAAAGCGTCGCTGTGGTCGGCCTTCCACGATTGGCCGAACGCTGACTATGACGTCGGAAAGGGGATTTATCATCGACGGAAATAAGAGGAATGAAAGAACTTTAATTTCGACGGTGTTGGCAGTGTTCCTTTGAGAGCGCAATGATTTCAAGCTTCCGCCATGCTAATAACAAACACCATCGAACTTGTTGTTTTCAAGGTAATGACGTCACAAGGGGGAACCACAGGAGGGCGCCACCAAAAATTCTCGCCGCTAATACTTCGTCTCACCTTAGCATGGACTAACCGCGAATGCTGTGCTAGCGCGAGCGGCTAGCCTTGACTGCCTTGACTGGAACACTCGCTGCACGAGCGCTCGTGCAGCCGCCGAGGCTTCATTCGAAGCAACTATATCGCGCTTTTAGCACGCGCGGCTAACAATAGTCCATACTAACGTGAGACCAAGAATAGACCTTTCCAATGTTTACAAAATCACAGTCCAGCGTGCGGTCTTCACAGCCCAGCACCTGCGTGTTCGTCGCTTCGGAAAGCGAGCAAAGCACGCGCCATACGCACGAACGCTCAAAATGGCACCGGCCACAAGCTCGTTTTTGGAAAGGTCTATAGACCTTTTCTGTTTCCTGTCGTTCTCAGTCACGTGGGTTCCGTATCTGGTATGCGGGGCGAAAAAATAATTTAACGTTTGAACCTGGAATATGCGAGAAAATATAGCTGAGGCAAATCAGGAATGTGTGACAATCACGCATTTTTCGTAAACACCTTCTAGCTTCGGGGAGAGATCAAAAAGATGTTTTACCGCATACCAGAAGTGACGATATTCAAGATGGCTGCGCGCTTGTGGAAAGGGTGTATAGGTGGCAGCGAACAATAAGAAAGTCTATATTACAGAGAATTTCTAACTGCTCGGTCGGGGTCACGTGGTTTATGAGCCACGTTTGCAATACGAGCTACAAGTGACGAACGCGTAATTGTTCGTCCGCTAGTGCCTTTCGGCCTGCTTTCCTCCTAGCCACGCCATAATGCAGCGCATGAGCACTTCCGACCGATTCCCGATGGAGGCGTCCGCTATTGAACTGCAAATGCAGTTCCATGGTTTGAGTTGGACGCCTATCGTTCGTACAGCGCCTATAGGCGCTGTACGAACGATAGGCGATAATGCAACAATGCGCGCGTTCCATTATGGGAATTCTGTGGCCTATGAAGAGGAGTGGCATGGTTTCGATTTGAATTGTCCCGTTGATGAAGTATGGTGCATTCAGCACTGGATTAAAATAAAGTCAGCGCTCGCTTGGATTGCACCCATTCATCTTCGTGACAGCCCCCGTTTAAAACACGGACCTCCAGCGATCGTAAGGACCTGCCTAGACTTAAAGGAGCGGTGCAACGATATTCAATTGGAATGTTTTTCACTTTACACGAGCTTACTGGTACTAGTGGGACTCAAGGATACACGCATGCAACGCCACTGGCCAAGAAACTCCTTTGTTACGGTGTAATTTCAAGGTCAAAAGCGATCATTTTCATGCAATCTCTCCTTTGCAAAATTTGATGACGTAGCGTGGGGACCGCAGTACACCCATATGACGACATTTGAATGCTGTTCATAGATTCGACCCGAGCATTGCGTGGGCACTCGATTTGGGCTCGTGATAATTACTAGCTTGAGAAGCATTCGGGTAGTGGCCCGCGTCCAATCGCTGCAATGACGGCAATAGCCGAGCCATAACAATGTCTGGAACTCAGCACGTGTCCTGTGCTTTGCCAACCCCAGCGCGTGGCTATGATCAACATTGGTGGCATATAATCGGCTCCAGATCACGCGGTCGCTTGTTCTGGCTGCGAGTTGAGGGGGTAAACTCTGCTCGTTTTTCTTAATTTTTTTTCTGCGACTTCTATTGCGTGGGGTGAAAAACAAACGCGTGTTTCATAGGTCATTAACGCCAGGGATCTGTTCTAAGTAATATTTGCGCAAAGTACAAAAATTGTTGCATCGCCCCTTTAACTGGGAGTAGGAGTATACGGCCGGCCGCGTTCCATACCTTTCTGGCGGCATTGCTACAACTCCAGAGTGCAGCATGACCCTCCCCGGTCACGGATCATTTAAAAAGCCTAGGACAATCAGACGGTGTAGCAGGCTAATCGGCCCAGTACATTTCTTTTAGAGCGCAGCTCTTAGGCACCCGTTTCCGTGTTTCGCGGCGTCGCCGTCGGCGTCACCACGCTAAATTTAGCGGGAAAATAGTCGTCACGTGACCTTCAACACCAATTCAAATCCACGCTAAATTTAGCGGAGAAACAGAATTTGTTCATAGGTGACGCGACACCAAGTCATGTGACGTCATTTCCCCCTCTAAATTTAGCGGGGAAACTGAATCGGTGTTGAGGTCACGTGACGGCTATTTTCCCGCTAAACTTAGCGGGGAACCTGTGGGAGGAGGGGAGGATACGGAGGAGGACGATGGGAGGGTACGAAGGAGGAGGAGGGGAGGGTACGGAGGAGGAGGGGAGAGGTAGGGAGGAGGAGAGGGTACGGAGAATATGTGCCTCCAATGACAAGAAGTAAGAAAACAAAAGGTTGCTCGCGTTTCACCCTAAAGGCAAGCTGTTTATTAAAAAATAATCGAAGACTATCTATGACTTGTTAGAGTAAAAAAAGCGCTGCATGTTGCAACTATGCAGCTAATCGAAATCGAATCTTGTGAGGCTGGGTTCACCAGTGCCGTCCACGACGCCTGTTTATTGAAACTAAACAGTTGAAATGATGGCGTCTACTATGATACAGAGTGGTCTCTGTTGATCGCTCGAAACCACCTTGCTCGCTCAAGTGGGTAAAATAGCATTTCATGGTGTGATACGGTGTTGTTATAGAAAAGGGCCAGCATTTGCTTGAAGCTCAAAATGATCCGCAGCAACTCATGCCTAAAATAGAACCTCAGTATTATGACCTATATGTAAATAAATCTCAGCGTTTTTATTTTTAACATTCGGCCACACTATTTCAGTACAGCAAACAGACCGAGGTTCACTGTTGGTCAATTTATAAGAAGCGACACCATAGTGTTACGTGACGTTACAAAGTCACGTGACGTCACAATTTCACGTAACGTCTGAAAGTCAAGTGACGTCCTGATGTCACGCGACTCCGTGGCATACGACATCAATGTGGGCTTATTAATAATAAGGCCATAGGGCCCATATACGTTTAACGCTGGAACGTGTCTAACATATTAACCTGTCGATTTTCTTACGACTTTTACAGATTTACACCTGATTGCTCACCTTCATTAATATGAAACGAATAATTGCACCGCTCGTGCTGATATAGTGATAAGCAATATGCCAGATAAACGATGAATGGGCGTGCCGCAAACATATCGCAACATAAAAAATGCTAACGTGTGCTTAAGGGATACAGCCAGCGCTAAAAATGTAGACACAATTCTTCTGGACGAAATAAAAGCTAAAAGTTTAGCATCGGCAATTGTGTCGTAGCGTCCCGTTGCTCTCCTGGTAATATTGCCGGTGTTTGACATTTTCGGAACGTGGAGCCCTGGTAAGTTTGAAACTGTCGAGACACCACTGGACACGTCAGGCCCAGATGAGCGAAAGCCGAACGTTTGCGCGAGTTGTCCAGGGTTGCATCGTGCGCAAATCATTTTGTTGCAACGGCAGCCACAGGATGGCACTTCCGCATCAGTTGTGCGAAGGAGCACCGGTGGTCGTGCAGGGGCTCTGGATTAACAGGCAAAGAAGCTTATATACAAATCTATGTCACAAAAAAAAAAGGGTTTTGTGTGTGTTTATACAGCCTAGAACTTGGTCTGCCTCAACGGGCGACGAGTCTTCCAGCTGTAGATGAGAAATTTAGCCAGTGCAGTACAACCGCTAGCCTGAGGTCTTTAACGTGCATCACTCAGTAGTGATACACAACCGCACGCCGGTTCGATGCTCATCCAGATCGAAACGGGCAGGGGTGGGGATGGAACCCAAAATCCTAGGTCTTGCAGCGGGAGCCTTCGCTCCACGTGTTCCGAGCTGGTGTGCGCTAGCCCGCTCGGCCACAGATCTCCCTTTGATCCCGGAGGAGCCACTCGAAGAGACAATCATATTACCCGCTCTAAAGTTTTTTTTTTTTTTTTTTCTGACGGTGAGGACGCGGTGTTTCCGGAGGTGGCTCCACCGGATCCACTTGCTGACCTTCCATTTGGGCTGTATATTAAGATCAAAATGGCTTAGTCTTTTCAGTTAAACATAATTTTTTCTTAGTAATCAGCGTGATCGCTCTAAGTCTGGTCCAAGTGCCCTAAAGGTATACGTACCACGCATCGTAATTTGCACCGATTCCGCTTTGCGAAAATTTAGAATCCGCTTCCCCTCGGTGTAGCGGTACAGCGCAGGGGGCTTTCTCAACACTGATTTGTAACTAATAAAGTTCACCTTGATGCGAAGATGATTGGGGTGGGGTTGCTGACTGATCACATACATGAAAATATTCGAAGCCTTCACTGATTTACAAGCATTATTCTCTCATTACACACACTCTGAGAGAAACAAAATACTTTTACATCATTTACTGTGTTAAAACATCTTCAGCCATGAACCTAAGGATACGAAGTTCACTCCAACACGGAAGACGATGATGCGGATAAACTCCGGTTTATGCCCGCATTCTAATAAGAGCAACAGTATACTAAAGTTATACGCGTCTCCGACTGGTGTGTTTAGCGTCCTATCCCACCCATACATCAAAAGTGGTCCCGAAGTGGCAACAAATGACGTCACAGAAGCCGGAGCGTTATGCTGTTGCCTGTCGCGATCCTGGCGGTTGGCCATAGAAATGCTGGCGAAAAGCACGACCGAACGCGATGTGTCGCTGTCGTCACGGCGTCCCAGGTGTCCCAACTTCCTGCTGCACTAGCTTCCGTGGACTGTCACAGTAGAGAGCGACCTACAGCAGAACAGGCGTGTGCCATATACACCACAACTGTTGGGATGCCGCCAGGATCGCGACCGGCGACAGCATGACACTTCTATGACGTCATCAGGCGGAAATCGAGGGACCACTTTTTTGGGTGCGGTATAAACACACCAGTCGGAGACGCGTTCCAGGCACCGTAGTTATACCTTCCTGCGGAAGGTGCATGGCCTGGATGGGGTGCATAGTCAATTCATGTGTGGAAAATAGCAAATCACAATAACCACACATGAATGGCTGCACCTCGTTCTCTGTGCTATTTCGAACGCCTGCCACCAAAACCATCGAAGCAGACAAGTTTCGACGGCTGTGAGTGCAGAAGGCCGACAAGGAGCGCACAGCGAATAGATCACGTGACGTCTTTACTCACGTTACCCACCAATCAGAAGAAGGTAGCGTAAGTATTACTCCGGAGTAAACAACCCGCTTTTTAAACGCGAGTTCTGATGTCATCTAGTAAGCGCGAGTAACTTTTGAAACGCCACGGTATGAAACCATTACTCTAGAGTCGGAGCGAGTAAAGTTTGGAACACGGCCCTAGGCTCACGCGCCTGTGTTTTAGTACGCACTGAACGTTTAGGTTGCATTTCCTTAGTGAAGAGTGAGCGTGCACAGCTTTGTTGGGTACTCAAGATGCGGAAGGGCACTTGCGCCTTTATAGCTTTGTCTGCATAGCCACAGAAAGGTGTCGGCGAGTGCATCCTCCTTAGTGCTTTGGTAACTTTGCGAAAAATGTGATGTGTATGATTTTCTCAGGATTAATTTCTGTGGCACTTCCAAAGAGAAGAGTGCTCATGCATATTTTTCATCGGTTCAATTGGCGGACGATTCCGATGTTTACAAAAGATCAATCCACACGGGTTATTGTTACAGCCCATGCAGCGCTTGTACGTAACATGCATGTTACGCGCTTGTGCCGGCATGTTACAGCGCTTGCACAGACATGCACGTAACGCGTTACTAGTAACGCGTTACTTCTACTTAGTTACTTTTTTAGAAAAGGAACGAGTAACGTGCTTAGTTACTTTTAAGGCCAAGTATAACGAGTGACTGTATTTGTTACTTTTGAGAAGTAACGTTTACAACAACGTTTAAACAGCCTCGTTTTAATTCTATCCTGAGTATGCGTGTATTTCGACAAAGGCAGATGGGCCACCCGAAAAACAACCACACGGTATGACAGCATAGCAACGTTTATCGCTGAACACGTCGATTGATCTCTACAGCTGGCAATGTCCTCCACCCACAGAACAAAATAACGTTCGTTGGACGAACCTTTTAGAATCGCGTACAGACCAAATGTAAACCCAGAGGTTGCCAACGCCGGAGGGCGCAGAACTAGAAGCAGAGAGAACGAAAGAGAGAGGGGAATTCCAGATTCGCCAGCTCTTCCTGGAGCACAACACTGCCGTTTATTCGAGCGCATCTGCAGAACGACTCTTCAGCGTTGCCGGAGATGTATTCCCAATGAAGCGGGGGAACATAACTGAAAAAAAATTTCGAGAGGCAGCTACTACTTAAGTGCAACAACTACAGAAAAGAGCCAATAAGCCATGAAACAAAAGCAGTTGTGTATTTGACCCTCAAAGTAATTAGAAAAGTAAGTCGCTACTTCTGAGGTAAGGTAACGCGTTCCTTTTGAAAATAGGTAACGAGTAACGTATTTAGTTACTTTTTGGAGCGAGTAACGAGTAACGGTATTTGTTTTTTTGGGTAAAGTGCACATGTCTGCTTTTTTTTTTTTATAGGTGACTGCCCCAGTTGATAGAGCTTAAGATTTTGTTTATTAATTCGATTCCCACGAAGCACCACGATCCTCGTGTGTGCTCACACAGTAAGATGATACTTCCACTGCCGAGAAGGCTGGGATTTGACTAATGGCGAATTCGGATGGTCAATCGCCGGCGAGCCCACGCCGGCGGCACAGGCAACCAAAACTGCGCCAGCGGCGCACCACGTGACCCTCTCCACTCGAACACAAAGCGCCGGCAACTGGCGTTTTCGTTTGCCTGGGTCGCGCGTGAACTTTGTTAATTTCTTCCTCGATTATTTTATGATGCAATAGGCACGCTGAAGGCATCAGTAACATATATTCGGACTCTGAGATGTGGGTAAACAAATTTCAATATATTTTGTTTGGATTCCCGACGAACTATTGCCATTTTACAAGGATCCCAGAAGGCTCACCAGCGTCGCTGTTTATATTCTAGTTTCTGGTTATTACGTTTTTTTAGGGAACCCTCAGCATTTTCATTTAGCCCAGCCCTTTGAAATAGTAATGCGCGTTCAAGTACCGAGCTGCAGCACTATCAACACTTTTTTTTTACATCAGTGTAATAACACGCTGTGCCCCATAGCAAACTGATCTTTTTGCTGTCTTTTCTCGGACCACAGAGGGGTGTCTGTCTCAATGGCTTCGTTTTCTACTCGAACCCGCTACCGGCGAGCGTTGTTTCCTTTGGTTCCCTTTCCCGATTCGGATATGACGACACCGGATCCAGTCTGGCAGACAAGCTTCCCGACCTCTTGAAGCTCGGGCAAAAATTGTGCCGGTAAATTGCCGGCACACGCCTGAGAAGCGCCACCCGAACGGCGCGACCTCGCCAGCCTTTGACCACGCGAACGCCCTTGCCGGAGATATGGCAAAATATTTTGCCGGGAAATGACCACCCGAATTCGCCATAACAGTTGCTTCCACCGCACCAGCGGGTATTGCAACGCACGTGCTCGGTCTGTGTGCTTTTTGCGCTTGTGTATTTGGACAGGAAAATAAAGTGCCGCTTAATTGGTCTAGAATACATGTAAAATTGTCTGCACTGTCAGCTGCATAATATACAAACCATTGATCGCAAACCACATGAAACGTTATGAGAGGCATATAACACCAATTGTATTTCGTCCAATTCGTATACTTTCCGTTCTCGCGCCCCGAAACAAAACAGGCGTATTTGTCATACGTCCCCGCTGCACACAAAAGAAGCGTGGCGTAGTGGCGTGGCGTGACGTGACGTGGCGTGGTGTGGCGTGGCGAGAAGGTGGGGCTTGAAACTTACTACAGGTGCTTAGTATGGGCAGCTTCGAAGCACAACTGCTGTCGCCGTCATCTTTCCATTCTTGTTCGCACTTGATTCACAGCGAGAGCTTCCAGCAATACGCGAACAGACAATCGGCATCTCAACGGAAGTGCTAAAACATCTAGAATATATATATATATATTAACTTGCACTGTAGAGGTACCCTACACAAGAATCCTGAGGAAACGAACTAACCATACACGCTAATGCGAATCCCTGTATCCAGTATATCAAATTGTAGTGCCAATCGGCACCATGTACCAAGACCCTGGGGTAACGAACTCACCATACGCGCTAATGTACAGCTTCTTTCTATCATCTGCGTGAAACACAGAACATCAAAAACAACGCTATGTAACATATTAAAAAAAAAAAAAAAATGTTTTGATCCGCGAGCTTAGTGCAACACTGAGCAGCGTCGCAGCAAACGGCGTTTCTTTTGAATACGACTAAAAACAAATGGCGCAAGCTGCGAAAAATGACACTCTCGGCGCCTTTTGTTCTGAAGAAAGGGGGACCACGAAACTGGGCTTGATTTTCCCGAGTATTTTAGAGAACTTGCTTTATAGTCTGTTGTGGTTAAAGAATAGCAGTGCGAGCCCCTCCAAGAAAGCCCTCTGCTCGTGAATGAAGCAAATTTGACTGGTGTTTTTTTCCTTTCCACTCGCCTCCTTTCCAGCGTTCGCTTTCCAAAAGTAGAAACGGTGGAGGGCTTTGTGTGAGGAGCTCATCCTAGTATTCTGAACCTCCGACAGACTATATGTTGCTAAGGAAATATCTTTATAATCTTCGTCAGTAGGGTTGGCCGACCGATGTACTACAGCTGGGCTGGACGACAACGGTGACGAGACATCAGTAGAGAGACACCGAGGACGCGTGGTAGACTCCCATCTTGTGGAGGGACTGGATGCTGTGGGTGGCATTGACCGAACTTGTCTCGCCGTCCGGCGTGTCCTCGCCGCGGCTGTGCCTTTCAGAGTCGCCGGTCTTGAGACAGATGAGCGCGTTGAGGAAGAGGAGCACGGACACGCTCTTGAGTACCAGCACGACCGTGAAGAGGTTGCGCGACATCACCCCGTTGTCGTGCACCGCGCACGCGCCGATCTGGTCGCAGACGCTGTTCCACAGCACGCAGCTGTTGTCGATGAAGAAGCCGACCACGGTGGCGGCGGGAATGGCGCCTAACGCCCCAAACAAAGAAAACAAAAAGAAAACGTCATTACTCGGGCGGAGTATGCGGAGAACAAGTCGTCTTGTTTTTGCGCAGGATTTGCAGTGACGTCAGAAGGACGCCGAGCTCTGATTGAGTTTGGTTGAGAGGATAGTGGGTAGACCTCAATGCTACATGCCCACTATTTCTTTTCATGCAGAGAGTTAGAGCTATGCGTTCTCACATCATCGCAACCCATGTGCAAGAAGCAGACTAACTTGTGCTCCGCATGAACGCGTCTCCGACTGGTGTGTTTAGCGTCCTCTCCTGTTCGTATACATCAGAAGTAGTCCCGAAGTGGCAACAAATGACGTCACAGAAACCGGAGTGTCGTGCTGTCGGATGTCACGATCCTGGCGGTTAGTCGTAGAAATGCCGTCGAAAAGCACGAGCGAACGCGAGTGTCGCTGTCTTCATGGCGTCCCAATGGACCTTTTCCACATACCGACGGCACCAGGCGGTGGCTGCACGAACTAAAAATCGAGGAAGTGACCTACCTGCGCTACCAATCGAAAATGGGAGCTACGCTACCCGTTTCTTCGCTCTCTGAGCAGCGGCGAGTGCCCAACGCGACTTTAAAGAGGGGCATACGTGGCGTCCATCCAGACGTCGTGTTTTGCTTTCCGTCCACTTTCTTTTTTTGTGTAACGCAATTATATGTATGCTGAAATTACGCGTTCTACTCGTTGATTCACAGCGTCCTTCCGAATTTCCTCGATTTCTGGTACCGACTTCCGCCGCTTGGCATCGGGCGCTCGCGCGTGCGCAGAACGCTTCTCGGAAAAGGTCCATTTCTGGCTGCTGAAGCTTTCGTGGACTGTCACACCAGAAAGCGACCTGGAGCAGAACAGGCGTCTGCTACATCTACCACCGCTGCTGGAACACCGCCAGGATGGCGACCGGCGACAGCATGACACTTTTATGACGTCACCAGGCGGAAATCGAGGGACCCCGTTTTTTTGGACGCGTCTATGCTGCCTGGAACGCAGCATGGATGCGTCCAGAACTATGCTGCCTGGAACGCATCACCAGTCGGTGATGCGTTCCAGGCAGCATAGTTCTGACATCATCGCAACCCCTGTGCAAGAAGCAGACTAACTAGCGTTCCGCATGAACAGACTCAACTCTCTAACGTCACGCCACTGTGGTGGTGCTGCTGTCGACGCTGCTCAAGCGTAGAAGCTTCACTTGACTGAATCGGTCTGGACAAACGCGGGCTTGTTTGTAAACAGTGTGTTGGTGTATAGGCAGCGACACCTAGACTTTGTTTCACTTTAGTTGTTCCATATACGACTTATAAACCTACGCGCTGTTTACAAAAATAAGTCCGTATTTGCCTACAACACAAACTGCGCGTGCGCAGGAATCATATCCGCGACCAGTGACACATCTGCGCATGGGCCGCGTCGACAGCAGCGCCACTGCATCTGCGTGACGTCAGAACTTTGTGCGCGTCCGCTGAGCGCCTGCTGACGGCGAGCTTTGCAACGCGCATTCCGCGTCATCAAGGTTGCTGGTCTTAGCAGTCTATTAAAGCGGCAATGCAACAATTTTTCTACATTCAATCAATACGAATTAGAATTATTCCTTGACATTTATGACCTATGGAACACACGTTGCTTTTTTTTTTTTTCTCTACGCAATGGAAGTCGCACATAAACTTCTAGAAAAACGAACAGCGTTTACCTGCTCAACTCGTAGCCAGGAAAAGCGGCCATGCGATCTGAAGCCGAATATATGCCGCCAATGTTTTTAACATAGCCACGCGTTGGGGTTGGCAGAGTACAGGGCGCGCGCTTAGTTTCGCGATTGGGCACGAGCCACTAGTTGAATGCATGTCGAGGCATTGATTGTAACGAGCCAAATTTGAATGCCTACGCGGACTTCATTTCCACTGGAGGAGCAGCGTTTTAATAACATCACGGCGGGGATCGCAAAGCTTGGTGACGCACTCCTGGAGATTGCATTGTTGGCGTTGTCCCCACAGCTCCGTCATCAAATTTTGCGAAGGAGAGACTGAAAGAAACATTTTACTTTTATCCTTGGAATTCCACTGCGACGAAGACGCTTCTAGAACCTCCGTGCTACCATTTTTGTCAACGGAGCCTTGAAACGCGTTTTGAGCTTGCGATGTAGCAATCTTGTGCGGAAAATTAGACGCTGGTGCATTCACAGCTCACTGACTTGACATTTTCTGCCTGGGTGATAAGCGTCTGAATGTTGTGTGCGTTCACCATCAAAAGCCAATCGGTGATTCCTGAAAGTGGTTGATTAAAGTGCGAAATGGCAGCTAACACTAATTGATGTTTCTTTTTTTTTTTTTTTGCAGTATAAATAAAAAGTTTCGTATTGTTGGCAATGCCCAATTGTAGCTCTGGTGGTGTAAATTAGATGACAAATTGTTCTGATCCCAAGGTTACCTGAATAAACGTTTTGAGGTGATTAAAACAAAATCAATTATGCACTTTTTGAATACATGGAGACGAACAGCATACTGCCAAAATGGTCCCGCCATGTTGTATTCCTGAAATTTCTAAGCAATCGCTTCTATTTTTTTTTTAATCATGCTGAGGCTGAGTTTGAAACTTGGAGATATTTTTTTCCTAACTGCTAACTTTACATTCTGGCGGAGCCTGAGTTTTTGGGAATCTGTGGTTAATTTTTGCAGCGTAAAACAGACGGTTCAACGTCATCTCGCCTGACACCATGGATTTCAATCGCCGCGACCATCTATGGGCGTCCAGCTTTAAACCAGGCGGCGCCTCCATCTTTGCACTCCAGCAATACCCCTCGCCACCCTTTCGCACACTTCGGGTAAATGCAGCGATGCGACGAGTCCCGAATCCTCAAAATTTATAATGTGAGACATGGTGCTAAGTTTCAAATGGCACAAACGGCGAAACGTTTCAAATAGCAGCAGGTACGCACCTAACAGTGTCACCGTCATCCATTGTAATCCTAGAGATAGTGCTTTCAGATCTTCGTGAACACATCTGTAAGTGAATAATTGCGAGCCCTGCTCGTTATGCGCCATTTATCTTGGGCCCATTAAAATATATAACAACAGATAATAAAATTTTGTAAAATATTTGCGCTTTACCACAGCATTGTTTTGGATATAAGACCATGACGTACTTTTTCGGTTGGGAGGACTAAAGGCTGGTTCACACACTTGAGACTGCTTACAACCGGAGTGGCTTAAAACCGGTTTTAAGGGGGGAGGCTGGTCTTTAACTTTTGTGTTTTTTATCTTTCATTTATCGGGCTGAAATTTAGTATACTGATGTATTTCTCAGTGGTGATTTCCAATATGCAATTAGTTTTCAGGTAGCTTTACTAGATCCTGAGTTATCAATAAATTTGTCATTTTAATTAGGTCCTCTTTACGGGTCGTTAGCGTAAAATTCTTCAAAATACATCAGTAATATTGATAGAATTGCATTCACCAAGACATGTTTTGTGCGGTGATGCTATTTTTGTTACTTTATAGCTCATAAAATAATTTTAATTAATTAGTCTCAAAAACATATAGCCTCCAGTTTTGTGCAACTTGATTAAAAATGTTTTTTACCAATGTAATATCAATAAATCAGGCTTAAAATAGCATCACCGCACAAAACATGTCTTGGTTAATGCAATTCTGTAAACATTTCTAATATATTCTGAACGATTTTGTGGTAACGGCCCGTAAGAGGACATAATTAAAATTACAAATTTATTAATAATTAAGGATCTAGTAAAGCTATCTGAAAACTAATCGTATATTTGAAATCACCACTGCGATATACATCAGTGTACTAAATTTCAGCACGATAAATGAAAATAAAAAAAAAAACAAAAAGTTAAAGACCAGCCTCCCCCCTTAAGCCTTTCTGGTTGTAGGCAATCGCCAGATTGTGAACCAGACTTAAATCTAATAAAACAAAGTCGGTATTATAATTTTTTTTTATAATATGAAACAACCGTAACTGGGATGTTGCCTGTTTGTACCATACCTCGACAAAACTCACTCATGAGTGCACCCACTCACCCTCACCGATCAGGAGTGAGGTGAGGGTGAGTGAGTTTATGAGCCTCGAAAACTCATGAGTTTGAGGTTGAGTGAGGGGTGTGAATTCGGTGAATGCATGAGTTTGGTGAGTTCACGTGGTCGGTGAGTTCATTAGTTTGGTGAGTTCATGAGTTCGGTGAGCTCATGAGTTATTTGTTAGAAGTCAAATAATTTAAATTTCAAAGGTAAAAAGAACGTGCGAAAACACCAACAGGCCGTTTATTCATTCAACTTAGTGAAGAAGTCTGCGGTTTTGCTAGTGTTTCGCTGTGGTTTTCCAGCGTGCTGTAGACACGTTTTCTACTCATTCGTCGTCATTCGCCGAAGAAGTGTTTTAAGACTCTGTGTACCGTTTAGGCTTGCCGTTGTGAACACGTGAAAAATTTTACGAAAGCGCAGTGCAACAGAAAAACGCCACCACTCGTCAAAAGCAAGTTTCGCCGGTCTTGCGGCGGGATCACAGCTTCCTCGACACGCCGAGTGCTGCATCTTTGTGCGTTCGCACGCTTGGATACCGATCAAGAATCGACGCCACACCAAAGTTCTGAAGGTGTGTCGCGCGTAGATGTCTTTAGATCAGTATATATATATCGGCCACGGAGTTCCGGATCGTCCAGCTGTTTTGGTGAGTTGTTATCATCTCGATCTGTACATGCTCTTATGTACTATTAACCATGGCTATGTTCCAAATCTACTCTAATAGATTACGTCTATTAGAATAGATTACGATCACGAATAGAGCAACGCTGTGGAGCAAGGAGGGTTTTCTAAAGCAAAAGTACAAGACGGCGAGAATGAAAATCTTTGAAGCGCGGCCGATATGGTCGTGTGCAATCTGTTGACCAATTATGATTAGGCGAGCCGCGCTCAAACGTCAAGTGCAATTAAGTAGGTTGATATTGAGCCAGCACTGATCAGTGATGAGGAGCTGTTGTGCACGGTATTGTGTAAATCGTCTAACGACGAAAAAAAGACGTACCTTCTCCCCATCTTCCGTCGCTAGTGGACGCTGGATTAAGCTCGTTCCTAAACCGCGAGGGCCGCAAGTATACAGACGTCAGAGTAAAGAAAGACGCTGATCCGAGGCACATACGGCTTCACGCACATTGCACTCGCAAAACATATTCACACGGCGTCGATTCTTGGTCGGTATCCAAGAGTGCGAAGACACAGAGACACGACACTACGGGGCGCCAAGGAAGCTTTGAACACGCCGCCAGACCGGCGAAACTTGCTTTTGACGAGTTGTGCCTTTTTCCTGCGACACTGCGCTTTCGTAAAATTTTCCACGTGTTCACAACGACAAGTCTCCACGGTACACAGAGTCTTAAAAAACTTCTTCGGCGAATGACAACGAACGACAAAACCGCAAATCCTACCCGAGCAAGATGGCCGTCCGGTGGCTTCACTCGCGCTGCAGCGAACAAGCGGGGAAGCGCGATCCAGCAATTGTCATTGAGATCAGTGGCAGGGACCGTGGCGGAGTTGTAAAAGCCGCGCGACCCGCGCGCAACACGAGCGCCAGCGCCGCGACTACGGTGAGGGCGAGAACTACTTCTGATAGAGTGAGGTCGGTGAGTGAGTGAGTTCTTGAGTCCGATGAGGGGCGTGAGTTTGTGAGTTCGGTGAGGGGCGTGAGATCGTGAGTTCAGTGAGTTTATGAGTTCGGTGAGGGGCGTGAGCTCGTGAGTTCGGTGAGTTAATGCGTTCGGTGAGTTGGGTTTAGTGAGTTCATGAGTTTGGTGAGCGGCGTGAGTTCGGTGAGTTCATGAGTTTGGTGAGGGGCGTGAGTTCGGTGAGCTCATGAGTTCGTGAGTGAGGACCTGAAGCTGAGTGTGTCCATGAGGGTGAGGGTGTAAGTTTTTAACCTTTTATTTTGAGCTAGCTGTGAGTGAGTGAGAGTGAGTTCAACCAAAAATGCCGACCTCTGGTTTGTACAGGGAAAACGCACTCAACCCAATACGTAGGGGAAAAAAACGAACCAAAGATGATGTAATGGTTATAAAATGAGCGCTAGAAGGACACATACAATTTGAAGCCGTGCATGACAGCGGCATTGTGCCATGGCCGACACTGCCCACCAGGCCAGCTCACCAGGACAGCAAGAAGTGCGTTGTGATAGACACCGGATGGACGTCTGTGGCCACAACGGACCAGTAAACCGTTCCTCTTCCTGAGATTGGCCACGACGCCCCTCTATACAAGCGATGCACTTAACTGCTCGTCACGGACAGCAGAATCCGTCTTCCATGACAAGCAGGGAAGCGAGCGAAGGCATATGCTAGGCCCGTAAGCATAGATCAACGGTGACAGTCACCGCTACAATATGACCGAAAGTCAAACGTGACCTTGGGATTTGAAATAGTATAATTTCTTCTTATCTTCGGGTTCACTGAACAGAACAAAAGAAACGAGGACTAAAATATTTTCATAGTGACCCAAGTATGGATAGTGATCTGGGGCCCTAATCCGGACACTTG
Source organism: Ixodes persulcatus (assembly GCA_013358835.2). NCBI lineage: Eukaryota > Metazoa > Arthropoda > Arachnida > Ixodida > Ixodidae > Ixodes > Ixodes persulcatus. The sequence continues at coordinate 702,069 of JABSTQ010010691.1, read as the reverse complement.
GCGAAAAACTCGGCGAGAAATCCGGCGGCCTTAATTGGCCGGCACCAATATCATGCGCGGCGCCGGCCAATCACGGCCGCCAGATTCCTCGCCGACTTTTTTTTTTTGAAAAGCGTCCATGTTCGGGCCTCTGGGGAACTGATGCACTGGCAACTTCAGAAATACTGGGCGGGGCCCCCGCTCGCGTCAAGCAAAATGGTAGCCTTGTTTTCCCCCCAGCCTAATCCAGCCTGGCAACACATGTGCCTTGTACTCTCGAACCGGAAAAGAAGGAAAAGGGTGTATTGCATATATAGTGCCAAAGACGCTTACATTGCCCAGGAAAGCTTTCAGCACGATGGCACTCAAGCCATTGCGATCTTGGAGCGACTGGTTGAGAACTAACCTTTCAAGGCTTCAAATATCTCAAGGGACCGAAATGGCGATTGCCAAGGCAGCTAAGACAGATCAGCCAACTGCCTTGCGAAATTTTGGTCGCCTGTGTTTTAGTATCTCTTTGTGTCCTGCTGGCAGGCAGGGAAGACAATGGAGCTGCTTTCCCAGCATTCCGTGACTTTAGGATAATCTAGCAAAAGGTCTAGTGCTTCCAATGTGTTCCCATTAAAGACTGAAGCGCACGTGGCGTGTTGTCCATACCTTATGGTAGCCGACACGCCAGGCGTGTAGAGCAGAAAAGTGAAGAACATGTAGAGGGAGATGCCAGTCAAGTAAAGCCCCAGGGCGTTGCACTCCAGGGCGCACTTTTTCCGGTCCGCCTGAACCGTCACCGGGGAGCCCATCCCCACCTCGAAGGACTCGCCCTCGTGCATGATGCACGAACAATCCGTGTACGCCTGGGAATGGAATTAAAAAGGAACGGAATTTTACAATCCACACAGATGACTCTAGATTCGCATTCACCTAAAAAAACGCAGTAAAAGAAATCTTGGAGGACGTTTAAAGGGGTGGTGCAAGGATTTTCAGACTTTGGCCAATTAATTGCGGAAATTAATCTGTGTCACCCATGGAACGAAGAATAAAAAAAACGAATTTTCTTGCGAGCTCTAGTTTTATGTAAAAAAATGAAACAAATCGAAGGTCAAAGTGCCTCTCAACTTTTCACGTCGCCTTTCGAGTGACATACTCTGGGGGATCACGTGGTTTCCCCTTGGGTTCACTCTTCAGAGACCCCAGCCGCTTCCTCCGCAATTATCGACTTTTAAAGGATTAGCATCGTCGAAGGTCGCGGCGAGCGATCGACACAAAAGACGGTTCGCCACGGGTAGTGACGGCGAGTGTAGCAGCGGAAGGGGACAGGTTTTGTTCACTTCCGCGTATTCCCCAGAGTGCGTCACACATCAGTTCTGTTAACCACCACAAGCGGCTGCAGATCGGCAAATATTTCGTTTTCTTCTTTGAGTTTACGCACCATAATAGCAGTTTTTCGGTGCAAGGTGACGCGTGAACACGTGAAATGAACAGCCTGAACTTAGCGAAGAAACGTAGAGAGAAAACAGGAGAGATGAGACGAAACGGCTGAGTATTAACGAGTTTTAGGGAAAATGATGTAACATTTTACCAACGAGTTTAAGTGAACATTATGTAACATTGTTTAGTGAAAGTGGTGTAACACTTTCCTGCGGAAGTGTTACATCGGGCAAACTGGCCGATGCATAAACGACACAGCTCGAGAACATGCAGCGTCTTTAAGGGGAACGGGAGCAGGTAACTTGGCTTTCCAGAGTAGAAATCGCCAGTGCAGTGCAGCTTTCGAGGACATCACCATCCTAGCTAGACACCGGAACCCTCATTCCCGCGAGGTGCTCGAGGCCCCTGCCATCGAGGGCCACGCCGAAGATTGTGTCAGCGCACCGTCTATTTGCTTACACCATTCAGAAAAACCGGTGTGCCGCACCCCACGTACGGGCAGCATAAGCTAAAGTGTACTTTTAAAAAATTCTTTGTAAATTATTTGTTAAAATGCCTCTGCTGAAATTGTAGATTATTTGTTAAAAATGCCTCTGCTGAAGGACGCCACAGCATGAGGAAAAATTCTCCCCTAAAACCCGTTGGTAGTCAGCCGTGTCGTCTCATCTCCCCTGTTTTCCTTGTACGTTCCTTCCCTAAATTCACGCCGTTTTTTTCAAGTGTTTCTCGGACACACTCAAATCATCACCGTTACGTTTGAAAAGCCAAAATGATTGCTTCAGCTAAATCTTGTGAGGACTACTTTGCGCAGCGCATTAATGATGCGGAAGACGTCCTTTTTTTCTTGACGTGACAACGAGTGTAGTATGTTGTGACATAAGGAGGCGAAGAAAAGCTCCGTCTGCAAATCCTTCCGCTCGCCATGACTGGTGGTTTCGTCCTCTCCAGTACTTGCTCTGCTGAAATGGAAAGAGTTGAGGTGGGAGGAACTTGTCCTGCTATTCTTAGCCCGCAACACACTATAGTCGACTTAAAGGGATACTACAACGAAATTTCGGCGCTCATTTTTTGGTCTATATCTGTTCAAAAGAGCAGTATCACATGGAACATACCAATATCTTGTTAAAAAAGTCTCGAAAAGGAATTTTAAAACGAATTAAACGATTAGCAAAGAGCACCTGGTGGATGTCGCTAACGCCTCGTTTGTAATGCTCGTCTAGGAACCTTGACAGCTAGTGACGGAGGTTGTCTCGCCTCCGGCCACGACGAGAGAAGGGGGGAAGGAGGAACTCCCCTCTTCCCGAGAATCCCTTTTGTGTGTCGCAGAAGTCGCTATTGTCCCCCTACAAGATTATAGAAGATTAACCCGTCACTCAAAATTCGTACAAAAGCAGCCGCTTCGGTGGCTGGAACGACAAGGCCATCCTCTCGGCGTCAGCCTCGCCGTAGCTTTGCTCGTCTCGAGACGACCTACGTCACGATTGCGTTGGATGTCACGTGCTCTAAGCTGGGCCTTCTCCGAGCGCTTGCCAGAGTGGGCCGTTTATAACGAAAAATACAGCCACCAGGATCAAAATACAAACGTGCGATTGTCATTTACGGATATTGTGGATCATATTCAACCTATTTTTGAACACGACGGGAATATTTCAAATTTCGTTGAAGTATCCCTTTAAGGTTAGACACATTCACAATGTAGCGTTGAACTAAGTTTGACTGGGTTGCCGGGCTTACGTCAACACACGACGATGATTTAACCTGGCAACTAAGCGTTCCGCTGTTCAGTTGCCGTGGTAACTCAGAATCGTATATTGCTGTAATTCCCCGCATCGTCAAACGTGACCAAACGCTACTGTGTGAATTGACATATGGAGTCTAGCGGAACACGGGTGTACGGTTAAGCCCAGATTTCCATAAACGAATGTAAAACTGCGTGTGAGAATAAACAGACAAAAAGGAATAAGTGACGTCGCCGTCATTCATTTGAGTGTAGGATTCGTTCCATAATGTTTGTGACGGAACGTTTTCGAAGGAATTCCTTCTCGATGAGCAGGTATAAAAGCAAGACTTTTTGAACTAGCGCTCAAGCACCCACTATTAACATTTCCCAAACTTGGGAATTCTGAAAATGATAGCTTAACCGCCCGATTTGACCGGACTAGCGCCCAATGCCTTGATTAACCCAGCTTTGAGTGAAACTGGGGTGGGCATTAGTTATAACCTTCCTGCTATCACTTTTAGAAAAGAGAACCTACTGTGAACGCCAGATGGTGATGGGGTGTTCCCAGGTATTTTATGGTATGCTATTTTGATGCGTAGTCCCGTGGAGATCAGAGAAACATGAGCACGCAGCGGTAAGAGCCCCTTCTGCACCGCTGTATGCTGACTCGGTCGCTATGATCGAGCGAACGCCTGTTTAAAAACAGGCCCGGAAAGTGGCGCCTCTGTCGCTTTGTATGCAACGCGTTCACAGCAAGCGCCTTGGTGGATTTTCACTCACCATAGAGTAAAATAATAAACGTAAAGAGAGGACACAGAAGCCGATTCGCGGCCCAGATAGTGCGTTTAATGCCCTCCGCTACGTGGCACTTTTCTGTAATTTGGTTAATATAAATTAGAGCTCTTTCTCCGAGAAGTATTTATTTTTTAAATTGTTAGGCTTTAGAAATATTTAAAGTACTTAAAACGACTAAAGAGTGTTAATAAAATACGCCACAAAAACCGCGTGATGAATGGCGCCTGCCATGGCCTGCCTGCGTGCACGCCGTTGCCTCTGCATCATTCTGCATGGCCTCTGCTCGTCTGTGCGTCGTTCGTCCGAGCCATGCGTGCCGTCTGTCTGTGCTTTCTGCTGCATCATGTTCGGTCGACTTTGCATCAATCAAGGTGACGCATGACCGCCCGCGTGCTCGCATGCTCGGCGTGAATTTGTGGAGCCGATCGGATTGAGTTTCTCACGCTGTTGTTTCCGCCGGGCTGTCGGGCTGCACTGGATCGTGTGCATCTTGATTTTCGATGAGATTGTTTTAAAGAAGAACTTAACTCACGACCCTGCACACGACATTGTCCATGGATTTTCAAGTGACGGTGTTGAACGAATCTCTAACATTGCAGATAGAGCCTTGGTTGTTGTGCTCTTTGGAATTTCCAGGAGGTGGGGTGCACTTAGCCCCTTGCATACACTGTTGGACACACTCCAACAACGTCTTTTGTTAAACGCAGTTTCCTCGGTTCTCTCATTCGGGAGCTTAAGACTGTTGGCTTAACAGTAAAGGCCGTGGTCTGTGATTAGGGGGCTTCAAACGTAAGCTTGGCCAACCAACGGTGTTTGTGTTGATAAGCCATTTTTTGAAGTTGACAACGAATATGTTTACAATATCTTTGATGTTCCGCACCTCCCCAAAACAACTTAGAGCAATCTCCAAGCACACAAACTTTGCATTGGAAATGAGGTCACTGAGTGGTCCCATATTGTTAAAGGAGCGGTGCAACGATATTTAATTGGAATGTTTTTCACTTTACACCAGCTTACTGGCAGTAGTGGGACTCAAGGATACTCGCACGCGACACCACTGGCCAAGAAACTTCTTTGTTGCGGTGTAATTTCAAGGACAAAAACGATCAATTTCATTCAATCTCTCCTTTGCAAAATTTGATGACGTAAGGTGGGGATCGCAGTACACCCATATGACGATATTTGAATGCTGTTCATAGATTGGACCCGAGCATTGCGTGGGCACTCGATTTGGGCTCGTGATAATTACTAGCTCGAGAAGCATTCGGGTAGTGGCCCGTGTCCAATCGCTGCAACGACGACAATAGCCGAGCCATAACAATGCCTGGAACTCAGCGCGTGTCCTGTGCTTTGCCGAACCCCAGCGCGTGGCTATGATCAACATTGGCGGCATATAATCGGCTCCAGATCACGTGGCCGCTTGTTCTGGCTGCGAGTTGAGGGGGTGAACGCTGCTCGTTTTTCTTTAATTTTTTTTCTGGGACTTCTATTGCGTGGGGTGAAAAACGAACGCGTGTTTCATAGGTCATTAATGTCAGGGATCCGTTCGAAGCGGTATTTGCGCAAAGTGCAAAAATTGTTGCATCGCTCCTTTAAGCTTTATCGTTCTACCCATGAGATGAGCTTGCAATCGGCTCCTAAACTTACCGAAAGTCACATTTTTCAAAAACCTTCCAGTAACATGGAAGTAAATCGTGCCGCACAGGTACTGAGTGCCTCACTCGTTCTTGCAATCCTATTCCTTGTTTATGCCAAGGAGCTTCCTGAGGCAGCCATGGCTACAGCCTATTTCTGTGATGGGATGTGCATGCTTTTTGATTGTCTAAATAGCTCACAATTCAAGAAGACAGGGCAGAAGTTGCGTCATGCCATTCTGAAGGGAGAATCTGAAATACTCGATTTCCCTCACCAGCAACTCGGATAGATTTCAGCATGGCAGTTCCAAAGTAGGAGGCAGCCACAAGCCATCATAGGGTGGCAACCTACTATAAAAGTGTCCTCATGCTCTGGGATGAGCTTTCAAACAGCCATGACCTCAAGTTCTTACTTACACCACGCCTGTAGCAAGACCCACTTGAGAAACTTTTTGGAGCTATATACGACAAATGCTGGGCTGCAACGCAAACCCAAATGTGCATCAGTTCACCTTAGGGCTAGAACACATAGGGATAAAGAAACTGTTCAAACTGTCGAACAATGGAAACGTAGAGGATGACAAGGCTGACCTCCTCAAGGAGCTGCCAATATCTTCGCACCATGAAAGTTAAAATTCAGACAATGTGGAATGTCTTCCAATTGATAACTTCCCCCCACTAGAGGATATTTCTGAGCTGGCATCAGACATCAGGTCTAACGTAATTGATGACTCGTCCACTTATTACGTTTTGGGGCTATTTGATCAAGCTTGTGCTTGAACAGACAACCCACAGCTGTGGCTGTTCTTAGCTGCTATGGGATGAGTCTGATAACTTGACCAGGCCTCACCAGTACTTTCTTGTGCTTAAAGCACACCAAGTGCCAAAAAAAAAACTCTTCGGGAACTTAGTAGTGCCATCACAGGCTGCCTTTAATTTCATTCAGCAACTAGAAAATCACTTTTTTTTTCCTATAATAGAGAGTGTGGCACATGTTTGAGGAGTGTATGCCGCCTTGTATCGCACACGAGGTCTGGGTGGTTTTAACCTTTGCTCAGAGGAGTGCCACAAAAGGCTTTTAAAAATGTTTTGCAGAATACGTTTGTGTTGGCATGTTCGATTACTTAACTGGAGTTTGGACAAAGTTCGGTTGCACTCTTCAGTGGCTGGTAAGCAACTAGACAGGTTTAACTGTTAATAGTGTATTAACGGAGGTGGTTGCCAAACCAAAAACAGAAAGTGCTTATTAATTGGCCGGGCGGTGCTGCTTGCACTCCAAACATTTGTTTCCCCTTTTTCCAGCATATGTGTATCATGGCTCCCTAACAAAAATATTTATTCACTTTCTACAAAATTTCTGTAGAAAATAGTGTATTGAAACTAAAAATATTCGAAAGAAAATGTATCCATTTTTGGATCCACTGTCCATAGTTTTTTAGCCGCTTTTTCTGAAGCCATACTTCTTTCCTGAACAATTGCGGGGAACGTTTAGGGACGTTGAATCTTGTCAGATTTCGAATAGAGCTCTCATTGTTTGGTAATAGCTTGCCCGCAGTGAGTTTGAGGCTATGCAAATTGGTGTTTTTTATATTAGCCGGAAATTGGGAATTTGTACTATCCGGTGTGTGCTTCGCACTCTTATTATGCTCTTATGACTGGAAATGATAGCGATGTCTTATTTATTTCTGCACTTCCTTCCCGTGCCCGAGTGGCGTCAAAGTGAATGGATCATTCAGCATGCTCCCTGTGGAAAGTTTTTGTTAACTTGGTTCCGCTAAGAATCTATTACGAAGTGTACGATATGCCGAACTCCTTCATATTAATTTAGTTTTGAGTATTTGTTTCGTATAAAACATACAGAGCTTCTGAAGTAAATCATGTATACATGAATGTGGTCCAGTAAAATATTTTCGAACCACTTACTGTTGTTAACTCCAAAATGCTCCACCAGCCAGGAATCAATGTGGCGATTGTGTAACTTCAATGTTTTACAATAGGAAAAGAACAAAAAATACACGTCTGTTTTGTGAAGTGAGTTGAAATATTGTTTGACACATTTTGCACGGATTCTATTGTAAAAAATTAAAATAAAAGCGCATCAGTATTAGGAATAAAACACACAAAAAAAAAACAGCGGCTTTGGAAGTCGAGGAGCTCCCGAGAGCCGAGCGAGTAGCGAGGCGGGGAGGAAAAAGAGAGAGAAGGGTACCCGAGAACCGGAACAGAAACGCCCAAACCGAAACCGAAACTAACTTGACCGGAACCGGAATCAGATTATGCTTAATGCTGGCCGCTAGGAGCGCTACTTGTCACTCGTCTATCTGGGCCGCTGGGGCTTATGGCAGTGTCCGCTCTTTACCTTGTGTATATTACTCTATGCCCGTACTACCACCCCTATTTTAGTTCACCGAACAATGTGGCGCAGGTTCCAGTGTAACAAAGTAGATAGGCAGTGTAAATTAATCACGCTCCCAGATGTAGGGTTATGACAATACGGTTTATGAAGCTTTCTTATTGTACAGAAGTGGCCGGATGCAACACATAAACCTAAAGGGCATTGGGGGCGGAAGAGACGCTCCAGCGGTTTTTGTACGAAACTTACATTGCGCGGCAAAGTTAGCCTAAATACGAGATTGGCGATTGTAGTGGTTTTTTAATTTTTTCTCAGTACAGCGATTGGATTTAAGGGTAGTCGACCAACCCGAACATTTAGAATACTGGGGTTAATCTTTCATTGCTTCAAATCAAACACGGACGCAATGCTAAAATTACACTCGACCACCCACCAAACAGTTCTTCTCATCAAACGCATATCCAACAGGCGCGGAGGAGTAAAGGAGGCAGACATTTTGAGACTCATCAAAGCTTTCGTGGAGTCCCGCTTTCTATACTCCTTGCCGTATCTACAATTACGAAAGACCGACAGGAGAAATGCGATCTGCTTCTCCGGTCGGCGTACAAATCGGCACTGGGCCTGCCCCCCCAACACCAACTGACCGCCTCATGGCTCTAGGACTACACAACACAGTAGACGAGCTGCTTGAGGCGCACCGCTCTGCTCAGGTGCTGCGCCTGGCGGGCACCAGAACCGGACAAGCGGTTCTCGAAAGGCTCGGCATACCCCCACCTTTACATACCGCATCCCTAATCGTGCCGATACCAACCGAAATTTGATCTCGGCTCAAAATCCCACCCTTACCCTTACCCAGGAACATGAACCGGACCTTCCATATTCAACGCCGCAAAGCCCGAGCCCTTCACAAGCTGTATACGTTGGGTGTCCCGACGTACACTTCGTAGACGCGGCTAACTACAGCGAACACCGGGACCGCTATGCCCTGGCCGTGGCGGATGGGACGGGGCGCATTGTAGTGATGGCCTCAGTCAAGGAGGATTCCCCCACCAGAGCGGAGAAAGCTGCAATCAGTCTGGCCCTGAACCACGCGTTTTAGACGTTACTCATCATAATCTTTGACTTCAAGACGGCCATTCTCAGCTTCAGCTCAGGTTGCATCTCTCGATCGGCAACAAAGCTCCTAAATTCAAACCTTCCATCATCCCTCGAACCACACACCCAATCACATTAATCTGGTTCCCCGATCATGAGGGGGTCGGCGGTAACGAGGCGGCCCACGCCGCGGCCCGAGATGCGACTCGCTGGGCCGGGACATGCGGGGCCGTTATGATTGCTAACGAGCCGAGGGATCTCCCATGACATAAAGAACCACTTCGCGGTTTCCATGACATTACAGAACACTACAGATTACAGCGCCAGATATACCCACCACCTCATAAGTCACTCAACAGACGCGAACAAGTATTATGGCGCCAACTTGAGACAAATGCCTTCCCTAACCCCGCGACACTCAGACACTACCTCCCGGACTTGTACAAGGTCCGATGCACCAAGTGCTACGATCCAACAAAAGACGCAGACGAACACAATAGGCCACGATCGAACATATATTCTGGTCCTGCCCGGCCGATCCCCCACGCTCTTCCCTCACACGACACTTGACACAACAAGACACTCAGTGGACGACCCTGCTGCTCAGCTCCGACTGCGTTATCCAACTCCCTACGGTCACAAGAGACGAGCAAGTCGCCGCCCGGCCCAGTCCGTCCGGCCACTCTGCAGGGGAGGCACCACGCCGGTCGTAGGGGAAGGAGCCCGACGTTCTGGATATTATTAGGCTTTAATAAAGTTTATTCTCTCTCTCTCTCTAAACAAGAGTGGTGAAGGACACCAAATGTCTGCAACCTAAGCCAATCAGATTCCAACTTTAGTGCGGTTTTCAGGTTAAAGGGGAAAAAAGTTAAAATAAAAGTTGATAGGCTTGCTCGTGCTAACTATGTCACGATGCATACGTCATGTTAGCATACTCCTTCAATGCCCAAATAAAGATTGTTTCGTTTTTATTTTCTTTCTTGTAATTCCGAAGTTGCACTGAACACAATCTATCGGATGCTCTTCGTAAATATTCTCAAGGTTTCTTGTTTCGCCTTGTCCCAACATAAGAAATACACTAGAAGACTAGGCATGGGACTCTTCGGTTTTGGAACCGTGGGTTTTGGTTAGCAAATCATGTCGTTTAACACGTGAGACTGTGGTGCAGAAAAGAAAAAAAAAAAACTTTTAGTCGGAGGAACTGACACAGAAGGGAACGTCTCAAACTCAGCTAACTGGTTTACAGTCTTTTTACTCATTGGTCAGCAACTTGGATACTCAAGGTTTCCTGACTGTCTCATCTGGGGCACTATGATACACGGCGGGACCAAGCTGGACCAAGGGACCGGGAGAACGCCGTCTGCTGCGATTAATCGCAGCGCCGCGCCGCGCCGCTGGCCAATCGCAGCAGACGACGTTCCCCGGTCCATTGGTCCAGCTTGGTCCCGCCTTGTAGCATAAGGCCCCTGGTACAATACATCAAGGGAACTTGCAGTTGACCAGGGGAACACCTGATCACTATCAGGCGTCCACATTAGGTTTCCTTTCTCAGGGTGATCACAGGAAGGTTAGGATTAGAGTGCGCGATCGAAAGCGTCGCTGTGGTCGGCCTTCTACGATTGGCAAAATGCTGACTATGACGTCAGCAAAGGATTTCTCATCGACGGAAATAAGAGGAATGGAAGAACTTGCATTTTGGCGGTGTTGACAGCGTTGGTTTCAGAGCGCAATGATCTCAAGCTTCCACCATGCTTCTTACAAACACCATCGAACTTGTCGTCCGCAAGGTCATAACGTCACGAAAGGTAATCATAGGAGGGCGCAACTAAAACATCTCGCCGCTAATAGTCACTGACAAGGCGAGATTGGCTTGTTAAGCTTCAGTTACTCCGCCTCCAGCGCGTGCTTTCTACATTTGAGAACTCTTCGGCGTCTCGCGGACCTCGGGCGCGCGGGCGCTGCCAAAGCACTGCGGAAGGCATGGAGCGCGTGCCGGAGGTCGAGTGTTCGAAAGGCACGCCCTGGCGTTCTCACTATGCCAGTGACTATAAACGTTTAAAACAATTGTTGACTTTCCCTAGCATGCCGCGCTATATACATATATATATATATAAATAGAGAGAGAGCTCACCTTCAAGGAATTGTAAACGTAATCCCGCTTGCAACCCGCAAAGCAGGGCGAATAGTAGGTGGCGTTGTCCTTGCCGCACACCGGGTTGTAAAATTCGACGGGGCAGAAGCAGTAGGCGTTGCACTCCTGCTCAAATCGATTTGTCACGCTGGAGACAAAGAACCTGCACGACACGTCCATATTGCCAACTATAAGCAACATTTGACTCGTATAGGTTCAGCGGCTAAACTTCCTTCAAAAGTGGTGAAAGTGTCCTTTTTTAAAGCAGAATTCGAATTCTGTGAGAAAACCGTCATCAAGAACCGTCACGGAGAGCTGTGACATCACGTTTCATCGTGACGCCACGTGACACCATGGTGTCAAGTGACACAGTGACGTCACGCGACGCCATCACGTTGCGTGATGTCACGAGGTCTCGTTACTTATGACGTCATGTGATGTCATGTCACGTAACACTGTGACGTCACTCCATACCATGACGTCGTGTGAAGTCACAATGTCACGCGACGTCGTGAAGTCACGCGACGTGACACGCACACAGACAGATAGAATGCGCCCTGCTTATTCACAACACATTCTGGGCCCCCCATTCTTTGTCAGCATGATCAAGCTATATACTTCCTTTCAGCGTAAAGGGGCCGTGCAACGATATTGGGTAGGAACGTTTCCCACTCTACCCGAGCTTACTGACACGAGTGGGACCCAAGAATACTCGAACGCAACGCCCCTGACCAAGGAGCGTCTTCGTGGAGTGGAATTCCAAAGATAAAAGTGGACCTTTTCTTTCAGTCTCTCCTTCGCAAAACTTGATGACGGAGCTGTGGGGACAACGACGACAATACAATCCCCGTGGAGTGCGTCATCAAGTTTTGCGATCCCCGCCATGACGATGTTTAAATGCTGCTCATAAAGTGGACACGAAGGCTTCGTAATCTTCTATTTTGGCTTGTGACAATGGATGCCTCGACATGCATTCGGGTAATGACGGGAATAGCCGAACCTTAACAATGCATGTAACTCTGCGCGCGCCCTGTACTCTGCCAACCCCAACGCGTAACTATGTTAAAAAAAAAAAATTGCCGGCATATAATTGCTTTCAAATTACGCGGCCACTTTTTCTGGCTGCGAGTTGAGAGGGTAAACGGTGTTCGTTTTTCTCAAACTTTTTCTACGACTGCCCTTACGTAGAGAAGAAAACGAACGCATGCTTCATAGGCCACAAATGTCAATGATTAATTCTAAGCTGTATGTATTTAAATAGAGATAATGTTGCATTGACCCTTTAAGTCCAGACGCTACCGATGCTACGAGGCAATTGGACTGATCAAGCAGCCTGAAAAACGCACGTCACTAGGACTTTTCTGTTTGATTGGTTGAGCGATGATAGAACACGCACAGAAACGTGATGAACACCATGATCGTTAGTGGATTCGACAGAGCGCACAAGAAACGAAAACAAAGTAGAAGGGTGTTCACAGGACAAGCGCTTGTCCTGTGCACACCCTCCTACTTTGTCTTCGTTTCTTGTGCGCTGTGTCGAATCCACGAAGCATGAACCAACTAGCCCGCATCGCCACCATGATGGTGCGATTTTGAGACTGTCGGATTACTCTCATCAGCTCGTAGCGTCGACTGCGTCTCGACTTATGGTGAAACGAAGCATAGTTCATTTTTTCCGCTCGTTGCACCCGCAAACGTGATGAGGCAAGGATATTGCTTACAACAAACTCTTCCCCAAGTATAGAATATGTTTACGAATAGATTGTGGTTGAACATTCTTTTATACCCGGACAAACTTTACTTAGTCCCACAATCTTTAGCTTTACTTACGTCTGGTCGCTGACAAAAACGGTAGGGAGGTTATTCAGTTGTAGCGATGTAGCGATGTCTACCGATCGGCAGAGGTAACACTACAAGTAATGGAGCGACTTGCTACGTAGTATATCACTCTATGGAGCGCTTATCTCGGCCGCGAAAAGTGCCCACTCTTTACGTTTACTATATTACTCTATGCTGTGGGTCTCTAAACTCACTGCATCCTGGGATTCGCTGATTTCATATGACGCCAAACGGGACACGCTGCGCTCGTGCTCACCTGCTGGAAGTGTGGTTGAGACCGAAGAATTTCGGGTTGGGGCAGCTGTAGAGGAGGATGAAGCTGGTGAACCAGGGCACGATCGAGCACAGGAGACACATGCGCAGGATGCCGTCGATGCCCAGGTTCAGCTTGTACACGCAGTAACCTCCCAGAAGAACCCCGCCGCATGCGCTAGGCAGCGCCACACATCCTGCGAGAGCCAATCAGCGAAGTCCCAAGCTGTATATATGGGCAAATCAAAGCTCTGCGTCCCCGCCATTGATCAGATTGTTCCGTTAATTTTCTTATAGGTTACGTTATGCGTGTTTTAATGGAAAGGATGTGGTTTCTAAGAAGTAACGGAATTCAGCAAATGCATCTTCGAACTTACAAATCACACTAAGTGAAATTTTATGAATGGCTTGCCTGTTTGCCTGTGACGTCATCGCATGATGCTGGTGGTCATTTATACAAGCTTTTGCCGTCGAAAACAAATTCGGTTGCTTGAAACGTATGCTGCAGATGCTACGTGCTCAACGGCAAGGTCATCACAATGACCGCTGATATAAAGCCAATGCAAGTCATGTATAACCTCAGAATATGGGAGATTGTTGTTTTGTTCTAAAATATTTAGTTACAACTTTCTGCAAATATGGAAGGCTCACTTAAGAAACAATGCGTTAACAAATATGAATAATAAAAAATAATCAAGTGAACCCTTTGTTTTTATAAATGAAGTTGAAAAAAAAAAAACGCGACTTGACTTGATTTTTTTTTGTTTGTAAAAACGCAATGTATCTAGGGAGATGGACGTATATCGTTGGTGTCTGGAGGAATAGGACATAACACAAAATATACCTCAAGTATTTCTCCTCACAGTTGTAAATGGTATAAGATGTTGTTGAATGTGGGAAAGGTCTGGGAAACAGCACTTCTGTGAATACTGATTTCAGAACATTTCGGCCATCTAACTTTCGTTTAACTCTGGGGTGAAGTCTTCAACAGCAACGAGGTGATCATATCGAGAAACAACACTCCCCTTTCTGCAAACACGACAGACTGTAACTCAACGAAAACAAGAGAAAAATAAAAGCTCCAAAAACGTACCCAAAATGTGAGCTATGTTGGGAGAGCTCATGCCCAGTTGTGCCTCGAAGAATTTCGTCATGAAGGTGGCCATTCCAGTCATGATCATAGCTGAAGAAAGAAACAAATAAGCATGTCGTCCTTTGGGTGGGATGAGTTTTTTTATCCAAGAGAATGGGGGCACTGCCGAGCCCAATGAGCCACGTATTTTTTCGAGAAGCACAACCATATTACTTGCGATTACGAGTTTTTTTTTTTTTTTTTTTTTTAAGGTGGTGTTGACTAAACACATTCTTAGGCTCGCTTCACACGGCGCGAAGTTCCCAGCAATTTCGACTTTGTTGGTGAGTTGTTTCAGATGGCCCCAGGGCAGTGAACAGGTGGCGCCTTGGTCGGCTGCTAGTCAGCGCGACTGGTGGCCAAAAGGGGCAACTTTGGTAAGGCCACACCACCGAACGATTGGACGCGAACGCTGCGTCAAAGTTCGGCAGGGCACTCGAACGTTTTAGCTCAAGATCAGGTTCAATGATTGCGGTAGCGGGCCGCCTCGATGTTGCAAGAATGCCGCATAAAATGTCGTTGCCTGTCGAACCAAACTTCATTGCCCGGTTTGTATAAATTCAGGGGTCTCCAAACGGTTTTGGCTAAAGGGCCGGATTGGGAACCTGTTGCAGTCTCATGGGCCGGAAATTAGATACGACAATATAAAGGAGGAAATACTTCATAAAAGATCACTTAAATACAGATATTTAAACGTTTTGAAGAATTTAAAGAGAAATGTAATACATAAGCTTTAATTTTATGAGCAATATTTTACTATTTATTACATTACAATGTACTTGTGACCCCGACAACTCACCAGAAATAAATCAAAGCGCATAGAAACTTTGGCATATTCACACAGGGCAGAAGACTAATGAAAATGATAGATCAAATAAGGTCACTATGCACGATACACACGAGAACGCAAATATATGAAGCCAAACTATATGGAGCAGGAAACTACAAATAGTAATTTTGGTGATGACAATGTACAATAAATAACATGCTGAGAGAACCGGCGTTTTGAGGCAGTTTTCTAGGCATCTGCGAATAGTGGAATTAGAGTTTTAGGTGAAACTGAAACGAATAGTGGTTTTGGTCGAATATTTTCCAGTCGAATATTGAATAGCTTTTCTATATATACGAAACGTATTTAATATATGTACAAAGGGGATTCGTCACATCCTCTTGAGAAGTATCATCTGAAGTGACGTGAAGCGGAAAGGAAAGGGGAAAGGAGGTCATACATGCCTAAACGAAAACCCATCTGAACTCGTAAAGGTGGTTTCCAAGGTTTCACTTGTTCATATATAAGCTAAGTTAATTTTACGTTTATGGAGTGTGACCTTAGAAATTCCATTTCCCAAATGGGGTTGGCAAGTGAACGATGCATTTTACATAAAATTAAACCTATAGAGATGCCCAGCTATACCTAATCAAGGGTGTTTATAAATACCTTGTATTGCTACGCAAATATTTTTTATTAAATCTAGAATTTAAGAAACTAAAAAAAGATGATCATGAATGATGAACGTAGGTTGTCAGGACATCTTCCCCCCTTCATCCTACGAGGGAGGCGAGGCAGTGGCTTCGCGCCGCGACCACCGGCGCAGCAGGACCGTGGGCGCAAAGATGCGCTCGGATAAGACACTGATACCTAAAATCGCGTCCAAACTGAGCGTTTTTTTTAAACGCCGTAAAATGCTGCTCCTGCTTTTTATATTTCTAAGAAGAATCGATTTAGTGGTTTTTGATGATGCTTAGCAAGTTTCTCAGTGGAACCATACGTTTATTTTCACTAATTAAAATGATTAGCAAATATTCGTTAATTATCTCGTTAATTAGTGTGCTTTTGCAACGCTTGAGGTCCGCCAAGGCTGGTATAGACGTTTTCCGTTTCCTTTCGTTCTCAGTCACGTGGGTTTCGTATCTGGTATGCGGGATGAAAAATAACAAGGCATTTCATCCTGGAATATACGAAAAAATATAGGTGAGGTAAAACAAGAATGTGTCAAAACCACGCATTTTTCGTGAACAGCTTCTAGCGGCGTAGGGAAATTTAGAATTATGTTTCAACGCATACCAGAAGTGGCGACATTCAAAATGGCTGCGCCCTTGTGGGAAAGGTGTATAGTTTGTTCCCGCATAGTTTCTTCTTTTTTTTTTCTTTTTTAATCTTAAACAATATATTTCAGAAGAGATTTTTCAAAGCTTTCGCAGAAACATCCTGTATATCGATGCGTAATGAACGCGGGAGGCCCGTGTTGCTGGAACATTGCCGTCTGCAGCGGGCATCACCAGCACCAAGAAAACAACGTGTAGTGAGGAATTATCGATGTCACCTCAAGAAGGCCACTTGTGCTGTGCCAGCGTTCGGCTGGGACCAGACATGTACACGTTACCCCCCAAAAAAGTAACTAAATACCGTTAGTCGTTATCCGCTCAAAAAGTAACTAAATACTTTCCTCATTACCGATTCTCAGAAGGGACGCGTTACTTCACCTCAAATGTAACGAGTTACCTGTCTCGTTACTTTGACGACCAAAAATACACAACTGCTTTTCTTTCATGTTTTTTTTTTTTTTTTTTTTTCAGTATCGGTTATGTTTGCCCGCTTTCTTTGAGAATGCATCTCCGGCGACGCTGAAGAGTCGTTCTACTGACGCGCTCGAAGGAACGGCAGTGTTGTGCTTCAAAAAGAGCTGGTGAATCTGGGATTCCCCTCTCTCTTTTGTTCTCTCTGCTTCTAAAGTTCGAATATGACAAATGGTTCTCTGCCTTTAGGTGTTGACAACCTTCGGGTTTACATTCGGTCTGTACACGATTCTAGAAGGTTCAACCAACGAACGTTATTTTGTTCTCTGGGTGAAGGACAGTGCCAGCTGTAGAGTTCGACTGGCGCGCTCAGCGATAAACGTTGCTATGCAGTCATACTGTTGAGTTGTTTTTCGGGTTACCCATCCGCCTTTTTTTTTCAATAGACGCATACTCAGGTTATAATTAGAGCAAGGCTGTTTAAACAGTGCTGTACACGCTACTCCTCGAATGTAACGAAATACAGTTACTCGTAACCTGGCCTTAAAAGTAACTAAGTACGTTACTCGTTACCTGGCCTTAAAAGTAACTAAGTACGCCACTCGTTCCCTTTCTAAGTAACTAAATACGTTAGTCGTTACCGAAAAAAGTAACTAGGTAGAAGTAACTCGTTACTAGTAACGCGTTACGTACATGTCTGGCTGGGACCCGTGGTATCGCTGATTGGCCACCGGTGTTAGCCGAACGCTGTTGCTGCACTCGTATCCCATGCGTGCCCCGCGTTGGCCTTCTTTAGATGACGTCATAAATTCAGCACTACGGTCTTTGTTATCCAGAAGGTGTGGGCCTTACCAAACATTCTTTTTGTGGAATACCTACTTTCGGATGTACCGGCGAGGCAGAGGAAGACGAACGTATTGTTGTGGAGCAAGGTCGACAGGTTCGATGGGAAATTCCTTAAACCCATGGCGGGGGCATTTTTGGCCTTGGTCTTCCTGGAGGCGGCCTTGCTTTTCTTCTCAAGCTTCGCCCACATCTGGCCTGTGGTTCGTAAAGTTCGTGCAACATAGAGTTAACATTTTAGAAAGAAAAAAAAAAACACGAGAATATTGCAAGCTATAATTTACATATATTTGGTCATGCATTGGTGCCTTTAAAGTTACCAATAGCGCTGGTTTTGTGTCTTTTTGCAGTAAAAGGGGGAGATAGAACATCTACACACCGACGCATCTACGAAATTACATCTAAAGCTTATATGGATGTTAAAAACGTTTTTTGTTGTTGTTATTGTGTTCTGCTTTCACTTTTTCGTCAACGCGTAGGTTGGCGCACCTGTCTCTTTGTTTCCAGGATAGTAAGACTGACAAGCACAGACTAAACTAAGCTAGTTAATTTTATTTTCAGAGTGATTATCGCATATGTAGGAGCTGTGGTTACACTGTTATGGCGTTCGAGCGGTTCACATTCATATATGCCACGACTTCACAGCACCAGCCCTTCCCGGCGAAACACGTACAATGCATTACTTGAGCCTTTGCCTCCATCATCCGTTGTTCTGTATTATTTCATCATCCGTTGTTCTGCATTAGAGGTTTAAAACTCATTTGAGTGTGGGGATCAGATAGTCCACCACAGATAGGTCGAGGCCCAACATAAAACGGGAGGGGGGGGAGGGAGGTTTAAAAAATTTAAAAGAGAAGAGACCTCGTCTTTCTTGCTTTTGACAAACCCACAGTTTTGCCAGTGATATCAATTTGAGTTGTTTATATGACTACTTTCGCCCCTGACCTGATGTGGTAACAAGAATCAAAATGACACCGTTCTGCAAACGTGCAGGCATTTTGTATAAAACAAGAGAGTAATTACAATGTCGTTTCCGTCGCTCAATTCACCCAGGAGCACATGCCAAAACAGCACAGCGTCAAAGCAACACAGCGACAAAACAGCCCAGCGTCAAAAGGGAACAGCGACAGAAGAGAACGGCGTCAAAGCAGCACCGCGACAAAACAGCACAGCGTCAAAACAAAACATTGACAATATAGTATAACTTAGAAACAATAATTGAAAGGGTCAAGGAGGTTCGAAATTATTCGCGCAGAGAGAGGTGAAGAGCGCGCTCGAAGTTGCTACATGCGTGCTGTTTTGACGCCGTGCTGTTTCGGCACGGACTTTTTTGTCCCTGCGCCGTTTTGACGCTGTGCTGTTTTGTCACGTGCTATTTTGACGCGTGCTGTTTTGTCACTGCGCTGTTTTGACATGTGCTGTTGTGACCGTGCTGTTTTGTCGCGTGCTGTTTTGTCGTGTGCTCTTCTGTCGCGGTCCCCCGAGGTTCATCCTTCAGCGAAGAGCTCGCGCTTGCAGCCTAGTAGCGGATTTGTTCTACATGTGTTTAACATAACAAAAGCTGAAAACCATAAACTAAAGCGAAACAAAAAGCAAATGAACACCGATAAGTATAAACTATGTCAATACGTTAAAACAGAAGAGCTACTTTTCGAGCAGAAAAGGAATCGGCGAGAAGTGATTACTACCGCGCACGCCGTTTCTAGCGCTCGAGACATGGGAACCGCGACTCGTAGCCGGTTGCCTGCGGGCCGTGTACCAGCGAGTCGTGGGCCGCATGCGGCCCGCGGGCCGCGTGTTTGAGACCCCTGATTTTTATTCCGATATCGACAACCTTTTAAAAATATTTGCCTTACCATTTTTTTTGTTGTATCGTGTAATTACCTTAACATAACAATGAAGCCTCTTAATTTGTTTTGTTTAGAAGCTTTGGGACTCCTCCCTGAATATATACTTTCTATTATGGTGTAAATTATTCGCCCCCTTACCGACCCTCCCGCCCCCCCCCCCCCCCAAAAAAAAGAACTTTAAGTTTGACATTAACTTTAACTAAGTCGTATTTTTTCAGGCTTTACCACTCTTTTTTTTTTTTTTCTAATTTACTAACAACTACTTATGCGAGAGGTTTAGGATATCTTTCGTATATGTTTCTCATCTACCTTTGTGACAGACTGTCACTGACATGTTGCTTAAGAAGCATAGGACGTTGTGCGTTCCAAGCATATTGTTTATGGCTCCTGATTCAATGAAAGTGCGACCGTAGCTGATAAAAATGCTGAAGAACGAATCAGGAAGCAAAGAGCGTGAGACTAGTTAGCCACACTCTGCTTTTCTTGAGCTGTCAGGGACTGCATAATGCTTGCACAATATTACACACGTGAAATAAATACACGCACTCAAAAGTTTGAGACTTTTGAGTGTGTGTGTGTGTGTGTCGTTACCTGCAGTCTCGGGGATTTTCGAATCAAGTTACATATGTTATTGATAAACAAAACGAACACATTGAACAACTAGTAGACTGACGCCCCGACCTTACACAATCCTGACTCGGCCCAGCCTGACCTAACCGAACTTATCCTTAATCAGCCCGACCCGACCGAACCCTACCCGACCTTATCAAACGCTACCAAACCCCACCCAACCCGACCGAACCCGACCCGACCCAACCGGACCCGGCCCGGCTCGACCCGTCCCGGTCCGGCCCCATTAAACACAACCCCCATCTCACATAGTAAGAAAGAAAAAAAAAAGGACAGAGCGATGATGAAGAACAAAGCAAAGAGTAGGAGTTCCTTTTTTATCTTATTACATGGGAGCTCCTTGGGAAGGAGGCTGGTAGGAAAGGCCACGACCAGGGAGAAAATGGAGCCGACCAGATAGCCCAACCACCAGGCGCCAATCCAGACGTTGCTATCGGAAGTCAGTCCCAGCCTGGTAAGATGGCGACACAGTAAATGTAGGGAGAACGAACGTATTTTATAGACCAAGTACTTCGATGTACTGCCATCGAAACAGATACGTCTGTCACGGTTCATAAGATAATGAATCATCACCGAAACTACCATAAACGTTACTCACAAACCCGTACAGTAACGAGAGTGGGTTACAGTTTAAGAATTCGCTAGACGTTCCGCCTCCAACACTCGCTCGTTGCCTTCCACCATAGCCTCCTCTATACTCAGAAAGCCTGGCAGTTCGACGACGGAGCCATAAAGTGCCCGGTCGCAGATTTGGAGCGCGAGGATCTGGTAGCACAGAGCGTCAAAGAGACATTTTTCGGGGAACCTGGACGTCAGCGCACAGCTTTTGCAGCGGCGAGGACTCGATACACACTTGTTCGGTCGGGAGAAGTGTGTTTCGGCGTCTCGCCGCAGCGGGGCGCCAGTCACGTGGCTCTTCTTTCATCCGTTGTCTGCCCCTCCACCTTTTCCATTTCGGCGGCGGCCGCTTCTCGTGGCGATTCGCCAGGCTTTGTCAGTATTTAGGAGACTATGCTTCCACCGTGTTTTGGCTGCACGTGCCACGGAGTGCTATCAAAAGACAGAAAGCTCGCGCTCGAGGCAGAGCATCTACTGTTTTCTTTTTTAGCCTGTCACCGGCTATGGTCAATGTCAATGATTACCTCGATGCTTCCACCGTCAGCTCGGTGTAGATGTTTAGCAGATATCCAGAAAGCACGAAGCCGCTGGCTGTTCCGAAGAGCGACGTAGCTTGGTAAGTGGCTGAGGAAAATTATCGATAATATGAGCCTATAAGATGATTTAACGGTTCGAGACCTTCGCTCAATTGACTCCACAATTCTAGCTAATTCATTAATTTCTATTTGATTTTGTAAAGGATGACACTCTGCTGATTATAAATGAATTTTGATCACGATCACGACAATACAAGATAATAGGCGCCACGACAACTCCTTTTGCATTGAGACGATATCTGTTGGCGCTGACGCGAGTATTGTTGCTGACTGTGCAAAACCCGTTGGCCCGCACAGTGAAGGATAGCGTTTCTTTGGTACGGGCAGGCTGAAAGACAATACGCACTTCTTTCTTTTTGTTTTGTGGCATTGTGATAGAATCTACCAAGAATGTCTCTGTTATAACGCTTTGCAATTAGCTTAGAGCTTGTGCTGATGCCAAAGGTTTGATTCTTCTCGCTTGACGCTCTGTCCCACTGTCTGCTTATGAAGTGTAAGACTAATGGCGTCGCCCGTCGGTTGCGTTGAAGGGGCGGTGCAACGATATTCAATTGGAATGTTTTTCACTTTACGCGAGCTTAGTGGCACTACTGGGACTCAAGGATATTCGCACGCAACGCCACTGGCCAAGAAACTCCTTTGTTGCGGTGTACTTTCAAGGACAAAAGCACGCGTTTTCATTCAATCTCTCATTTGCAAAACTTGATGACGTAGCTGGGTTGTTGCAGTACCGCCCAGTGACTATATTTGAATGCGGCTCATAGATTGGACCCGAGCATTGCGTGGGCACTCGATTTGGGCTCGTGCTAATCGGTAGCTCGAAAAGAATCCGGGTAGTGGCCCGTGTCCAATCGCTGCAATGACGGCAATAGCCGAACCATACCAATGTCTGGAACTCAGCGCGTGTCCTGTGCCTTGCCAACCCCAGAGCGTGGCTAAGGTCAACATTGGCAGCATATAATCGTCTCCAGATCACGTGACCGCTTGTTCTGCCTGCGAGTTGAAGGGATGAATGCTGCTCGTTTTTTTTAATTGTTTTTTTGCAATTTCAATTGCGTGTGGTTAAAAACGAGCGGATGTTTCACAAGTACTCAACGTCAGGGATTTGTTCTAAGCGATTTTTGCGCAATGTACAAAAGTCGTTGCATCGCCCCTTTAACTCCAAAGCAGACGTTTTTTTTAACGGCGCCGCCATCTTGAGAATTGCGGCGCCGACGACGCCGTCTAGCGGTTTAGAAAAAGGAATACCGGCTAGTTCTGGCAGCACAGCTATCTGGGTAGGCAACGGTGTGGGTATGGGGGGAACTTGGCTAGACTTGGCTATGGTGGGCTGCAATAACTTGGTTGGAGCTTGTCCGGTTGAATCCAGCTGGCTACTCCCAGGCCATCACCTTGCCTCCTCGAGAGAACGACGACGAAGACGGTGGGGTGTTTTGATTGAGTTTCCACAGCGAAGTATATACGAGCGATAGCCGGGAGAAGCAATCGAGACTATAAAAAAAAGCGGGCGCACATATTCTTTTCCATTCACGAATGCTCGGTCGCAAGCTCGCGCGACCGACCGGTTAAAGAGACCAGGAAATTAGGAAGAATCTGGGATAAATGGTTTTAGATTAGGATTTTTTTACTAATCGAATATCGCTTAGTGGGTCAAAACAAAAATGGTAGAACGTCAAAAGCCTAAACATGACATACAAAACATGAGACCGCAGGCTGCATATATCAACCTCGACACCTTTTAGAGTTCGTGTCGTTTTTTGCCTGCAGCCTCGGGGTTTATGTTATCTTCAAGCTAAACCAGCTCGTTTGCGGCCTTACATTCGCTTCAAAAGACTGCTTTTCGTTAAGAAAATGTGAAAATATTGCGGACTATTTCGTGCCTTTTTTCCTTCGAATGCTCTCCGCCTTTTACTGTAAGGCATCCGCGATGCCCAAGGACGTTAGCCGAGCCCAGCTCACGCATTAGACTCGAGCACTGCGTCACTCGGACTTATGCGCTCGTCAACAATCAATTCGTCGACGAATATTTGGATTTATTTGGATTCGCGTTCGTGGCAATGAGTGTCGTGACGGCACTTAAGACCACTTCTAAATAGCACGTTTCATCGTGTGCTTATAAAGCACGGTGGAAGCTTGGAGTCATCGCATCCGGTGTCCAAGCGCGTCACGACCACGTGACTTCTCATTTCGCTTTTGAATAATTGAAACAGCAAGAATAAAAACAAGCATGAGGTTTACAGACGCCGCATTCTTTGTGGCGTCTGTGAACGTGATTAGGTATAAATGCTGCGCTGCGAAGTGACACTTTACATACAAGTAAAATATAGCGTTACAGAAGACGATATGGTAGACCTTATAATATCAAACCAACAAACTCAGATCCAAGCATTGATAGTCTGTGAACATCGTACTTGTTTTTATAATTTCTATTTAAAGTATTCAGAATTTCGACACGCTCAGTTTAAGCAATCGCTTTTGAGTTGATGTCTAAAGCTAAAAGAAAAAAAAAATGATTTCATGGTCCCTTTAACATGAGCCGGTTGCCATGCGGAATACAATGCGCGGTTATCCATGTGACTCTGTCATTGCTGCCGTTTCATTTGGTGTGAACGCCGCCGACACAAATGCATGGACGCTTTCAGACAGCTGTGCATGGGAGCCGCCATAACCGACCTTCAGTTTTTCGTTCCTCTTATTCCGTTCGCTTCACTTCATCATTGCCCCAGCAGGACAGGTTATTGCCACTTTAGGTGCTACTGTGTCCTTCTCCCCAGCATAGGCCTTTCTGGAGGCTCGTCGACGCCCGCTTTAGTGGCACGGCATCTCGGCAAGAAAAGAGAAGGTCGGCAACGGCGGCTCAATCGGGCCCGTGTTGAAAGTGTCTATAAACAGCCTTTAGAAGCGAAGTCGAAGCTATGCGCAGGGCAAGTTCATCTGCTTCTTGCGCAGGGGTTGCGGTGACGTCCGAACGCCGAGCTCTGATTGGCTTGAGTGAAGAGATAGGGGGTCGCCGAGACCCTCTATCTGAGCGCCGTCTGCTCGTTTGCAACGCCGTCTGCTATTCAACAGCTGTCTTAACTTTACGAGCGAGCTCGACTTCACCTTTCAGAGAGGACATACAAAATAACTCGAGTGGTACGATGTGTTTTTGTCTAACAACTAGCAGACACGTATCAAGAAGCGAAGCCAAAGGACTCACGCACGAGGTGGCCGATGCGCCGAGGTTAGCTTGCTAACAACCGAGAACGAGTGTGGTAAGCGTCCGCAAGTTCCCTCCTTTCGTGTGAGGCGTCGAGCGTATCGCGGAAGTTATGTCGTAGACTCGTTGACACCAAGAAGTTATCATTGTTTTTATTTTTGGCGAAATTTTATGGAAGCTTATTTTTATATGCCATGTTATTTAAACAGACAAACACTTGCTCGGGGGTAATCCGATGGACTTCAGTTAGCTCTTTGTATTTGCTCAAGTCACTTTTTTTAAGCTTACTGTTTACACAGACAGGAATAAAAACACGCTGCTTTCTTCAGTGTAGCGCGCGTGCGGCCCCGGACATCTAAGGGCATCACATGCCTGTTATTGCTCTGTTTCGTGCGGCTAGGAGCCGCGTGTCCCTCTAAGAAGGGTGCAAGGTGCAGAAAACCACGCACTTATTTAATAGGCTAGAGTCTCGTTCGTTATCGGAATTAACCAGACAAATCTCTCCATCAATTAAGAGCGGACATGCACAACCATACACTGAATCAAGAAAGAGCTCTCAATCTGTCAATCCTCCCAGAAATTTAAAATGCGACACACCGTCGTGAATGCGCCCACCACATCCGAAGACACGGCACGTTTTCATTTCCCCTGGTAACACTGCCCCTTGGGCAGCGCCTGATCGGAGCCGACCTCTAAATCACACAGGACAGAAGCGGAGCTTTCTTTTTTCTTTTTTAACCAGAAACCCCGCGAAGGACTCACGGCTACAGCCACAGCTGCTACAGCACGTCCGCCATTGCCGACGCCGAAATGTTTACGTCCACGACCCCCCCCCCCCCCCCCCCCCCCCCTCGACGAGGCGGAGCTTAATGTAACCTCCTCTCCCACTTTCACACCTCCTTTCCCTTGCGGAGAAGACCGAAATGCGCCCACTTGCAAGGCGCATATAACGGAAGCGTGCTGCCTTAAACAACGGTTGCATTGTACAAGCACACGTGCACGTCAGGCAAACTCAGACCTTGGGGCTCGCATTTCTTGCTTTGGCTACAAGGCAGTATCATCCGCAAGCTCTCCGTACGCGTTGGTTCTATGACACTAAACTTGGTGAACAAAGCAACCAATAGCTGAAATTAATAGCCGGCATCAGAATTATTTATTCCTGCTTTGCCGTAAGCATTAAACATATACCGTATTTACTTGAATAACGTACTCGCTCTCTACACACCAGGCCCGCGCATCTACTTTCATGCAGAGCTTAGGCAAGCCACAAGCGAAAAGCAGGAACAACTTTATGACGTGAAATTTTTTTTATCCACTGTGACACGGAACATGCCGTTTAAGGGACAATGAAGGCAATTTCGGACATCTTTTTTGGCGATTGAACTGGCTTCCAGGCACGTCTCAGGACACGTTGCCCAAATTTCAGCCGAAACCGGCGCTTGTGTGCCGCGCAAATCAATTAAACAGACGCGGTAATAATCACACCGGGATCGACTGGGGCGACGCCCCGAGAGTTGCGGGAGAAAGCCAGGAGAAGCGGAGCTCACGTGACTGATGCGGGGCCAAGAAGCGCGACGTCACAAAGACGCGTCAGCGATTGGTCGAAACGAGAAACGTGCCCTCGTTCACGTTTTGGTTCGCGATTTTTAGGAATAATGTTCTAATTTCCGCTTGAATAACCACGAAAAGTATAAATCGGACCGGAAATGATTACTAAACCATAAATAAAGCAGCATAATTGTTTTTTTCTTTGCTACGCTGGACGCGAAACGGGCAACGAGCAACTATGGGCAAACAAAATAAAATAAAAAAAGAACACGGTACTCGAAGAAGCTGTAGATGGCTGTTCTAACGTCGACTGAAGACCAGTATTCTACTGTGTCCTTCTCCCCAGCGTAGGCATTTCTGGAGGCTCGTTGACGCCCGTTTTAGTGGCACGGCATCTCGGTAAGAAAAGAGAAGGTCGGCAATGGCGGCTCAATCGGGCCCGTGTTGAAAGTGTCTATAAACAGCCTTTAAAAGCGAAGTCGAAGCTATGCGGAGATCAAGTTTGTCTGCTTCTTGCGCAGGGGTAGCGGTGACGTCAGAACGCCGAGCTCTGATTGGCTCGAGTGAAAAGATAGGGGGTCGCTGAGACCCTCTATTTGAGCGCCGTCTGCTCGTTTGCAACGCCGTCTGCTATTCAACAGCTGTCTTACCTTTACGAGCGAGCTCGACTTCGCCTTTCAGAGAGGACAGACGAAATAACTCAAGCGGTACGATGTGTTTTTGTCTAACAACTAGCAGACACGTATCAAGAATCGAAGCCAAAGGACTCACGCACGAGGTGGCCGACGCGCCGAGGTTTGCTTGCTAACAACCGAGAACGAGTGTGGTAAGCGTCCGCAAGTTCCCTCCTTTCGTGTGCGGCATCGAGCGTGTCGCGGAAGTTATGTCGTAGACTCGTTAACACCAAGAAGTCATCATTGTTTTTATTTTTGGCGAAATTTTATGGAAGCTTATTTTTATATGCCATGTTATTTAAACAGACAAACACTTGCTCGGGGGTAATCCGATGGACTTCAGTTAGCTCTCTGTATTTGCTCAAGTCACTTTTTTCTAAGCTTACTGTTTTAACAGACAGGAATAAAAACACGCTGCTTTCTTCGGTGTAGCGCGCGTGCGGCCCCGGACATCTAAGGGCATCACATACCTGTTATTGCTCCGTTTCGTGCGGCTAGGAGCCGCTTGATTCTCTAGGGAGCAAGGTGCAGAGAACCACGCACCTATTTAATAGGCTAGAGTCTCGTTCGTTATCGGAATTAACCAGACAAATCGCTCCACCAACTAAGAACGGACATGCACAACCATCCGCCGAATCAAGAAAGAGCTCTCAATCTGTCAACCCTCACAGAAATTTAAAATGCGACACACCGTCGTGAATGCGCCCACCACATCCGAAGACGCAGCACGTTTTCATTTCCCCTGGTAACACTGCCCCTTGGGCAGCGCCTGATCGGAGCCGACCTCTAAATCACAGAGGACAGAAGCGGAACGTTCTTTTCTCTTATTTCTTTAACCAGCAACCACGCGAAGGACTCACGGCTACAGCCACAGCTGCTACAGCACGTCCGCCATTGCCGACGCCGAGATGTTTACGTCAGCGACCCCCCCCCCCCCCCCCCCCCCCCCCCCCTTGAGGAGGCGGAGCTTCACACCTCCTTTTCCATGCGCAGAAGACTGAAATGCGCCCACTTGCAAGGCGCATATAACGGAAGCGTGCTGCCTTAAACAACGGTTGCATTGTACATGCACACGTGCACGTCAGGCAAACTCAGAGCTTGGGCCTCGCATTTGTTGCTTTGGCTACAAGGCAGTATCATCCGCAAGCTCTCTGTACGCGTTGGTTCTATAACACTAAACGTGGTGAACACAGCGACCAATAGCTGAAATTAATATCCGGCATCAGAATTATTTATTCCTGTTTTGCCGTGAACATTAAACATATACCGTATTTACTTGAATAACTCACTCGCTGTCTACAAACCAGGCCCGCGCATCTACTTTTATGCAGAGCTTACGCAAGCCACACACGAAAAGCAGGAACAACTTGATGACGTGAAATTTTTTTATCCACTGTGACGCGGAACATGCCGTTTCAGCACCCAGAATTCAGTGCATGCTGCGTTTCTCGAAGGAAAAAACGTATATTCTGCGTTTTGTTTTTTTGACCGGTTTAGTGCGAATATTGTAAAAATTGTACGCATTTTCTTTAAAAAGTGGACGCCCAGGGCTTCTTCATAATCAGAGCGCAACTGATAAGAATCGAATATGCGGTACCATATACAAGCAAAAGGGATTAAGACGGCCATATACGTCTAATTGGTATTACCTGCCGCCATACTGCTGCCCTTTGCTGATGAGGTCGTGATGAGAGACAACTTTCACTGCAGGTTTAGTGTGTACGTTTCACACTATAACAATTTTAGTATTTTCTAATGTAAGTTCGCCATGAGCGCGTACTCAACAGCAGTAGACAGAGGTATAGCGAAACACGAATGCAATGTTTACTGACCGATGTACTTGATAGACAGTGTGGTGGGCAAATTTTCGTCAAGGTACGTCAAGGCCAGCGTATACATGGGTGAGGAGCCTGCCCCGACGATCAGATGACCGGCCCAGAAAACAAACCGGTAACTGCGCAAGTTGCCCGTAGGAGTGGAACAGACAGCCGGGTCGTCTCCCTTGTGTGGGCAAAGGTCCACCTCGTAGGTACTCTGCCTGATGTAACGAAGAAAAACCGACATTAGACTAAAAGAGTCTCCGTAAGGATCAGCTGAGGGGGAAAGTTACGATGTTTGCTATATGCATCACTGTGAAAGAAGTCCCTTATACTTACAATGAACCATTCATTGGCCCGTCGAAAGTACGCTGTCTCAATGCCAACCTATTTAATAAAGCTGTTTTAAACTTGTAGAGGGGGTTAAAATGTCTTCAGGACATGTCGCCCAATATAGGCTTCTGCCCCCCCCCTCTTCATTATTCCGCACGTAGCCTTTGGCGACGTTCTTATCTGCATGACTGAGTCAAATATTACAAAAAAGGACTACGTAGCCTCCAGAACTTCACGACGTAGCCTTTTGTGAGGATACTTCGAGAGCTCTTACCACCAGGTGTACTACCTACCTTGCTTCAAGTACGTGCTGTGAACGATGGGCTAGCGCTACATGGCTTCAAGAGATATCCTAATTTGAACACGAATGGTCTTGCTTGGAGGAAGCTACATACAAGATGTCGTTAGACGGCAAAAAAAAAAAAAAAAATTTTTTACCTGTATTGCGGCACCAGAAAATGCGGTAGCGTAAGGATCAAGGTTCCGATTGCTATGACCACAGCAGCCAGGGAGAGATACAGAGGCTTGCTGCGTTTGGCCGCCACCAAGGTCATAACTGGTGCAGAGATGCACGACGCCAAGTGGTACATGGACACAATAGTTCCGGTTTCGAGACTCCTGAACTGAAAACGGCGTTCGATGGTCGGCAGCACCATGTATACCAGGCCGTTGGCTACAAGACCTTGCAGGAACACCATGCAGCACAGCACGAACAGGACGTAGCTGCGCAAATGACGTACCATCGAATCATATGTATTGCCGTGTGGCTGGTGTGTAGTCGGCTAACCGTGTAACCTTTCGTAAAAATAGAAACCCAAGGGTTGACCTGAAATATCAGCTTAGGCCCGGCCTCACCGTCTTATTTAGTTGAGACTCTGGGAACATTCGCGAGTTAGAAATAAAAACTGCGCTTTTAATGTTTGGGGAGTCAGCTTTTAATGGTGTGCTCTGATAGGGGGGCGGGGGAGGAATTGACCAGCCGACATTAAACTGAGTGTTGCCGACATTTTTTTTAAGGTAGACATGACCCTTGCACCTATTTCTTGTGTCGCTCTTCTAGTCACGTTTTGCTCCAAATTTTGGCCGTTAAATGAATTCTGGAGGCTTTTAGAAACCAGCTTAAAAACTATCGGTTACCGATGGTGAGATATTCACAACCGTGCGCGTGCCGCGTTCTTCAAGAGGACATTTGCAAATTGCATAGTGAGGGCGTCTGACAGGCTGTAGTTGTATTTCTGATCTTTAAGTTTACGCACTAAGAAGTCTGCAATCTTTAAATTCAGGCTGTACTATTTCGTACACTGCGAAGAAAAACATTGACCCACCGGGGATGTCTGAAGTTGATCAGAAAGTTTGGTCTGAAACCACACCATCCGCAGCGCAGATCTTGCTCGCTTTGAGGTCTCGAAATGTATGGAAGCTGGGTGAGCGAGATCTTGCGTCGAGGCTCGGGTAAGGGCGCCAGGTCGGCCGGAGGCTCGCACACCTCCTGGTAGTGGCCGCAGCTTGACAGGCTGCTCGAAGACTGACCAGTCTCCACGCGCAGCTCGCTGAGGTTCCAAATGGACGCCATCGCCTATACAGGACTGCTGCGGAAGGAGAAAAAAAACAAAAAAAAAACGTTAATCTTTGGTCATTAAGGTTGCTTGACCATCTTGGGCTTTCATGTGATCAGCTGTCCTTTCCCGTTGCTCAACATGTTTGGGAAAGACGTGTGTGCGATGCCTCACGACGATCATCCCGATCCACGTGTGTTGATCGGGATGATCCTCACACGTGGATCATCCCGATCCCCTCTTACTTAGTGTCACACACTAAGTAAGTGTGCAATCAAAGTACACGGTCTGTTCGAGAATCGTGCAGCGCCAAAAGTGCATCGTCACGGTTCTCGTTGTGTTTGTGCACTTCCCATTACACTAATCATGCACATAGAGAAGCGCATGATCACGCCGCATCCCCTGTGTTTGATTGGTCTAGTTGGTGCAAGCTAGAGTCACTAAATAAAGCTACGCTTTCAGAGTACCGAAACTCCCAAACTACGCGTCTGAAGCACGTTAGGGGCCGCCATCTTGGGTCCCCGCGCAGATGGAGGAGTGACTGTAACTGAGCCAAGCCGAGCTGTAGCCGTCGACTGATACAGCTGCCGCGGTCGCAACTGTGGCAGCGAATCAAAGTCGTGTTGTTCGTATCTCGACGTGACACGGAAAATGCGTGTGCTGAGCGACGGACTTCAGCGTGCGCGCGCAGTAAACAACAAACGGCAGCAGGCAGAGGATCGCTGGACCCAAGATGGTGGCGTTGAAAAAACGCGATGATGATGATATCGACTCACGTGACTGCCACTGTCCAATGATGCCGCAGCGAACCAGAATATTGTTGAATAGAGCGACTGTATTGTCGGCAAAATGCCAAAGAAAAGGAATGCGGTACTCTGAAAGCGTAGCTTATTTAGTGACTCTAGTGCAAGCTGGTGCAAGCTGGTCACAAGCCGACGCAGTCAGTCACGCGCTGCGCCACTGGTTCTGTTGGATTGTAGCGTTAGCTGCGGTCCTCCCTAATAGAGAGTTTTACTCCATACTCTACGGTGGGCCCTCCGGTACGAACTGCGGATGTGCTACCTCAGAAGACTCGCGCATGCGCAGCTCGTACCGGAAGGCCCATCGTACCGTATCGGATGTGCAAAAATGGTTCCCCAAAACTTCCTAATGTAAAACTAAGTATACGAAAACAAGGTGGGAGGGGGAGTGATTGCGCATGCACAGAACTCTTCTCGGAGAAAACTCCATTGGCCAAGAAGGTGACTTCAAGTATAACCCGATGGATTATTGATACCGAGAGGCTGACTGGTGACGCAGTGCTCGTATAAGAATTCGTGAGCTGTGTTCTGCTGACGTAGGTTGAGCACCGCGGATGCTTTGATGAAAAAACAAAACAAATATCCTTTCGGAGAAAAAAAAAAGAGGTAGTGCGCTCTTATTTTTGAAATTTCACGCAGAAAAATCATCACAATTATGTCTATCTACTCTGGTCTGCTAGTTAACTTTACGTCAACTAAGGTATTTGTGATTTGAAAGCTTTGACAGCAAAATAGCTTTATGGTGCCTTTAAAAGGTAGCTAAAATGTTATTGAAAAAAGATTAAAAAAAAACGAGTTAGAGGTGAAGTTTCGAGTATTTTTATCTCGTGAATCTGAATATCACTTTCGTTTTTTCTGAAGATGCAATAAACGTGAGAAAGCACGAAAACCTTCCGACCGATCGCTGCGTCATACCAAGACCATTCGGCTGCCAAGCGCGTGTCGCTCCTGTGGGCAGCGCGTGCAATTGCAAGCTCGCCAGGCATATCCTCTCGCACTGGCACCAGTCATGACTATACTCCATTTCATACATAATGTACAACGCTGTCAAAGCTGCTGGTGCGAGCATGCGGCTTGATCTCCTTGATGCATCTGCACGTGCTCTCGCGCAAATAAAACCATAGATGTACAGAGCGCGACACTGTTAGTGCGAACAAGCGATCGCCGGCTTTTCGAGTTTTTCTCTTTGAAACCCGAGGATGTCATCAAAGGTAATATAGCTACGGAAAGAGCTCATTTAGGTCTATAATGTAGGTGATAAAAATTCATGCTCGCTAATACTACTTAGAAGTAAAATGCGAAAATGCGACGATGTCGTGTTCGCGCTAACAGTGTCGCGATGTGTACATAGATGAAGATACGCGCTCAAGTGCTTTGACAGCGTGGCATACTAAGTATGAAACGGAGTATAGGGGGCCTTCATGTGCGCTTTGCTTAGGGTGGAGACATCTGGCCATTTTGTTCCACATTTTAATTTTTCTTTTTTGTTCACAAGCGCGTGAAAGAGCGTGTCCCTGCACGCGTTTGTGGCGCTGCTTGTCTTAAGATTCGGGTTAGTAAATTTCTTGGTTTTTATAAGTAAATACAATATTTGAGTGTATTTAGTGAGCACAAATTGATGGTAAAGCGCATTTTTTAAGGGGCGAAGCTCCTTAGGGGCTAGCCATGTCCGTATGTCCGTCCGCCGTAGGCCGGCGTCGGGTGCTCGTGCTTCTGCTCGTGAGATCACGTGCTCACGAGCACGTGAGCACATGCTCACGTGCTCGTGTAGGAAAAAAAAATTAGAAAAAAAGATGAAAAAAATTATGAAAAAAGAAAAAAAAAAGAAAGAAAAGAGTAGGGGGTTCTGAGATGCCATCCCATCTGTCTGCTTAAAAAAAAGAAAAAGAAGAAAACCACACATTCTCCTACTGACATGAATGAAAAGGCTCAAAAAAAAAGAAGAAAAAAAAAGAGTAGGGGGTTCTGAGATGCCATCCCATCTGTCTGCTTAAAAAAAGAAAAAGAAGAAAACCACACATTCTCCTACTGACATGAATGAAAAGGCTCGGCATGCTTCGGCTCGGCGTCTACGCAGACAAGCACCACCAGAGCTCCGCCCCAAGCAACATCATTCACCACGTGGAGATTCGGTCAATTTTTTATCTTTTTTTAATTCCATGCGTAACTCAGGGTTTGCGAGATTTGCTGGGAAAAGTTGGAACTCGGTAAGAAAAACAACCATCGTACAAAATGATAAACTTATCAAATAGTAATCAAACGCCTCGTCAGTAGATGTGCTAGATAACCCCGCACTGTAGTCTTCACAACTTAGGTATTGTTCAAAAAGTTCAATGTTATTTGTGCTTATATTTTACAGCGAAGCAGTATGTGGCTAGGGTTACATGCATTTGTGGTATCCGTGTGAAAAAACAAAAGTCAGAAATTGCATGTAAAAGCGGTCA
Source organism: Ixodes persulcatus (assembly GCA_013358835.2). Classification (NCBI taxonomy): domain Eukaryota; kingdom Metazoa; phylum Arthropoda; class Arachnida; order Ixodida; family Ixodidae; genus Ixodes; species Ixodes persulcatus. The sequence continues at coordinate 668,286 of JABSTQ010010691.1, read as the reverse complement.
AATGTAAGGAAACGGATATACGCCTCGTCACCTCAATATATATTTTGATAAGGAAAGACGTCGAAACGTGTAATAATGGAGACACATCTGAGAACAATGGGCCTTCTCCCGCTCGAGTCGGGTGACTTCACTGCTTTACATATATAAAAGCAGCAGCTGCCGAACAGGGAATTCCATCGTGTTCCGCAGTTGCTATGAGAAGGCCACGTATAGCTAGGACTCCCGAAGAGCAACGTGCCTATGACGAGCGCCGTTGGTCATGTATAGATTTAACTTTAACAAAGAATCTCACCAAAGTTGTAATGAAACCCATTAGTGTGAATCATAGTGTTCACAGATCATTCATAACTGCCGTTTCAAAATGATGTATATATACCGTAAATAAACATTTGGTGAAGTGCTTTTGTGTGCCTCTTGGTGAATCAATTGTGGGGGTGCTCTACAGCTTCGCTGGCCGACCCCATTCACAGAGTGAAATGGCTCCAAATTTTCTAAAATGTATTTCATTTGCATAGGTTACGTTTTCTTTCAAACCTACATCAGTAAGCATATAATTTGAAGATGATCACTGATGGTTTCTCCGATCACTCCAGAGATAACACCAATTCACATACATTCGTTAAATCAAGCAACACCACGTGTTGAGGTATATTACGAGTAGGTTTAGAAATAGCGCCAAACAACCCGTACAACTGAAATGATTACGCACATTTTAGTTCATATGGCGAGGACTTCAGCATATCTATATTGAAGTCACCGCCCCATAAGAAAGTGAATACACTTTCCCCGATATACACGAAAACCGAGTCTATAGGAATTCGAGAAAAGAAGAAATGTTCCCTCCCGGGGGGCGAATAAACCGCATAAAAAACTATTTTCTCGTGCTGTAGAGTCAGTATTTCGTAGTCGCTCGAGGTAACTGGCGTCACGTTCCGGGAAGGAGGGGCTTCAGCGGTACTTCGAAAATGATTTTCTGCAGCCGACGTGCACGAAATTGACAAATAATCTCGATATTCGTTAATTACCCATAGAGGTCAAGTAAAGACGATTTAAGTGTTTGTTTCTTAAATACAGAACCGCCCTATTTACTTTTTTAATAAGACACCCTTTCGAACAAGCCTGCCCAGACACCGGCCAAGCTTTAGATATATCCAGCCATCAGGCGTACTAACAGTCTTTTGTATAGTGTATCGTGAGTGCGACCATGATGGGAGTCGACGTTTACTTACCGAATAGAAAGGCGGCGTCTTGAAACACAGTGCGGAGTCGCAAATTAAAATCGCGGAGTCGTCAAGTATCCCGGTGCTGCCCAGTCTAAACCGGAGAAGGGTGTCACGTTCGAGGGCGCGGCACTGCTGCGAACGCGACCGTTGTGTCCTCTTCTTTCTTCGGAAGGTATCGGCTGATATCTCGCGCCACTCAAGGCGATTCCAGACTTTGTCATGTTATTAAACGTATAATTGTCAGGGGAATATGAGTGATGAGAAGTATTAGAACATAGAGTATTTCTTCAGAAATTGTAATGCAATCAAGTGTTTTCACTTGTGGTCGTGTTCGTGAAAATGATTATAAAAAATTACACACACACAAAAAGGTAAGTCTGTATTAGCCCCGTGCGCGACCGAAAGCGTCGCTGTGGTCGGCCTTCCACGATTGGCCGAACGCTGACTATGACGTTGGAAAGGGGATTTATCATCGACGGAAATAAGAGGAATGAAAGAACTTTAATTTTGACGGTGTTGGCAGTGTTCCTTTGAGAGCGCAATGATTTCAAGCTTCCACCATGCTAATAACAAACACCATCGAACTTGTTGTTTGCAAGGTAATGACGTCACAAGGGGGAACCACAGGAGGGCGCCACCAAAACATCTCGCCGCTAATATTCTTTCTTTCATTCGCCATTTTGTTTTTGTTTGGCAACAAACTCAGTGTCACCATCTATTCGGTAGCCCTGGCTGGCACACTTCCGGTCCGGGTATATGTTCTAAATTTTTACGCATCCTTCTTTTACCATAAGAGAGAACTATGAGTAAGAATGGCATAAGCGACCATTTTCCAATAGCGCGTAGATTTAATCTCGAAAATACTGCGAAACTCCCCGTCTAGTTCAGAACCGAAAGTAGTTGGGGGCCATTTGCACACCGCCGCCACCACGTTTAAACTCGCGCCAGGAAGAACGAATTGCTGTTTCCTTACTAAGCTCTGTTTTATACTTAAGTGTACTTACAACGTTGTAAAAGCGGCTGACACGAGCATGGGGTTTGATCTCGCAGATCATTTGCACGCGTTCTCGCGCAAACGAAACCATAGATGAACCCACGTGCTAGCATGAGTATCTTTGACAGCCTTGTACTCCAGCAAAACGGACGGCACAGAGTGGAAAAAAACTGAATGGACCTTTTGTAGAAATACGCGGTGCGCATGCGCGGAGTATTTCATGCGCCTGGGTTCGAGAGTATCTAGTTCCAAACAATCCGCCATCTTGCATTTCTCGCCTTGGAGCGGTTTCGTTGTGTCGACCTCGGGGCGGAAGATTACGCACGATGGGGACAAAGGTGAGCTTGGGGGAGCCGTATCTAGGTCACATTAGAGTGCCTTCATGTGAGCGCACATGAAGGCTCCCTAGGTCACATCGCCTCAATGGGTGAACTGGATGTAGCTGACGTTTTGGGTGTGGAACGGGTGGGAGAGGCCTTGGGCGCGCGTTGTTTTCCAGTCACCTAGTCTCGAACCGATTCGCGTGTCTAGGTGGCAGCACATATTCGCCAAGAAGTTCATTGGCCGGTACGGGTCTCTTGTGGCTTTCGTGATTACACGCTGTCGGTGATCTGCGCGATAGAACAGTTGTCCCGGCGGTGACTCTGTCGTAACTGTAGTATCAGTTTTTTCCCCGGTTGCTCTGCACGCAACCTACGCAACCGTGTGAACCAAACCACGATTACAGTGGACCTCTTGGCGAATATGTGCTGCCACCTAGACACGCGAATCGGTTCGAGACTAGGTGACTGGAAAACAACGCGCGCCCAAGGCCTCTCCCACCCGTTCCACACCCAAAACGTCAGCTACATCCTGTTCACCCATTGAGGCGATGTGACCTAGATACGGCTCCCTCCCCCAAGCTCACCTTTGTCCCCATCGTGCGTAATCTTCCGCCCCGAGGTCGACACAACGAAACCGACGAAACCGCTCAAAGGCGAGAAATGCAAGATGGTGGATTGTTTGGAACTAGATACTCTCGAACCCAGGCGCATGAAATACTCCGCGCATGCGCACCTCGTATTTCTACAAAAGGTCCGTTGGTCGTGAACCAAACATTTCGCGTTTATCAACGTTCATCATCACCGTGGAAGGAGAGTAGGCAGTCCTTTCTTCGCTTCCTCAAAGAAAGCAAAGCCTCTGGAAGCTCGCCCACTCCATTACATCGCAGCAGGTTCGAAATGGGGAAGAAGGGCAAACCATTTTGAGTCCAATGCTTGCTTGCTGATTTCCCAGCGCTGGAACACGGCACGGCTATGGTGGGTTAGAAGGGGGAGGTGTAACGATCGAGCTTGCGGAAGTGACTCGGTGATTCATGGGTTATAGCGGGGCGGAGAACCATCGATAACTGGATAGCAGTGCCATCCTGCACTACGGGGAATAGAAGGTGAAAGAAGTGCAGGGTGTCACAAAAGAAAATTTACACGGTCTTTTTTACCGCAAAAATAAAGTAGGCATCGCCGAACGCTCATTCTCCGCCCAAAGGTAGAGCTAGAGGTCACAACCAGATGCCAAAGTTTCAGCCCGATCCGATAACTTAATCAAAAGGTAAAAGTGATTTTCTGAAAATTTCAATGGGAAAATGGCGGCCGACGGAGTTTTCGAACACATGGGGCTCTATGGCACCAGAAACCGAAAACGGGCAAGAATGGGCTCCATTTTTCCATTGAAATTTTCAGAAAATCACGTATAACTTTTGATTAAGTTATCGGATGGGGCTGAAACTTTGGCATCTGGTTGTGACTTCTAGCTCTACCTTTGGGTGGAGAATGAGCGTTCGGCGATGCCTAGTTTATTTTTGCGGTACAAAAGACCGTGTACATTTTCTTTTGTGACACCCTGTATACATCGATGGGCTTCACAAGCCCACCATAGCTTCGCTACAGCCGGTCTTCATTGCATCGAGCTCAATGTGCCGTGCCAATTTCGTTATGGCAAACAAGGAAATATTCATTGTGCGGCACTTCACGATTTTGATCAACAGTGAAGACAATGTCTTCTTTAGTCTTCACACTGCGGCGAAGTGTGGTTGTAGTGCTGCTGCACCACAATGGCACTTTGCCGCACTGTGACGCAGCGTTAGCATACCGATGCCAACGCTTCGTGCTGAACATCCTTGATAATTTCTCCCGATGGACGAAGCGAGCTATTGTCACAACTCCCCTTCTACTTCTAGACCACCATAGAACGGCACGACCGGTATTAGACCGCCATATTTGCCCGATAGTGGCGTCCCCTATAGCTCGCTGCCCTGAGCTGCGCTTAAAGGGATTGTCCAGTGAAAACCGGAAGTTCTTAAGATTTCGTGATGGTTACCTGGTGGGAGCCTAATGATTAACATAGGCCATTTTTATTCCATTAAACGACACCCCAATTAAGTGTAATCAACGACGGATAATTGAACGAAATTCCATGCCGAATTTCGCAAGTATCCACGGCTGCACTCCCATGCCTGACGTGACGTCACACCAGTTTTGCAATTGTCATACCCTATGCCTCATTCCTCCGTGGGAACACAGTGCTCCCGACGCACCGCAGCATTCCATATCACTCGCCACTGTAAATGCCGCGGAGAAGTGTGGAGCGTGACAACCGCACAACGAAAATACCCTTTCAATCTAAAAAAAAAAAAAAAATCTAGCGCAGCAGCGAGGGTGAACCACGTCGTACCGCTCACCCGGAGGACAAAATTCGAAGTGCACTTCAGTTCGGCGCGTTCTTTGCCTGATGTTACCTCAGAAACTCCGCTTCCCTGAAGGTGGAAGAGGAAAACGCCGTTTATGCACGCTTGGGTTAAAATACAATTACTCCTCCAGGGAAGCACACAAAATTCAGATTTGTCGTGGAAGATGCTCCTACAGCCATTGACAATGAGGTCTAAATGTTTTCATGAATACGAAATTTGACCGCATAATCCCTTTAAGGCTGAACTCCATGGAACGAATGACGAATAACTGGCGAACGCCGCCCGACGGCACGCTCGCTTTGCGCGCGACGTAGCAGCCACTGTGTTGATTCCACACGCAGAGCAAAAGTCGCCGGGCAAAATTCGTCGATTTTTCGCTGCATATTCGTTCCATGTAGTTCAGCCCTTAGAGTATCGGCACTCTGTTCCCCAACATTGTTGTGGGCGCCGACATTTCGGTGCTTGTGCAGAGCAGACGCAACTGCCGATCGTCATGATTCAAAAGCGCGACTTCCTCAGCATTAGATTCGGTGTTAGGAAGCTCGTATAATATTGCTTTGCTCTGTCGCGAACTGTTTAAACATTTGTGGAGGACGAAAAAGCGTTTCCTGTGATTTCAGATAAATCTTCAGATAACTGGCAACCATGATTTTAAGCCACAATATGAACAAGTGTCGTTACTCTGAAGCGTAGCTTATTTAGTGGCACTAACTTGCAGGTAACAGGCCTTTCCCGGCACCTCATAATAAACAAACAACATGCAAGTAACAGGAACTTTTCGTCCCATACAGGCGTAAGAATAATATCCGTACTCTGTCTCCCCTTTACGTACACTACAGCACTATAGGAAGTATTCACTGGCGGCCATAGCTGTGTGCACGACTGCTGAGCGCGTGCTGATGGCGAGCTTCCACAGTTCTTTTGTAACGTGCATTCCGCACCCACAAGATTGCCGGTCTTAGCAGCCTATTAAAGTGGGCTCGTTCAGAGCATGCGCTCTAGACATCACCCACAAATATGGCGCCCAGTGAATACTCCTTATAGCAGGTTTTAAGAGAGTAACCCTAGGATTTCAAACTAACGCTTTCTCGAAAAGTAATATGTGTTGTGAGTGATGAGAAGCATTGAGTATAATTACCGCGAACGAGCGCATTCTCACTGTTTACCCAGCAGACTACTACCTGTGTGCAAGCAGGCACAATTTTACTCAAGCAAGCGAGCAGGCCCGATCAGCCCGATGAAGAAAAATATCCGCCGCTTGACGCCGCAACGTGCACGGCCACGTTAATCTGAAGCCGATTATATGCCGCCAATGTTGATCATAGCCACGCGCTGGTGTTGGCAAAGCACAGGACACACGCTGAGTTCCAGACATTGTTATGGCTTGGCTATTGTCGTCGTTTCAGCGATTGTACACGGGCCACTACCCGTATGCTTCTCGAGCTATTAATTATCACGAGCCCAAATCGAGTGCCCACGCAATTCTCGGGTCCAATCTATGAACCGGATTCAAATATCGTCATTGGGGTGTACTGCGATCCCCACGTTACGTCATCAAATTTTGCAAAGTAGAAATTGAATGAAAATGATCGCTTTTGTCCTTGAAATTACCCCGCAACAAAGAAGTTTCTTCGCCAGTGGCGTTGCGTGCGAGTATCCTTGAGTCCCACTAGTGCCAGTAAGCTCGTGTAAAGTGAAAAACATTCCAATTGAATATCGTTGCACCGCTCCTTTAAAGCCCCTTGATAAAGGCGTTATTATTACAAATACCTCCAACCATTGTTGTGGAAACCCGCAAGACACGTGGCACGAGCGGGTGCTCCGCCGCCATTCGCTTCGAAGGTACAGTGTTTCCAAAGTCCGCTATTCTAGTGCTGCACCAAGGCTGCACCGTTATCTGCTTCCAAGGGCTCGCTGAGACACAGGCCTCGTGCACTGGCGCATTTGACCAACACAACCTGGAATGATCAGATAAGCACAATAATCTGCTTATCTAGGTGACGTTGACTTGACTCTACTTGCAAGACAAACGCAAACGAGGGCGGATCTGCGCAGGCGGAATGTGGATTTTGGAGCCGCAGTCGGCGAAATCGACTTGTCGCTGGCGGAAAATTTGGATATGGGTCCCGGACTGACCCACATTTTTCCTCAGTGATGATTCGATTTCGCCACCCGGCTCCAAAATCCACTTTCCACCTGCGAAAATCCGCCCGAGAATCAGAAAGTGTAAAGGCGCCATTAGGCCACCTATTTATTCCGTCTCTCCCGGCGAATAGACAGACGCCTTTCACATATGCGGCCCCCAAAAAAAAACAGGAACATTGCGGCCACCGACGGTGGGCTTTTCGTAAGTTTCGGTTTGCACAGCATTGTGGGATAGCAAATTGCCATGTTTCGGTCAGCTCCCCCCCCCCCCCCCCCCCCCCCCCCCCCTATGAGGTGTAGTCCTTCGCGCTGTGGCATCGAAAGGTCGTGTGTCATTTCATGATATTTCGCCACACGCAGTTCTCTGCCTTGTCACGAGCGACGCCGCCGTCAGTTTCTGCAGTGCTTATCTTGCTGTGTTGTATGCAGCAGACGTTACCTCCTCGTACGCGGGGAATGTTCGTAATTCCTCTACTTCTCACACCATGTTTTATGTGAAAAAGGTCCATTGAGCTCGAGCGGGACAAGAGGGATCGGTAGCCACGTGTCCATCCTGTTTACAATGACCGCAGTACTTGGCCTCGCCATTCGGGCAGGCTTCCGGGGGTTGCTCGAGTTGTTTTCCGCAGTTGCTGCAGACCGGCTGGTTAATCGGGCAGCTGGTGGCTTTATGTCCCGGGCGGTGACAGCGCGGGCACACGAGAGATCGCTGTTCGTAGCATTCCACCCTTCTCGGGAAGCTCCAATACATAACTTCGCGTGGCGGATGCGGGGATGCAAAGTGGATGAGGACTGTACCTTTGGAGCCCATAGGCCGGGCCGTCAGGACATCTACTCCGTCGGCGTACAGCGCCTCCAGAAGCTTATCCGTGGGTTCGTTGGGTTTGCAGCCATGGATTACTCCCCGGGAGATGCCGTCCGTGGGAACCTGGTGCGTACGCACCGGGAGTGGTGGTCTCGATCGCAAGGTAACACACCCATACGGAGGAGACGCGTGGCCTGCGTGGAGTCGCACGTAGTAACGACGATGGTATTAGAGAGTTTGTTCACCCTCAGTATCTGATGTTTGAGTAACTTGACGTCACCGGCGAAGGAGCTGATAACGGTCTTCAGCTCTTCTGGGTCTAAGCCCAATACTTCGCATCGTTCTGTGGGCTGTATCTTGATTAGATGGGTGCCGAGAGTTACACGTTCCTTGCGGCTTGTGGTGGGTAGGGGTTGGCCCGATGCCTTGAGTTGCGCTCGGCGCTGGGTTCTCGTTGTAGCTTTTTTCCCAAAGTCCCTCCAAGTCAGTGGCGTCCGGCTCTCGTGAAGCCCATGAAGCCTGGAGACTCGTGTCTGCGTCTTTAAGACTATCGTCGGACGAACGAAAACGTTTTGCATTATTACACGGGCCGAAGTCCTCCGCGTCCTCGTCCATCTCTTGCGAGGGAGGGGGAGAGGTTTCGCACGAAGTGACAGCGGCATGATCCTGAGTAGCCTGCAGCAACTGCAGTCGCGGTGGCGCAACCAGAGGCGTCGTCATGTCCGGGATTTAAAACTGCGTCGAGGGTGCGATGGGCCGGCGGCGCTACCGTCACCGTGCCCTATTCCTTGCCGTGCTGGGCCAGTAGGCTTAGCGCGGGAGGTTCAACAAAAGGCTCATAAAAGGTGAAAAAGGGCTCGAAATTGAGCAAAAAGTTGCTCACGGATGCGAGTAGAGCTCTCCAACCGCTGGTGAAATCAAAGAAGAGAAGAGATGAGACCAATTACATTCCAGTACACTCAGGACAAGGCCACAGGAATACCAGGAAACGATTCGAACCAGTCTTCTTCCTCCTTCCTCGGGGTTTATAGACCTTTTCGGCCTCCATCGCATGGGCGCTGCCATCTTGGAATCACGTGACGCGGCCGCCATAAGGTGGCTTCAACTCGTCGCTCCACTCTCCCCTCCGCGCCTTGGCGAAGGCGCGGCATTCGCGTTTTTCGTCGCGTTTCACCGCGTTTCTCGCCTTATTGTAAATTGCCGCCCGATGTTTACATTTGCAACTGAATTGCATGCCATCATTATGTGCACGACTACATATGCAGTTAATTTTATAACCGATTTTGACTATTTTCACCGTCGGCGTACCGGATACGCGTCAAGAGGGAGGATATACAGAAATCAGCGTCAGACCTGGCGCATATTGAGCCCAATTATTTATGACAGCTTAAATTTACACAGTGATAGTGGCGGCATATTCGAAAAAAGTATAGTGCAATGTATATGTATAATCACGCATTTAAAATCTTAAGGAGTGTGACCAAAATACTACGCAGCATATGAAGCTATGTGTGTTTCCTGAAAGCCTCCGGCCTTGCCTTCATAACAAATTTAAAATATTTGTTTTTGATTACATAGGACATATAATATGTACAGGTGACGAATGTTTAACTCACATTTTATCTGATGCTTGGGATAATGGTAACGTTCACATCGGGCGATTTGTTTGTGCACGACGTTACACCTAAATCTGTTAGACGGTCTTAAATCGTTTTTGCAATAGAAACGTTTGCTTGATTTGTTTATTTATGAATTTAGAGAAACTGTACACTATGCTCGGTCACATATCTGCAGTCATTAAAGAGAAATAACTTTTTTGTACAAAATTTAGGTAATGAATTTTATTTATTTTAAGCACAAAGACTCCTGTGAAATAGTCTGTCACAGGCAGCTTGAGAGTGCCTAGGGCTCGCATTATGTGATGCCGAAAAGAAGCCATCTACATGGAAATCGCCCAAGTTCAGGGTTGTTGATTTTAAATCGCATCAGTTTGCATGGAGATCTGTCATGAAGGTTCATGAAGTCGTGCCTAGCATTCGACTTCAACCAAACGTACGAGAGATCACTTCTTTCATACCCTCAATTTTATTTGGCAAAGTTTGTACAAAGACAAAATTTCAGATTTCAATTGACGGGCCTCACTTATCTTATGTGCCAAGCACGTCGTAATCAAATGTCAGTAAAACAAATAGTTCATTTTCTAACGCCAACGTTGTTAAATGCTGTTAATAAGTACTTTAGCAAGGTCAATAGCTAAATGAATGTCCCACCCGACCTAGGACGCGGACCATCGAATATATCTCGATTACCTAGTTTTTTTAAAGAAAACAGCCCGAGACAATATCACTTATTTCTTAGAATATCTGCGTATTATAGGAGACATTTCGAGTTTCTAAAGTCCACAGAAAGTTGGTGTCCGCGAAAATCAGTCAGTGAACTTGCGACTTCGTGTGTTTTTCGCGATTTAGGAGGTTTTTAATCAGGTTGTGGACCTGCATTTTTACTATATATCTACTCATTAGTCTCTTCATTAGTTTATTTTTTCTGGAAACTAGGGTCAGTGGGTCAGGCCGTAGACGATGGAATCCTCGTTGTGCTTTGCAGTCGTTACGCCGCCGAACTTGACCGAAATTAGCGACGAACATGACCAGATGCATCGTAAAGCGTTCGTAAAAAAGTCCGCGAATATGACTCGAAACCACTTCGTGGTTCTCGAATTGGCTCAGTACCACAGTTTTATTCGATGTGCGCTATAACGGGCACCTTTGTATGACGAAAATAGGCGAGAATGACATAACACACCAACACAGCCGAGAGCGCGCTGAAACCGAAACCAACCAAATTGAAGCCACGCAATGGCGCCGAGTGCGTCAGCGCCCTCTGTCCGCCGGTCGGGTAACTACGGAGATAGAAAGGTCTATATGTTCAGCTATCGCGTTCCACTCAACGGCGAAGCTTAAGCGTCCTCCTGCAATTTTTTGTTTAGGGATTTATGTTGCCCCGTAGTTCACTAGCACCAACGTTGCCATCCGAACTGTTCTGAGCGGTGTTTCTTGGATAATTTCAGTATATTGTTTTTCAGGAATTCAGTCTGGCCACTTTGATCACTATCATCATCTGAAAAATGGCATAAGTGCTATACTAATGGCGGCCTTTTGTTTACTGATGAAGGAAGAAGTTGAAGATGATCCTAAACAGATGGTCCGAGGCCTATACATTCTTGACGTTAACGCGACGTGAATCAGGAATTGGCTGCAAGAACTTCGTAAGCTTTCATTTCTAACTCGGGCCCAGTCAATCTGTTAGAGCACACACTCGGCTTCCAAGCCCTTTGATGTATAGAACTTTATCAAGGCGTCTACGTGGGCTGGCACTTCGTTCTGACTGGTTGCATCTTTTTCGCCATTGACACTGAAAGAGATTTAAAAATAACTGGACTGTGAAGCGTACATTCTCGTTTACCGATACTTGCCGAAGTGACGGTGCCCGATAAAATACTGCAGACCACAGGTTCATTGCCGCCATTAGTACGGTAAAAGTTAAACTGCCATTTGAGTCACCAGATGGCACTGAATTCCGGAAAGGGTCTATACCCGACACTCCGCCAACGCTTCTGCGAATGCATGTTGTATCGCTACCACTAATTTTTTTGGAGCACAAAAGCAATCTGCCAGAAGTACCTACTGCGTTCAAGCTTCCGGGAGCATCAGCAAGAAAATATGATCGCGGTCAGTTGCTGTATTCCTGGACACACAGGCAACAAAGAACACGCACAAATTAAGTGTACGACCGTTTTTTTTTTAATCTTTATGAGCACAAAAAATGTCACTGGGTTTGATATGCACAACGCCAATTCGTTGACGTATAGAGCACAACACGCCGTAGAACCACGTAAACGTGAATAAATGGCCATGATATGTGATACCAAAACACCTGGATTCAAAGGCAATAAGAATGAAAGGGCAGTACTTGCGCACGCAGTCTGCGCAGGTAGTGAAATTTTCTCATTTCGTGTCATGGTAACGCGTGGACCCATTCACACTAATGGCGAGGTGCGCGACCACAATCTTCGCAGTGGTCGCCCTTCCAGGATTGACCAAAAGCTAATTCGTATTGAGTATGATGAATTCTACTTTCAATATAAACCAGTTCCTGCTGTTTCATGGGCGCCACCATGTTTGTTTATGCTGACGCCATGACACAGTAGGAGGGCTGCGCTTTTTGCGAGACTCCCGTTTTTTTTTTAAAAAGCCTTCGCACATAATGTAGTGAACGAACGTCAGAAATGCATAATCACGAAGCTCAAGGACAACGCAGATGACCAAGAGTTCTGTAAAAAGGAAACACCTTGTTTCATGCGCAGCCCCTCTCTTCACAAGAGCCTGCGTTTTATAATATTATTTCCCATTTTTATCGCTGGGGGGCTAGCATTTCGGACACTGGTCCACAGGGAGTCAGAACAGTCAGTGTCAACTTTGGCGGTGTTGGTTTAAGATACGATGACCACAAGCTTCAACCCTGCGTTTACAAAGACCATCAAATATATCGCTGGCAGTCAATAACCCTGGTCGTAATGTCACAGATAGGAACCACAAGAGGGAGGCCACCGAAACATCACGTATCCAATAGTCCGCCTAGTTGTGGTACTATACGCAGATTTCGCTTCTCTGTCAACATACGGGCAGCCGCCGAGAGTACAAGTTTCGCTATATAGTAAACCGACAAGATGAAAACTGCAGGGCGTGTAATTTGGGCTCCAGGCGCCTAGCACGCGCTCGTTGCCTTCTGCCATACTCTCCTCTATACTCACAAAGCCTGGCAGTTCGACGACGGAGCCATAGAGTGCCCCGTCGCAGATTTGGAGCGCGAGGATCTGGTAGCATAGAGCATCAAAGAGCCATTTCTTGGGGAAGCTGGATGCCAGTGCACAGCTTTTGCAGCGGCGAGGACCCGAAACACACTTGTTCGCTCGGGAGAAGTGTGTTTTGGCGTCTCGCCGCAGCGGGACGCCAGTCACGTGGCTCTTCTCTCATGCGTTGTCTGCCGCTCCACCTTTTCCATCTCGGCGGCCGCTTCTCGTAGCGATCTGCCAGGCTTTGTAAGTATTTAGGAGGCTATGCTTCCGCCGTGATTTGGCTGTGCGTGCACGCACGAGGCTCACTCGATGCCGAAGAGTTATCGAAGGTACGAAGCTCGCGCTAGGGGGCGGGACTACCGAAGAACCTCCCTGTCGTTCTCACTTTGTCAGATACTGTAGAAGTTTTCCTTGTGCGCTCGTGCTATGCACACCGAAAGAGAATGGTTTCACTCCCCCTGCTATAGTATATGACCTCGAAAGCGTCGTTTCGGCGGCTTACAAACGAATGCTCTATTTTACAAATATTGCATTTAGGCAGTAATACTATCCCTACCCCAATACCCAATATAACGTTTCGCCATCTGAATTATGGAACTGGAAGTCTTATTGGATTTTATCTGGATTGTAGGTTTTCCGAAATTGTTCCTTTGTCTGCAATCTGGATTTCAGATTTCCAGACTCAATTTCAGTTAGATTTTAAGCTCCCTAATCCAGACAGCAAAACGTTATATTGGGTTTTGCGGTAGGGTATCCTTGATGGGAGTGAAGTACAAGATCCCAAGAAACAAGTTGTTGCACAAACCACATGCAGTCCTAATCACACATGACTGGAGTGGAGGAGGAACTTTTAATGAAGGCACCAATACTAAAACGTAACAATGGTCGGATAATATTTGTGAAAATATGCCGAGACATACAAAAAAAAAATAACCAAGCACTGGAGCAAGTAGAAAAACTCAAATATGCGAAGAGTAGGCTTAGCATTTGCTCCAGTTAAGTATGATTACGACTGCATTCACCAGGCATCGTCAAGTAGAGCGACAAGTGGCAAACACTGATCTCGGGTACTTCGAACTCACCTTGTTAGCTACCTTTTCTTTTTTGCTTGGGGGTCATCGACTTGGTCACAAAGGTATCACAATCAATGCGACCGTAAATAGCCGATCCGGATTTTTTCTGCGTCTGCAGCACGGCGTAAGATATATAGGTGAGGACACACAACACGGGGTACGCTGCACGCGATCGACCAGATAAAGTCCCATTGGCGTGCGCCCGAGCAGCTTCAGCCGACGGCGTCTCTGCTGTGCAAACGGTGCAATTAAAAAAAAAAAGAAAAGTTCATTTTTTTTTGTGCTTGTTTTGATCTGGATGAGCATCGCACCGGCGGGCGTTCGTGTATCAGTGTATCACTACTGCGTGATGCACCTTAAGAACCTCACGCTAGCGGTAGTACTGCACTGGCTAAATTTCTCATCTACAGCTGGGAGACAAGTCATCCGTTGAGGCAAACTAAGTTCTAGGCTATATAAACGTACACACAACCCAATTATTAAAAAAAAAACAATAAACGTGACTTGTCTCCATGGCACCTCGCCCCGCGCTCTTTCCGTTCAGAACGTTTGCCCTTATCTTAAGTGACGATGGCTTGAGCAGCACCCCAGAGATGTCTACGCTTCAACGCGTTCATGATACTTATTGGCGGCGAGATGTTTTGGTGGCGCCCTCCTATGGTTACCTTTCGTGACGTCATTGCCTTGTGAACAACAAGTTTGAAGGTGTTTGTAAAGAGCATGGTGGAAGTTTGAAATCATAGCACTTTCAAACCAACACTGCCAACACCGTCAAAATTGAAGTTCTTCCATTCCTCTTATTTCCGTCGATGGGAAATCCTTTGCTGACGTCATAGTCGGTATTCGGCCTATCGTGGAAGACCGATCACAGCGACGCTTTCGATCGCTCACGTCGCCAAAGCTATTAGCGGCGAGAAGTTTTGGTGGCGCCCTCCTGTGGTTCCCCCTTGTGACGTCATTACCTTGCAAACAACAAGTTCGATGGTGTTTGTTATTAGCATGGTGGAAGCTTGAAATCAATGCGCTCTCAAAGGAACACTGCCAACACCGTCAAAATTAAAGTTCTTTCATTCCTCTTATTTCCGTCGATGAAAATCCCCTTTCCGACGTCATATTCAGCGTTCGGCCAATCGTGGAAGGCCGACCACAGCGACGCTTTCGGTCGCGCACGGGGCTAATAGGGTCAGTGACGAAGCAGTGTCTAAGCAACACGCGTAGCGCAAGTACCAAGTTCTACATGACGCGGGGCACCCAGAAAACTACGTTAAAAAGAAGCATGTCTCCCATATAGAAGCATGGGAAACCGGGCTAGCGACAGGTTGCCATTATATAGCCGCGTATACCGAAGAGTCATCAGGTGGCGCCGCTTACAACCAAGGCGAGGAGAGGACTTTTTTCTGGCAGCTGCTATGAGCGCCGTGTCCACCCCTATATATATCTTACGCCGTGTTTTGCAGTCTCCAGAAGCTCTATTATCACTCAATTTGTCAGAGTACCAAGTATGGGACCTCACATTCGTATTCCATTCCTAGGTGGGACCACAGCATTCTAAAATAAAAACGGGCAGGTGCGTAAAAGAAGCACGATGGCCTGTTACAGGAAATATTGAACGCGATAGCACAGTGCTCACCAAACTTACACGGAACTTGTGAACTCTGTCTTATCTCGTATGACCGGGGGCCACCGAAAAACTGCTTCAAGACACAGCGCCCAATGGAAGAACCCGAGCAGGGGAGGCCTCTCATTCGATGCAAGATAGCAGGTGGTATTATCCGAAGGATGTCGTTACTTTCCCGTATAAAGGGACTTTACGGCTTCCGCCAGGATAGCGATATAATAGCGCTCCTACCAGATAAGGCATAGTTTGAATGTTCCGTATAAGTTTGGTAAGCACTGTACATATCTGTACTTTCGTAAAGCCCGAGTAGAAGGTTTCTTGGGTCGCAAACAGTTGTTTTACAACCGAAAAAAGTGAGGTATGCCCCTCTAGTGAAACGAGACCACAAGAAAGTTCTTTGCCGTCAAATCTTAATATGACTGAATGCAAATGCAACAAAGGCTTCGTTGTAAAATTCCAGTTTGTATTCGAACGCAGTGTAACGTTTTTTTTTGTTTTTTTTTAAAGAGGATTGTTCCATTATTAGTTGAAAGTTCGAAGCTCAGCATAAATAGTGACTAGTATAGTCGATGTAGGGCGCCTCTTGTAACGTAACATCAAAACAAAAAGTTCTGGGGATAAGGTGAAGTTACAAAAGTTTCGACAAGCCTCAACCGTTTAGGAATTGTTGAATTAAAAACTACAAATTACAGGTGCTATGTCTTTTAAAAATAATGTTCGTATAATATTGAGCTTCTGTATTTGTGGTACCATAGTTTACGAAGTGGCGCGATCAGCCAATCGCTGAAAACGTCACATGACAAACAGGATGGGAGTCATGTGAAGCCCCGTAGTCATCACAAGTCGGAATTCGTTGACAAATATAAAGACGATTATGGCAGCGAAACGCACCAGACAAATATCGATGAACCATGTACCCTAGCTATCATTGCACATTCAGCTGTATGATGCTCGATGCCATTCAACTTGAACCGCCATCCACAACCGAAACGCCTCTTCCTAATACGCACCGATGCTCGTAATATTTCACAAACAAAACCTCACGCCATGGATCGTCCTTCCCAAGATTCATCATATGTACTAGCCCACGTTCCTCACCGGAAACATAAGCACCTCACCGGTATACACATAAAAACGTGCATCACTCGTCACCCATCTCGGTCTTCCAACTACCATCCACTCAGGCTGCCTCAGGTGTCAAGACATGCAGTCACCAAATGTCGCGAGCACAAACCAGTCCACTACTGAATATGTCGGAAGAGTGAAGACTGGTTCACACAGCACCATTATCTTACGTTTTCTTATGTTACGTATACGTCACCGAAACATTCGTGTCTTGAATGTCGCGTGCCAGATTTTCTCCTTGAACTGGTATCCACGCTTAATACAAAGCACCTATGCCCCGGTGACTTGCACGTAAGATATTGTAACGTAATGTATCAAAAAAAAAAAAAAAAAACGGGGCTGTATGAACCATGCCTTGATATGGCCGAGATTTCCAGCGTTTGTGTCGCAACCAGAAGCTCTTGCCGGAAGATTCACCGGCCGGCGTAGAGAGTCCATACGCTTCAATGATGTCCTAGAGCAACAGTCATATTGCCATAGCGCGGGCCAGCGCTTGTAACGTTCCTACAGAGTAATGCACACACATCACCAATGTCACTCTTGCAGTCTTGTCTAAAACCACGTGCTGCTCCCATCGTTAGCCGTTCCGTTAGCACAGATCGGTTTGGGCTGTGTCGTGTCCACTTGCGTAATGGGTTCGGGTTTGAGGGTAGCCACCGTGCCATTGGCTTCCGGAGCTGATGGCGACAGGGTGTCGTCTTCTTCGCCTCCGGCCGGTGCCTTGTACAGCACCCAGGAGAGGAAGAAGAAGAGGCAGGAGAGGAACTTGACCGTGGCGAGCAGGGCGAGCAAGTTGTGGGCCATCTGTTTGTTCTCGTAGACGGCGCAGGCTCCCTGCTCGGCCCCGGAGCCGGGCCACAAGACGCAGCTTCGGTCGATGAGGTAGCCGAAGAGAATCGGTGCCGGTATCGTGCCTGCACGAAGACAAAATTATGTTTAAAGAAATTCTAACCGGTCATAGCTCGGGACAACTGGTAGCCGAACCGATATTTCTTGAGCTTCCATGCACCAGAACCGAACGAGAGCGAAATACAAGGCTACTCAACCCGAAACCGAAACTTTGCCAAGGGAGCGAGTGCAATAAAAAGGCATATAAATCCTTGAAACCTTCCATTGATCCACAAACTGCGGAAAATAAGTCGTCCACTAGAAAGTATCTAATCACGTTTCTTGTAACGGATTGTTTCCCCAAGCGCGATAAAGCTTGTATCACGGCGAATGGCTTTTTACTGCAATTGACCAAACGACCAAACCATACTTGAAACTAATGTTGACGGTAACGCGTTACTTTTTTCGGCACCGTAATAACGTACTCGTTCTTTTTAAAAACAGTAACGGGTAACATACTTACATTACGTATTTCAAGTAACCGGTAACGTATAGTTACGTTAGTCAGTTCTTCTTCTTCCGAAGGTTAAAAAACATAATCACACGTCAATTGTTTTTGTGCTTTTAGGCGCCAAGTTATGTGGATTTTGTTTTGTTTTTTCTTGCTGTTTTGCTTTTTTATTTGTCGTGGGTATTTAGGTGAAACTGTAAAAAAAGATAATGTACTTTTGTTCAGTGTCTGCACGAACATGTTTCTTGAAATATGGCGCTTATGCATACCTGCACCGTCAAAACGATAAAACGTGTTAATTCATAATTTACAAAAAAGTAACGCAAAATTAACTTGCGTTACTCTTTATCAGTAACGGCAGCCCGTTACTTTTATTTTGAGGTAACCCAGGCCGGTAACGCGTTCCTTCTATTTGCAAGTAAAGAGTACCGTATGTCGTTACTTTTTTTCGGTAACACCTACAACACTGCATGCTTGAAAGCGACAACGGCGCAGTTACCATAGTAGTACATACCTAGCAGACGAACTGTGATCCATTGAATACCAAGGCCGAACGACTTCTGGCTAACAGCAACACATCTGCAAACCAAAATGGAAGAGACAACAAGCTTTATTATCTGGCTAGGTTTGTTTATTTTGCGACGACACCACTATGCATATAGGGACCCTGCATGTCGGGCATGCTAGGTCATCGATGGACGATGAGTTAATGTTGCAAAAGAGACACGAGTCAACCAAACGAGAGAAGACGAGGACTTTCAAAAAGACATTGAACCCCACCCCCCTCTTTTTTTAAACTATGTACGATACAAAAAAAAATTTCCCCGACAATCATCTTTTTAGCGCAATATTTAGGACACAAGCTTCATTTTGGGTTTAGCGGCATTGGTGCTTCTATTCGGTGCCTCTACTTCGGGACGATGTGCCGAAATAAAAGCACGTTTAAGGAATCGCTCGTCTCTCAAAATAAGTATCATGACGTAAATATGCCGATAAGAACTTTTGTTTTCCGGAAAAAAAGTCTATCTTGTGGCATGCGTAAGCAATCCAGGCACTTAGAAAACAAAATATAGTTTGCTAGTTTAGTGGTTCTAGACGCAACTTACAAAACACGATTCTCATTCGGGGTTCGAATTGCCGAAATATCAAATTCGGCTTCGAACGCAAAAAAAAAAAAAAAAGTCTCGCGACTTAACGAATGCGTGAAAGGATTTTGGAGTGTAGGTTTCTTTTTGACATACGTGTCCTATTCAAAGACTTAAAAAAAAGAAAGAAGATTTTTTGGAGTTTAATGTCTCTTTAAACACCTTGACGAAACGTCGGCTGCCACTCTGAAGGCTGGTTCACACACTTGAGTGAGTATACGACCGAGTGCTACTGCAACGGCTTGCGAGGTACGGGTTGCTATGGCAACAGATGCGTCGGCTCCAACAGAACGAGGTAAACACCGGTTTCCTGGGAGCCGACGCAGCTGTTGCCATAGCAACCCGTAAAAGGATAAACAAAGCACGCCGTTGCAGTCGCACTCGATCGAGCTCACGAAAGTGTGTGAACCAACCTTTAGGCTCGTATGCGTGGCGCAAGTTCGTCTGCTTCATTCGCAGGGGTTGCGGTGACGTCAAAACGCCGAGGTCTCTGATTGGGTCCGATTAGAAGGATAGCGGGTAGACGTCAAAAAAAGCTAGCTTCGAGATCTACCCACTATCCTTGCAATCAGAGCCAATCAGAGCTCGTCGGCGTTCTGACGCCACCGCAACCACTGCTCGAGAAACAGACGAACTTGCGCTCCGTATACTGTCACCGACAGCTTTAAGAAACGCATGGCATGGCCAGTTCCGGACATTTTATTAACGCTCCGCAGCCAATGAGATTGCGGCATTGGGTAATAAGAACATCGAAGAACCAATCACGAAGCACAAACATAATGAGCCGCGTCCTGCGTTTCTTAAACTGACAGGTATAGCTATGAGCGAATTTATTTTCAAGTTCTTTCGTCAAGTTTCAAGCATGTTTGCATTTTGTCTGAACCGAAACCGACCGTAAACAAAACACCAGCAAAACGAGGCCGACGACGCGAATGGAATTAATGATGCTGTTGTTTGCAACGAGCGAAGTGCATGTGAAACTGCTGATAACTGATAACTTAGAAACGCACGGTGTGGCTTACGAAATTTACGCTGCTTGTTTCGTGAGGAAGTTTTTCGGCATTCTTATCGGTGACTATAAGAAACTGAAGGTCCCACAGACAGGGGATAGCGTACCTGAGCGTAGCCGCCAGCGAAGGCATGCTGACGAGAAACGTGAACAGCATACAGACGAACATGGCGACGAGGAACACGACTAGAAAGTTGCATTCGCTGGGGCACTTGTCACGCTCCGCTTGAACTGTCACCAAAGTGTCGTTGATCGTGATGTCTCGGCCGGGATGGTCGATGCACGTGCAATTTTCGTACACCTGTGAGAAAAAAAAGTTAGAATGGCTTCTGCCTTGAGACTTTCACGTAGCTCCCCACCCGACCGTGAATCTTAGTTCAAAGCATTCATTGAAAAAGACCACTGCAGTGTAAAGAAAATCAATGTCCTGATTTCAACACAGTTAAGTTGCAAGTGCTCGCGCACACCGGCGGCTGCTGGCTCGTGGAAAGAACGTGCGCCACTTATTATGGACACTAAATTCTATGGTTCAGTATCCCTTTAAGGAGCCATGAAACGATTTTTCTACTTTCGCTAAATACTACTTACAATCACTCCTCAACGTTAGTAACTGAATAAACTTGCCTTGAATAAACTCGGCAAAAAAAATTCCAGAAATATGAGAATCGTTCATCCCCTCAACTCGGAGCCAGAACAAGCGGCCACGTGGCCTGGTGCCTATCCTATGCCACCAACGTTAAGCCAAGCGCTGGGGTCGGGAAAATAGAAAACGCGTGCTGAGCCCCAGGTATTGTTAGAGTTCGGCTATTCTAGTCACAGCAGTTGTTGGACGCGGGCCACGACCAGAGTGTTCGCCGAGGCATTGATTGTTACGAGCCGAAGTCGAGAGCTCACGCAGTTCTCGTGTCCAATCCATGACCCGCGCTCGACTGTCGTCAGGCGGTTGGTTTCGATCTCACAATTACGTCATCTAGCTTTGCGAAAGCGAGATTGAAAGAAATAATTCCCTTTTATCCTCGGAATTTCTCCGCGACAGGAAGCTTCTGAATCAGTGGCGGTTTGAAGTGTGCGAGTATACTTGGGCCAGACTAGGACTAGTACGCCTCTGCAAAGTCATGAACATTCCAACCCGATATCATTTCATGACCCCTTCAAACAACTTCCAAGAAGTTTTATTCGTGAGGTTCTGTGCTCCAAATGTGAAAATTGTATGTCGAATTCAACCTTGTGATTTCAAACAATCGCTAACTCAATTTTGTTTCGCCATTACTGGTCACCTATCACGGGAGGCCATGTGCGCCAGCAATCCCGCACATATATACGTAAAATTATTTTTGAAAACTCCCAGTTTCAGGAAGTGGTTGTCTTCCCCATTTACGAGGTATAATCCATTTTGTTTTCTTCAAGACCGACCAAAAGCAAGGAAGGAGGAAACTCCCGAAATTCCTCCTTTCTATTCAAGAAAGGAGTCCTTCCTTTTTTCTACGGGAAGTAGCTCACAGGCCCGCTTCCGTGGGGAGAGGAGGAGGAAAAACTGGAAGCCGCTCTTCTTCCCGGCAAAAGACGATTCAGTTGGTCAGCCTTGATAAAGTTACAACGTGGTAAGAGATCAGAAACACCCGAAAACTCCTAATTACTGGACATTAGGTTCCATCTTAAAGTGATCAGATTTCCCGATTAATTACTCTAAAAGGTAATAAAACAGTCTATTTCTTATTTATTTAATTTATTTCTAGGAACATAATTCTTTGCAACGCGTACTGTGCTGATCAGAACGCAGGAGTCGTCCTCAAGTAATGCGAAATGCTGGCCTATGTAGTGTTCACGAGTTAATTGCTGGTACCCAATCAGTGTTGAGGGTAAAAAGGCAGTGTCTGAACGAATTACAATGATGAAGAACTTGCAGTCAGTCGTGTATTGTAATAAAAACAATATACCCGGAGTCTTATACGGACGAACCTGACGCTATTTATTCGCAGCATCAGCCCTCATACTGTAGTTACTGTAGTGCTCATTCCTGAGATACGAAAGGTCTGGAAACTATAATGCTGAACTGATACTCACTTTTGTGGGACCGTGGTGATGAACTTTCTGACAGCCGGCGAAACATGGCGAATAATACATAATGTTGTCTGTTCCACAGATGGGGTCATAATCGTCCATGCGGCAGTGACACCGACTGCTGCAGTCCGCGACGAAGCGATCAACCATGTTGCTCACGGACGAGGATGAGGTACTGTAACGAGGAAAATGTACAAACGATACAACTTATAAGTCAATTTTGATATCAATATCTATATGTGAGGGGCAAGCAAAACAACGCGTACAGCACGGAACGACTTCATCTGCAAAGCTGAATGCTGTGCTGAAGACACGAGGCGTGTCACTGTTGGAGATTAGCATCGGCGTCACATTCGCGAGTTTAGACTTCACAGCGCACACGAACAGATACACATCGAAAGTTCACTCACATAAAGAAAGAACTCTCACAGTGCGCTGACTCTCAACTCTGGTTTGTATTGTGCTTCCTCTTCATCTTGTTTTGGCCTCATATATGAAGAACTAATTCAAGTGACGGCTGACAGAAGTAGGTAACGTTTCCCAAATAGTCTATTTTCTTTTATACAGCTATCGAAGGGGTGCTAACACAAAAGTTATCTAGCGTGGCAATGTTCGCAGTTTTTGTGATTTCTTCCTTCAGTTCGTTATTGCTCCAGCCCAGTATGGTGCATTTGGGAGTGGAACACCCGCAATCTCGGCAATAGATTCCTAAATGACCTGAGTCGGGCTTGATGGCGTTGTTATTGGAGTGAGGTCATTTAGGAATCAGTTTCTGAGATTGCAGGTGTTCTACACGTCTGCCCAACCGCACCGTACTGGGCAGGAGCAATAACAAACGGACTCGAGAAATCATAGAAACCGCGAACATTGTCACGCTAGACAGCTTATGTTTTAGCTCCCCTTCGATAGCTTTATCAAAAAAAGAGGTAGACTATTTAGGAAAACTTATCTGGTTATAATCAGCCGTAGCTTGAATTAGTTCTTATATAAAAGTAAACGAAGTTAAAGAGGAAGCACAATAAAAAGCAGAGTTGGGAGTCAATGCAGTGTGAGTGTTCCTTCTTTGTGTGAGTGAACTTTAGAAGTGTGTCTGTTCTTGTGCGCTGTGAAGTGCAAGCATGAACCACCAACTCGCCCAAGCTGACGAATTGACATTAACGAACTTTAAGTATGGGTATAGAAGCAAACACAGACATGTGCGTTTACGTTAGCGTTGCGTGCTATACACACTGCACATGCGCCATACGCACGTAACGCTGCGCACTTTGCGTACGTGAGCTTGCTATTGATTTTTGCGTGCGTACATGGAGGCCCTTTGCGTGCCATTCTCGTTGCTCTCGTCAAGCACGGGACAGTGCGAGACTTCTCTAGATTGAAAAAAAAAAATCCAAACCACACATCAAACCGCTGGCCGTGTAGCAAAAAAAAAACAAAAAAAAAAACAACAACAACAATACCTGCCCTGGATTGTTTGGAGCAGTTTGCATGGGCACATCTACAGATGGCGCTGCACGTGCTTACGTATACGTTTGCTTTCTGCTGTACTAAAAGTGCTTCGTCTCCAGTGCACTCGTCGAACGCGTTCGAACGCGAAAGCCAAACGCCGGACGCTGGCGTTCCGCGCTCAAATGTGGGGACAAAGGCCAGCTCGCTTTGAGTCTACCCTCTAATCTGTCCAATCAGAGCTCGGCATTCTGACGTCCCCGCGCGCACTTGTCTCCTTCTTTCCCTCACTTTCTTGGCGCATTGTCAGCGACAGGTTGTGTGGCGAGTCCCGATCATTTGCGAGCCAAATCCTGCCAATCACTGCGAGGCCAATCCGGGTCCTGACGTCACGAACGGAAACCGTAAGAGGGTGCCACCGACACATCTCGGCACTAATAGAATCTATGCTCAAACACTGCAACTGGTAGCATGAGGTAACGTTCTCACTTGCTGAGCTTGTGGTTCACTCCGGCGAACTTGACGTTGGGACAACTGAAGGCGAAGGTGAAGATGGTGACGAGTGGGATCAGAGAGCAGATGATGCACATCTTGATGATGCCGGCGCAACGCAGATTGAACTTCTTTACCAGGTAGCCTCCGAGGAAAGTTCCCCCTCCGGCGCCCGGCACAGTCACCGCACCTTTAAGGTAGAGGAGTCAGAAGGAAAGAATGTAAGTGCCATTCGAGACGTTCACAAACGTATCACCGGTGACGCAAGATGTTTATCGTGAAAAATTGGACGACATAAGATGATGCTGCTGGAAGACAAAGTTAGTAGACAGGCGAGCTGGTTTACGTTACGGATGGTTCTAAACCAGAGACGAACAGGCGATTTGGAATCATGCGTATGATTTTGCTAGCGACTAAAGAAGCTAATTCATGCGGAGACAATCTTGATTACAAAAAAATGTTTAGATATTAAAGAAAATATTTGGGTTTTGGTTGCAAAGCAGCTAAGGCTATCGATCGATGCCCAGACAATGCCGTACGACGAGGAATAAAAACACCAATATTCCAAACCCCACCTTTGCGCTGTAGAGGTCGGCATGATACCTCAACGCCACGGAGGCGGTGTAGAAACGATTAATCACTGATTTGACATAAACATTCTTTTTTGACGTCCACTGCAAAAAGTGTCTTTGCGACTTGCAAGCTTACCTAACGTCGAAACTTTATATAAAGAAAACAAAAAAAAAGGAAAGGGGTGACTGTGAGGACCTTTAGAGCCCCAAAATTAAAGAGATAGCATGACCCGAAATTTGCTGTCAAAGGTATTAGGAAGTTGCGAGATCGGGTGAGAGGGGAACGCTCACTTTGGAAGGCGTAATTAAGCTAAAATTTTAACACGTGCCTCGCTTGTAGCGTTGCATGCTTCAAGCGCGCACTGATACCCAATAATAAGGGGAGGCTACGAGACAGGATACCAGAAAACAAATAGTCCAAAACAAGAGACTTGCTACCTGGAGACTCTAGAGAGTCGTCGTGTGTGTAAGTAATTAATCACTAGGCAGAAATGTCCCAGAGCCGACTTGTTAAACACAGAAGGTATCATATCACTCGTTGAAACGATATGATCAAAAGCCTGAACGAGGCAGCGCGGGCGGGCAAAAATAGCGCAGCGGGACTGCGCACTGTACACCGTGTAATTCTTGCCGTGCACTGCCCACGCTTTTTTGCTCATTCTGGTTCGAGCCTGCCGTCTAAAGCCGGGGTCACACTACTTATATATCATACAAAAGACTATCTGCAGACAGATTCGAACACGAGTCTTTGCGAGATCCGTGCTTCCCAGGCAGCACAGACACGTTGAAAAGACGTCGAAAGAGTGTCGATGACGTCAGGAACCACATGTCGAAAGAACGTCGAAAGTCTGAACGTCAGGTTGCTTCGACGTAATATGGAAAGGCTAATGTCTAGAAAAAAGCGTCGATTTTACGTCAACATAACGTCCCACTTAACGACCTTAGAACGTCGAGTGCACGTCTGAACTGGACGGGAAGTCAAGTGATAACGTAATATCAACATTGACACAATGTCCCATTTAACGGCCACAAAACGTCGAGTATACGTCTAAACTGAACGGGATGTCAATTGAGAACATCATATTAGCGATATCATAACGTCCCATTTAACGACATAAAATGTT
The DNA here is from genome assembly GCA_013358835.2 of Ixodes persulcatus. NCBI lineage: Eukaryota > Metazoa > Arthropoda > Arachnida > Ixodida > Ixodidae > Ixodes > Ixodes persulcatus. The sequence goes on along the minus strand of JABSTQ010010691.1, from coordinate 642,538 downwards.
GAGCGCACGTCTGTGATAACGTTATGTCAACGTTGAAATAACGTCCCATTTAACGACCACAAAACGTCGAACATACGTCGAGACTGAACGGGATGTCAACTGATAAAGGTCTCGACCTGGGTCACCGTCGAACAATGGAGTCAATCGGACCTGGCTGCGTTGGTCGAAGGTATGTTCGCGAAAGTATGTTTATTCGGACGGAAGAGACCCTTTGCTAAATCCCCCAAGCGCCCCGGCCCGCACTCCAGGAATCATGGGAACGGTGTTCCTTCAGCTCCCTAGTGATCGGTAATGTCGGCCACTTTCATGGTTCTACAGCTTTGGGTGTGATTCGGAGTCACGCTAAACGAGCGTCCTATTCGCTCTTTCTCGCGTGAGTTGAAACGTGGTGGCGCCAGTGTGCAAACAGCCCTCAATCACTTCCGGTTCCCAACTAGACGGCGGTTTTCACAGTATTTGAGAGATTCAATCTACGCGCTATTTTTGGAAAATGGTCGCTTATGCCACTCTTACACATAATTCACTCTCATGGTGAAAGAATGATGCGTAAAAATAAAGAAAATACACCCGGACCGGAAGTGTGCCAGGGCTACCGGATAGATGGCGCCACTGCGTATGTTGCAAAACAAAAAAGGGCGAATAGTGCCCAGGGACCTGTCATATCACTTTTAAGATTTCTGTCAATAACAGCGTTTTCGATACTGTGCATGCTGTCCACCCTTCAACCTGGCTTAGCTGGAAAAATCTCTTACATTATTATCATTCTCTTACAGCTTCAAAGGCGCTTTTATTAAGTTAAAAACGGTAAAAATGCTATAAATAGCCACGCTGACTCCGAGCTAAAACCTGGTTTTTGCTGTTGTGAATTCTCAGCTTTTTAAGCAATTCCTGCTAAAACAACAATCACGATAATGATAATTTTGTAAGAGATTTCTGCAGCTCAGCCAGGTTGAAAGGTGCATTGCGTGCACAGTATAAAAAATGCTGACATTGACGAGAAATTATAAAAGTGATATGACAGCACCTTGGGCTCTATAAGGGTGATCAAGCCGTTCGCTCAGGCATTGTTGGGACGTCTCGCGCTCAACGTTCAAAGAACCTCCCCAAAAAAGAAAACGTAGAACTGACGTCGAATAATGTCGATGACGTCAAGGTGTTGCTCAGGACATTATTACGTCTCGTGCTCCACGTTCGAAGAACTTCCCGAAAAAGGTAGAACTGACGTCTATTAATGCCAATGACGTCAAGGTGTTGCTCAGACATTGTTGGGGCGTCTCGCGCTCAACGTTCGAAGAACCTCCCGAAAAAAAAAAAAAAAACGTAGAAATGACGTCGAATAATGTTGATGACGTCAAGGTGTTGCTCAGGACATTGTTGAAACGTCTCGTGCTCCACGTTCAAAGAACTTCCCGGAGAAAACGTAGAACTGACGTCTATTAATGCCAATGACGTCAAGGTGTTGGTCAGACATTGTTGGGACGTCTCGTGCTCAACATTCGAAAAACCTCCCAAAGAAACGTGGGACCGACGTCGAATAATGTCGATGACGTCAAGGTGTTGCTCAGGACATTGTTGGGACGTTTCGTGCTCGACGTTCAAAGAACTTCCCGAAGAAAACGTAGAACTGACGTGGATTGATGTCGAAGACGTCAAGGTGTTGCTCAGGACATTGTTATGACGTCTCGTGCTCGACGTTCAAATAACTTCTTATACAAGACGTCGAACAGACGTCGAATACTGTTGAAGACGTCGAGGTGAAGCTTATGACGTCGTCACTACGCAGCGTGTTTGACGTTGTCGGAACCTCTCATATGAACGTACCAATGGCGTCGATAAAAAGTTTGTTAAGGACTTCGACGTCGCCCAACGTCTAGGACCTTATTTCGACGTCATCTCGACGTCTTGTGCTGCCTGGGTTCGAATGCAGCATGACAGCGAGTTCAAGGAGGAAACTTGGCACGCATATTTCGAACCACGGATATTGCGGTGACTTGTGTTTGAAGACTCTCTTTTGCATGATGTATGAGCTTGAAGCCGGGGTCGCACTGCTTATACGTAGTACAAAAGACAGTCTGCAAAGACCAGTCACCGCGATATCCGTGGTTCGAATGCCGCGTGTCAAGTTTCCGCCTTGAACTCGTTACCGTGCTGCATTCGAAGCACAGATCTCGCGGAGACTCGCGTTCGAATCTGTCTGCAGACAGTCTCTTGTATGATATATAAGCAGTGTGACCCCGGCTTTACACTGCCATGTTTAACGGTGGGTGTCGAAGTTGACACTGCGACGTCGCGTGACACCGTGACGTGACACAGTTGTGTCACGCGAAGTTGTCACGTGACAGGGTAACGTCACTGACACAGTAACGTCACGTGACAAGACGGCGTCACGTGAGACTATATTTCCGATAATTTTAGCGGAACCTATACACACACACACACACCCCCCAGGACTCGCCGCGAAATCTTGCCAATGAAGTCTATCGCCGAACAAAAAAGATGTGACGCACCCATGATGAGAGCAGCCAGACTGGCAGCTATGCTGAACTGGAACTCGATGACTTTGGGAAGGAATGTCGCCAGGCCGGACACCAGCATGCCTGTTGGAAGAAGCAAGCCAAATAGGTACACTTGAAACACCTCTTTCGTCGAATGCAGATTCACTTTTGGTCCTAGTCTCCATTTGGTAATAATAGACCAAATGGAGACAGAAGGGCGAGCCATCTCGCGACTGCATGCGGTTCCAACTATCTGCCGTCGTTTGGGCACGTGCTCTTGCATGTGTTGGACACGAGGGCTCCGTCAACGTTCGGCGTGAAGTCGGATAAGCTCGCATCGAAAAAGAGCAGTGAGTCGGCGAGGGCTCAGATTTAATCGCACGCTTCGTGCCCCCCCCCCCCCCCCAAAAAAAAAAGGGGGGGGGGGCAAAATTTTATCAAAACAAAATTGGCGATTGTCAATTTTGTTTGATGGAATTTTGAAGAGTGTATTCAAAAGCGCAAGAAAAATTGCTAGCTTCGTGTATTTCGCATGCCATCGCGCCATAAGCCGGCCATCTTGATTACCCCTACATCTATTCTATTCGGCGCTTGTGAGCACAGACGTGGAAGTAGTCACCTTCGGTGGCTCCGGCTAAACTCAGAAACACGAATGTTGGGTTGGTGATGAGTATTTTGAAAGACGCGGGCAAGTCTCTCGCCCTGGCCCCAAAGCCCGATTGCACGGCTTCGCTCTTCTGCAGCTTCTGGTGCATCTCAGACTTCTTCTGCGCTTGAATCTTCAGGGTCCCTGGACAAAGATGGGCACTTCCATTATCAAACAAATCGCAGACCGTGAGCTAGTTGAAAACGTCGGCAAGGCGAGACTGCTTTGACATAAATGGCAATAAAACGAACCACACGACAATGTTATAGCCAGCCAACTACTATTAAGCACATACAAACGAAAAATTCTCTTGACTCCCCTAGTGGCGTTCCTCCATAAAACAATATTTTTAATTTAGCTTTGCAGATAAGTTTTGTGTCTTTCTAAGTACGTGCTGCCTTACTGTTTCAGAAAAGTGAGCAACGGTATGCCATATTTCCTTTATAAAAGGGCGTCGTCTACACGAAGTACGTATGGATAACGTACTCGCGCTTCTAGGAGCTTTGTTGCCCATATTTTTCTGCAACCTTCGGTCGTTTTTCTCTCCTTCATCATTAAAGCAGTTACTACCCTGCATTAACCTATTTAGCCTTGCTAGAGATAGTAATAAGATAACAGTCGACAAGCACCTTCAACTAACGTTGTGCAAGTACTGCTCCTGCGTATATATTCCCTTTAGTTTAGAGGTTAGTTCGCGCTTGCCTTACCTGGAAGGACCTTGGGGAAGGCACTGATAGGAATGGCGGCCAAGACGGCGGTGACAGACGAGACAACGAAGCCTATCCACCAAGCTCCGACCCATACGCCGCTAGACGGCGTCAAACCTAGCCTGCAAATAATGTTCAGAGTTTCGTAATGGTAACCCTAGGAGGTGAAATGATGCTATAGTCACCGACATAATAAGAAACGTAAGGCGTGGCGAATATCAAGCATTTCATTATCTCCCCCTAGCCAATGAGATTTCGGCATTAGCCGAAGAGGACGCCGAAGAACGAATCACGAACCAGGAGGCGTGAACATCATTCATTCATTCGTTCGTCACACCCGGCGTCTCTTACGTTGTCTGTGACTCTAGAAGCTGGAGAAACGACTCTTACGCCGAGGCGTCGACCGAGATGTCGGAGTAGATCTTAAGAAACTGGCCTCCCAGGATGTAGCCCAGTGCAGGTCCGATGATGGCCATGGTGTAGAAGATTCCTGGAGTGTGCACGAACAGAAGAGACGGAGTAAGTTGGAAGAAGATGGCGGTGTGTTTGCACGCTTTGTCACAGAGTTTATATGACGACAACTTCAGCGCGCTGTTTCAATTTGCTAGCACAAGTTGCCGTCTAGAACTAAACTGTACAACCAAAATTAGTGCTGCACACGGGAAAATTTCGGCTGCTGGCAACTGCGATGACATTATTAAGGTCAAGGTTGTCCAACCAAAACTATAACGAAATTGTCAACAGTGTATTACAGCTGTCAACTTCTGCACTCGTAATTTGCGGAGATGCATTCCTCGGCGAGTAGGGCAGTCAAGAGAGTAATATATTCACGAAAAACGGCAGAAACTGGCACACTGATGTCACTATGTAGAAATGTTGTGCACAAGCGATCGTCCAGTTTAATAAACTATAAACATTAAACAGGGTTTTATCACTACTAGCCCACTGCGAAAGGGTGTGGTCATCAAATCCTATTTGTATAATAAAACGTGCAAGCAAAATTGATATTTATTAAACTACATGGTATTTATAAAATTATTGAGTCTTGTATACACAGCTTGTTGTGTCATGGAACGTAAATTATTATTAGTTCACAGCCAAAATGTAAGTTTTTTCATGGTTTTCGGCTGCAATAATATAATTTCAACGTTATAGCTTCAGATGCTTGATGGTGCATGTCTTGAGTCGTTAAAGGGGCACTGACACGTCAAAATCATATTTTTTTTTATTATCCGAAACGATTGAAAACGGTGCCGGGACATTACCCTCAAAATTCGAAACTTGGGAATTCAGTATTTGTGAATTAAAAAAACAATTTCCAAATGCCGAATTTGAAGTTCCCGCGCGATCCCCTCCCCGCCAGTGCAGTCAGTCAAATTTTGCGGTCTCCTGCGACTCGACTTTCTCTCGGACCTCCGCTGACCCGATGCGAGGAGCAGGCGAGCTGGCGCGCGGGAAAAAACCGGTTTCTTCCCCAACTCGCCGATCTGCTCGAGCACCGCCAAGTTTTCTGAGAGAGGACACACATCTAGGAGGGGACATCTCACCGAACTCTGATTTTTGGTATTTCAAAAAGAGGGGCCGTAGTGCGTTCGCAATTGCGTCAAAAAACATGTTTTACGATTGCCGTTATTAAATGTTATAGAAATGTCACCTACAAAGCTTCTAAATTTCCTGAATTTTGACGTCACCGATCAGAAGAAGCGAGGAGGTAGCGGCGGGAGATTTAAACGCCAAAAATTAAAAGGCGCGCGCGCGCGCGGGGAAATTTTTTTTCGCGATGCGTTTTTTTTTTTTTTGCGTGTCTATGACTACAATTTGCGTCGTTTTAGACAATAAAAAAAAATACGACCTTTGGGGTGTCAGTGCCCCTTTAATTACTCCCTTTATATTTTTTATGCATCAGTCATTAGTATTTGGCTATAGATCCAATTCAGTGTGCCTATGTCTATTCTGTACAAAATAATACAGTTTAAAGGTTTTAAGCGAGGAACGTAAATCGAGGACTTGTGTGCAGGACTTGGAGTAAGATATGAGCTCAGATGAAAGCAAGCTCGAGCCAAGGGGTATTAGGTTTACCGCGAGCGATTAGATTTATAACCAGTCATTGTAAAAGTAAAACAAATCAGTACTCGCCAGAGTTACGTTATTGCATCAATGTGACAACAAGTTCATGTTTAATTTCTTGCTTTGAGTTGATACGTTATGGGAGGTCTTGAAGTCTCACACCACGAGGGGTATGCACGGCACCAATGAGGTGTTTCAGCTCGACAAACTCACCGATATAAACAGACGACATCTTGGTCGACACAATCTCGTCGAGGTAAGTGCAGCCCAAAGTGAAAAATGGCGTGGCCCCAGCACCGTGGAGCATCTGTCCCGCGAGGAACATGTACTTGAACTGGTTCAGGGACTCCGTCTGGTTTGAGGGCACGAACTCAACACCGTCCGTCGGAACCGTACACAACGCCTCGAAGTCATCAGGGCTACTGTACGAGTACGGCCCGACCAGAAAATGAGGCATGGCGAACACAAACGCGCCGAGTCCCAGCACTAGACACCCAACACCGACGAAGAGCGGCTTGCTCCTGGTACCGCCAAAGTAGCTGATGGGCGCCAGAAGCAGGAAAGATGCGATGTCGTAGCCGCTGGCCACAAGTCCGCTCTCAGAGCTACGCAGCTGGAACCTCCGTTCGATGGTCGTGATAACGACGTTGACGAAGCCGTTGACGATGAGGCCCTGCAGGAAGCCGGCCCAGCACAAGAAGAACAGTACCCACGGTGGAGTCCGGAACCTCTGGAGACACCGTGGCCGTAGACAAGCCCAGCCACACGTTCCACCGGCATCGTCTAGGAGGTCCCGGGGTTCCACCGCTGTCTCTGGCAGGTTCGGAAGCAGTGACGGCTTGGATGGAAACACGAGTGGCTCGTGACTCTGGGAGATGGTCATGCCGACGCCCAGGCTAGAAGCGCTCTCGTCACGAGGAAGACGCTGCCTGTCGCCCGTGATCAGCGTCATGGCTGGCTTTTGGGTCCTCGAGACGCTGCAGAGGTTAGCTCAGCCGGATGGCCTCCTCAAGGTCTTCTGTTAGCTGCGGACACCTGGGCGAGGACAACAAAGAGAAGATAAGGTGGCGTGATTCATTGGTGAAAGCTTGTATCATAGTCTGTACGCCTCGTGAAGCAATTGCTTCACAAGGAGTGAAGCAATGCGGTGCGCAAGTTCGTCTGCTTCTTTTTGCTGGGGTTGTGCTGACGTTAGAACGCCAAGCTCTGATTGGCTCTGATTGAAGGATAGTGAATAGACCTCAAGGTAGCTTGCTTTGAGGTCTACCCACTATCCGTCATTCAATCTGGGCTCGGCGTTCTGGCGTCATCACAGGGGCGCAAGCCCCCGCGGCTGTCGCCGCGTGGGAAGTCAACCTCCACCTGCTCGAGGTGCGCCCTGCCAGCTTGTACGCTGCAACGGAGGCTCTGGCGATTATCTCTATACTGAGGGGTGGGCCCCCTGACAGGGGTCTGCTCTTGGGAGGGGGGGGGGGGGGGGGGGCGAAGCAAATATCACTACGGCGGCGGTTGTCGGCGCAGGGATGCCCTCGACCGTCGTCGACTCACTGGTGTTGCCCTTGAGTGCCCCTTTGTGGGGTTGGGCTGGTGTCGGACTCTGCGGGGTCCTTCTTCCTGTCGGTCTTTCCTGGGCTGTTTCTTGGTGTGGCCCAATTTTTTCTACTTGTACAGTTCCCAATTGGCTTTTTGGTGAAATTCCCACTTGATCCAAGGAGCCGATTCATTTATATCGCAATGGCTTTAAATCGGTTGTGCCCATTGAGGCGGTACCGATTGAGGCAATTTTTATTTTTCAATCTTTTTACAAACCTCACCTTACAAATGACGTCACTAGAACCATATTTGTGCGTAACGCGTTACAAGTAATGGAATACTTGTAATCGATTACATTTTACTGTAATTTTGTAACACTTCAATTACTGTAAACGACTTAATTTTCGCCGGCTCAAATTTTCGCGACTCGGGCCAAAGGTGAAATTTTGAAATTATTCGCGGGTTCTAATTTTCGCGAATCGAGTGTAGCTTCCGTAGCGTTCACATAATGCTCGAATTGTTCGCGGGACGTATTTTTTGCAAATTGCAGGCGATTCGCAAAATTCCCGAAGATTAGGTCCTCGCGAAAATTTAGTCGTTTACAGTACTTCCTTTACGGAGTTACGATCCTTGTAATTGAATTACGCTTTTGCTGTAATAGATTACAAAATTACCCATTACAATTTTCCTCGTTATTTTTTTCTTTTTTTTAGGGGGGGGGGGGAGGTGTTAGATGTGCAGAAGTCATTCAGCGCTGGGCAACGGTCAATTTTTTTTTTTTTTTTTTTTTCGAAACTACTAAGCACAGGACCTCGAGGATTAGTAGGCCACTTCAATATGCTTCGTTTCCCGGGTACATTTTTTTTTGGTACACCGGTGACTACGTCTGCGAATGTAAAATGACCTTATCCAGCCTCTTGTGAGTAATGTATTTCAACAGCGCTCTCTTTGTATTGTTTTGTTTTTCACGAGAGGGATTGGGTGTGTTGGCACGACTCAGTCAGCTTTAAGCAAAAACGATCAGGGTCTTTTTTTTCATATAACTGAGCACGAGACCTTAAGGATTATGCTACCGTAATAAAAAAGTTAAATGAAAAGTAACGTGAGAAGTAATCGATTACTTTAGAGCAGCTTTTCGATTACTTTTTGAGGCTGTAATTGTAATTGTAATCGGTTACTTTTACAGTGAAGTCATTGTAATCGGCTACTTTTTTTTCAGTAACGTGTACAACTCTGCCACAACCCCTGCAAAAGAAGCAGACCAACTTGCGCTTCGTATTGCGTTCCGAGGACACTTGCATGATTATCGTTCCGAGTCCGCAATACTAAAGCGCGATCCAAACCAACGCGTTTTTGTGCGCGCGTAGGTCGTGTGCTTCCCGGAAATCGCGTATTTCGTGACGTTGTTGCTGTTTCCGGTGCACTTTCTGAGTCACAAGCATGCGCGTTGGTTAGGACGGCGCGCTTTCGGGAGAGCGGAGAGCATCTGCAACAGACGGCGAAGAAACGCGGAGCCGGAACTGGTGCTCTCCACCGATTGGCCGGGGGAGGATACGGGAGAGGAGCGCCCTACCACGTCACAGCGCATTTTTGTGCGCGTTCAAAAAAGGTTGAAATCATGCAACTTTCTTATGCGCGCCCGAAAGGCGCAAGGAATCGGCGCGACGTCACGAAATACGCAATTTCCGAGAAGCGTAAAGCCTACGCGCGCACAAAAAACGCGTTGGTTTGGATCGCGCTTAAAGGAAAACATCGAAGAAACGACGAAGACAATGGGGGAAAAAGAAATAGCCAGCGGCGCACTGCGCGACACTGTCGTCGCAAACTCGACATCGGCGCTCTTTCTGCATTTTACTCATCGAGTCATCGATAAGCATCAAACTTTACTGTCTAGGTCACTGGCCCTGAATGGGGACTTTCAGCCATACTATAGTCAGAGCGTAAGAAACGCAGGGCGCGGTTAATTACCTACACGATTCTCGCTTCCTGATTTAATCTTCGGAACTCTTTTTCAGCCAACACTAAATTTTTCATTGTCTGCGGAGCGATGATAATGAATGCATGGGATTCGCCACGTCGTGCGTTTCTTGAGGTGCCAGTAACGAAAATAGTTAGTATGGCAGTATTTCATCTTCAAATAATAAAAAGTAAAAAAGAAAAAGAAGCTGACAATTGCTCGTTCGCGTTAACAGTGTCGCGTTCTGTACATGCATGTAGCAATTGTGGATAGAATTTTGGATTCCATAGTGTTGAGCGGAAGATCACACGAAACCTATACGCCGAGTATTCTTCTGGTAGGCCGGTTTAAAGCGAGAAACACATGCGCGTCAAAACTCTCCGATCCGACGTGCAAATTGCCGGAACGATGTTCGGAGGCGAGGGTTTTCGACGCTCTCCGGTGCTACGAAAACCCTCGCCTCCAAGCGTCGTTCCGGCAGTTCGCACGTCGGATCGGACAGTTTTGACGCGCATGTGTTTCGCGCTTAAAACACCGACAATTCACGAAATATGCGGCATTCGACGGCACTTTACATTTACTTTATTCCTGGCGTAAAGGAGCATAGAAAAAGGAGCTCAATAGAAAAGAGGCGTCAGGGTTTCGACATAAAAAAAGAAGAGCTGCCACATCTATGAGGAAGTAAACTGGAAGAGATGCACGTCCTCACCGCTTTGTATTTTTCTTACTTTGAAATATCGCAAAATTCGCCCTAACCTTGCGACAAAGGCCTCAACGCCCCGGCGAACTTCGTCGGTAAGCGTGCAAGCTCCACGTTCTCGACTTTCGAGGGAATTTCGACTCTCACGGAGCAAAATGTCGCCGCCCTTCGCTATGCCTAAACCACTCTATGGCCTAGCAAGGGGTGCGGCGTCCCAGTCTGCCACAGTCTCAGCCACTATGGCTTCAGCTGGGCTCCGCTCCCAGTCTCTTGACCTCTTTTCAACTCCCGGACCCACGGACGGTGACCCTATGAACTCGGCCATGTTAGGAAATGGAACAATGGAGGCATCACTCCACCTGACAAGTGATACCATCGCCCCATGCAACCGAACCAGGGCTCTGCCTTGCGCGCAGTCTACGTCTTCCCACGTAGGGAACGCCCCAGAAGACGCGTCTTTACCTGAGCTCAACCGAATGGACACTGACCGAACCTTGAGTGACGAAGAAACAGCAGTCAACGACGGAAAAGGCTGGACGCCCTACGCCAGACGAAAACCGCAGAGGAAGATAGAGCCCTCGCAGCTCCGCACCGAACGGATAAGTCGGCCCCATTACATCCTCTCGATTAGGCCACTGAATAAGACACATGTACATAATATACCAAAACAGGCCATTACGACGGCCGTAGAACTTACGGCGCGGAACTGGCAAATAGCAAATCTAGCTCTCTGTCGTTACGATCCCGTTGCGAATTGCGTAAAGGTGACAGTACGAGACGAGCAACACGCTGATAAACTCTCGAAGCTAACGACGAACACAGGCAAAACGCAAGGCAAGGAACGAACCTATGCGGTACAGATAGAACAAATGCCAGATCAACGACCTAAGGGAAGCAAGGGGGTCATCAAGGTTAGACCAGATCAGTCGCTGGACTACATTATGGACCACCTACGATGTGAGACCGCTACCATTCTGGACGCCAAGGAACTTGGGAAAACTGATACGCTACTCATCACCTTCGACACTGAAAAGCCTCCCTATAAAATTGTCTTCGGTTACGAACTAGTAAGGGTGCACGACTACCGCCCCAAGCACATAGTGTGCTTCAACTGTCACGGGCTGGACCACATCGCCAAGCACTGTTCCGAGGACTCGGTTTGCCGAGACTGTGGTCGTCCGCAACATCCCCGGATCCCGATTGCATAGGGGACCTTTTCTGCGTCGCCTGCCAAAAGCCCGGCCACATCTCGCTGAACTCGGCCTGTCCGAGCAGACTTATTCAGGCGCCCCCAGAAGCTACGACACGTAGCGAGAACTCTAAGACGGTGACATGGGCAACAGTAGCTAAGTCCAAAACTACTTCGGATCAGCCAAAACCGCAAGTAAATGAATATCAAAGACAAATCGATGAACTGCGCCGTGAAAACCAACAGCTACGTATCAAAATGGAGCAGCTGGCGACGCAGTTGTCAACCCAGTCTTCTGTGAGTGGGAAAATTGTGACGAAACCCACTTCGAGTACAATGCAGAGAAAACCTCGAAGCAGAACTCGCACACTGCGAGCAGGTAGCAGCACTCCAAAGAGACGGCCCATGCCCAAGGTGCCCATGCCAACGAACGATATCTCCATCGCTCAAATTCTAGGCATCCTCCGGGAAGAGAGACACACAGAATCACGCAAATTTGAAAACAGTTTCAGAGAGGAACTCACGACATTAACCACTACCTTTCATGAACAACTAAAGGCAGTAATGACAGAACTCCGACAGATCACACAGAGGGACGACGTGAAACGACGGAAGCTACCCACTGAGGGAAAATGAGCAAGTCGCTTACCTGCCTTCAATGGAACTGCAGAAGTCACATCCAGACCGGAACAGCACTCAGGGGACGTGTAACCCATCTACAACCGATTGCGATTTTTCTACAAGAAACACGAGGCCCATGCCATATTCAAGGATACAATACGATCCAACACAATACGATTTTACACTTAGATCCTGTCACTCAACAACCGAGAGCTCAGGGTCAAGCGGCCCTACTGACCAGACGGGACTGTACTTCGATTGAACTCCCACTTCCCAATATCAGCAACCCCCTGGGCAGCAACCATTTGTTGCTGTTTGCGTCTACTACAGGCCAAACACAGGGAGAGCACGACAGGATGACTTCCAGTGGGTACGAGACATCAAGCAACGGGCGGGTTCCCGCCCCATCATAATTGGGGGTGATTTTAACGCCCAACACCCCGCAAGGGGCTACCGCAGAGCAGACCCCAGAGGCAATGCCCTTCACGACGCCATGGAAATGTCCGCACTCGATTTGGTTAATGCACCTGACACGGCCACAAGGGTGGGGCTGCACTCCCGAAAGCGCGACACCACACCGGACCTTACCTTTGCGACTCCAAGATTTGTCCATAAATGGGACACAATGTCCATCACCTGGGGCAGCGATCACTATCCGATCCTCATAACCCTTAACCGCAAGAAGATGCGAAAGCGAAGCACGCACGCGCGTATTGACTGAAAAATTCACCGCCAGCTTACGCAGCAACAGCCTTTCGATTCCTTCGAGCAGCTCGCCAGCATCATATACAACGCTAAGCCCGCGGCGTCAGAGATGATTGAATGCGACGAGACAACAACGTGCATGAACGCACAACATAGAACAATTACACAGAGCCACCCTGCGTACAGTAACGCGGCTGCCCAAGCACACTAGGATGACCCTCCTCCAGCAGTTGGCACCACTACCTCCGATCCAGACCATCATTAACGAGGCCCGTATCCGAATGCAGTCCCGCTTGGACAACTCCTACCAAGGAAAGCTGACAACCCTATGGGACCAAAGGCGACGGTGCGATACAATGCCGGACGTCAGTGGGATCATTTCACCCTAGGAAACTCCCCCGGATGGAAGCTTCACCAACCGCCCTATGCTCAGATTGGCCGCAGAGGCTAGGCATAGCCGAAGCTGCCGGCACGCCAGCAGTGCAGACAACGTTATCAACGTCTATACGGACGCAACGGCAAGAAACGACAGAGTCAGCATAGCCTGGATCTGCGACACCGACCCTCGCATACAAGGACAGCACTCATGTGCTGTCCCACAGGGCACCGTACTGCATGCGGAACTCCTCGCCCTTTGGGGGGCACTGGAGGACGTACAGCACACAGCCTTCACTGACAGAGACGCGACCCTCCGACATCAATGTCGCCTCTTATAGACTCCTTCGCAGCGGTGCAGGAACTATCCTCCTCCACCACGGAAGACGCCACAGCGAATCAAATTAGAAAAAGACTGCAGATGCTTCAAGAATTTTGAATCAAGGTAAACATACTCTGGACCCCAGGACATACAGCGCATGACGGGGGTAATGCTGCGGCGCATGCAGCAGCCGTACAGGCACGCGGGACGGACCACACTTACGCCACCCCGCACCCCGACAATCCTACACTCCAGACACCCTATCACCTGGACCCGAACGAAAAGCCCTTGAACAGGCATATAGCCTACATGCACTTTATTCGTACCTCCATCAAGACCGCTAGCAAACAGCGTATCATGGAGGCTACACCACAGACGCCTGTCATCAAAGGACTTTCTAGGCAGCAAGATGTTTTTATAAACAAAGCCATCGCGAACGCGGCCTACACACCACACATTGTCAGTAAGCGGAAGCCGTCACCTGTATCAGCCGCACCACCAAGATGTAGCCACTGTCTCCAAGAGTGTCGCGCAGATCTGTGGCATCTCACAAAGTACTGTCCGGCCTTCGCACGGGGCCGACACCGCATCGACGATCTACAAGTAACCTCTGTTGCAGCCCTTACTGCTATTATACAAACCGATAATGACGCCCAAAAGGCGGTCGCAGATCATGGAAAAATCAGTGGCTTATACCGAGCGGTGTAGCGTGAGTAGACTGCCCTAGTACCTTGCCCGACATGTTGAAATGACCAAACCCCCTCCACAACCGCCCCCCCTTTTTCCCCACTGCGGCCTCGAGCCATCCTTGTCATTAAAGGACTTCAATCAATCAATCTTCGTACTCGGTGCTTGGCGGCAAACACCGTATTACCATCAAGAGAAACCTATAATCCCGCTTTCCAGATTTATTTGAATACGCGACCGCAATCTCAAAAGCGGTAACGTGGGGAGGGCAAAGCACGCGCCAATGAGCCCTAGATATATCCCCGCAGAGTCAACAAAGATCGGAAAATAGTCCCCCGTAATCCCCCGCCGAGCAACGGGGAGAGATTATCTTCGGAGGATTAATGGGTCGTTAGATCGCGAGACGGAAAGTGCAACGCGATGGGACAGGAAGACACGCACACGTACACGCACAAACACACGCACGCACACACGTGCACACAGCGCATCCACACACACGCACGTATACACACACGCACGCACGCACGTAAGATACATGTCCGCCCGGATATCCACGCCCTAGCGCCCTGACATGGCTCATGGCGTTCGGAATCCCACCCCGGGCGGATGACGCGGGATTCAGGCTTAATCCTGCTCTGCGGTGCACGACGTGCCTCAAGTCATCCCCGCGCGGATTTACCACGCTCGACTGCACCGTATCCAGAACAGCGAGTCAGAATCCGTCTAGAATGATGGATCGGGGGACAACGCCTTCGGGTAATTCGAATTGCAGCGAAGTCAAATAGCTGTGCAGTCGGTCGAGTTTAAAGCCGAAGTGACTGTTCCGGCGGATGTTTTTGCCAGAGTGAAGGGAGCTCTCAAAAATGATCAATGAGTTTCAATTGACTTTCTATTGTGTTTCTATAGAGTCAGTTGAAACTCAATATAAACTCAATGTCTAATGACTGTGATCATTAAACTTAATTTTGATTCTATTAAATTTACTCATTACGAATGCAATTGAGACTGATCATAAGAAACTCAATATCCATTCTATTGACTTTACTCACTAGAAATGCAATAGACTACTTCCATAAACCCCTGCATGCAACACGGCGCGCGTTGCACTCTGGGAACTAGTTGGCCAGGGAGGAGAGTGGCATGGTTTCGGTTTCGATTGACACGTCGACAAGAGATTATACACAGAGCGTGGACTATAAATGGCCGTTATCTCATGTGTTCTGGTCCCGGGAGCGTCATATGTGGTCTCTAAATTAACCCAAATGGCCAGACATCGAAGCTTTAGCACAAGCCCGAGACGTATAGCTTGTCTTGACACATGCTTGTTTATTGTAGTACCCGAGCCTTTCTGTTAGCGTTTATGTGGACGAGCCAGTGCTGGGAATCTCGACGCTGCGAAGCTCGGGGATCTTGCTTGTGTACGAATCAACAAGCTGTAGCAATCAATAAGTATGCCTTCATCGAGCTCGCGCCTTTGCATTAGCGTTGTTGATGAACTGATCAGGAAGTTTGTTTGTTTCCTGCGTCCATAGACGAAATATAACTTTTTGCAATTACTGTTTTTCTTAATACACCTGAGTACGTGAGGTAAAACACGGAGGCGCCATTGAAAAGCTCCATTTGAACACACTTCTCATCTCTTATCTGTACTGCCCCGCAGCACTGCACTTGAAGTCCCCACCTGCTTGCATTCCACTAATATTCAACATCGCGTATGCGCATAAAGTTATCCTTCAATCATATAGGCACATTCGCACGTACAAATTGTTTTAAGGAAAGCAAAAGTCGAAGCAGTTGTGGGAAGAATGTCGCACCGTTCGCCGGAAGTGCGCCGGACGGGCATGAACCCCTATGCGGTGCGCGAAACGAACGAAATTATTCAAAGCGCATTTGACGGTTGCTAATGGCCATAATATTTGTTATTTGTTTGCTTTCTTCCTGACTGAGTATGCCGAGATAATTTCAGACACATCGTTCAGGCACAGATCTTGGGCGTCAGTAAAAGCTCGTCCAAAAATGCTTAGAGAGGAGTAGGGGACGCTTGTTATGGCCTCCGTCGCAGCTAGCCGATCTCGGCGTTTGCGAAAACTTAATCTTCTATCAGCATAAAATTTGAGTGTGAGATATGTGATGACACGAGGGAGACATCATAGCAACTTTTGTGCAGTAGTGAAGTCGAATTTATTGCGTTTTATTAAAAGTTCATGCGCCAATGCTGGGCTCAACTTTGATACTCCTGTGAGGACGCGGCTTGCTTTTCGCCCAATGAAGCAACAAGAAGCGTACGTTTGGCAAACAAAATACGTGTAGGTCTTAAAGGGATACTTCAACGAAATTTGAAATATTCCCGTCGTGTTCAAAAATAGGTTGAATATGATCCACAATATCCGTAAATGACAATCGCACGTTTGTATTTTGATCCTGGTGGCTGTATTTTTCGTTATAAACGGCCCACTCTGGCAAGCGCTCGGAGAAGGCCCAGCTTAGAGCACGTGACATCCAACGCAATTGTGACGTAGGTCGTCTCGAGACGAGCAAAGCTACGGCGAGGCTGACGCCGAGAGGATGGCCTAGTCGTTCCAGCCACCGAAGCGGCTGCTTTTGTACGAATTTTGAGTGACGGGTTAATCTTCTATAATCTTGTAGGGGGACAATAGCGACTTCTGCGACACACAAAAGGGATTCTCGGGAAGAGGGGAGTTCCTCCTTCCCCCCGTCTCTCGTCGTGGCCGGAGGCGAGACAACCTCCGTCACTAGCTGTCAAGGTTCCTAGACGAGCATTACAAACGAGGCGTTAGCGACATCCACCAGGTGCTCTTTGCTAATCGTTTAATTCGTTTTAAAATTCCTTTTCGATACTTTTTTAACAAGATATTGGTATGTTCCATGTGATACTGCTCTTTTGAACAGATATATACCCAAAAATGAACGCCGAAATTTTGTTGTAGTATCCCTTTAACGTGACGAAATTTCAGTTGTAATTCACTGGTACTAGACGGGATTACTGACATTGAGCTCAAAGATGCACTCGTGGGGTAAGGTGACTAAGCCACGTCTTACTACGTTTGCATACGCACGCACAATATCCGGTGTTTCGGGAACCAAGGAAAGTGCCCCGGTCTTCGTTTTGTATCGCTCGAGAATGAATGCAGTGCACATTCATAAAAAAGTCAGATAATCGAAAACGCAAGCAGCGCGTTTGGTCGCGGCGTGATAGCATGAGATAAAGCTGTTCAGTCGAAACCGAAACTGAGTGGCCAACTAGTTCCCAGAGTGCACTGCGTGGCATTTCGCCGTGACGGGGCGCGTCGGTTTTGGAACAAGTCCATTGAGTTTGAGCATTAGAAGCTCAATATCAATTCTAATGAATTTACTCATTAAGGATGCAACAGAGTTTTATCACAAGAAAGTCAATATCGATTATATTGAATGTACTCATTAGGAATGCAATTGAGTTTGGTCATAAGAAACTCAATATCGATCCTATTGAATTATTTATTAGGAATGCAATTGAGTTTGGTCATTAAGATCTCAATATATATTCTTTTGAAATTGTACATTAAGAATGAAATTGGGTTTGCTTATTAGAAATGCAATATGTATTCTTATGAATTTAATCATTAGGAATGCAATTGAGTTTGGTCATAAGAAATTTAATATCGATTTGAATTTACTCATTAGGAATGCAACTGAGTTTGGTCATAAGAAACTCAATATCGATTCTATTGAATTTACTCATTAGGAATGCAATTGAGTTTGGTCGTTTGTGAGTTACTGCACCGAACGATTATTGCTTGTACCAATGTTTTTTTCTACTGAGGGATAGAGTCCAGTGACGTCGAAACACTGTTTATCCTTTATGAAACTTCCAAGGAGGAAATAGCAAACTGGGAACCTTAATAAATGCTGAGGTGGTCACCGGCCAAATGATTACCTTTCTTTTGTAGGGTATATAAGGCGGTGGGGTAGTCTTGGGAGTACGATTAGTGGGCTGTGAGTGCTTAGTTATGATGTTTGTGTTCGTTTCCTCCATGTTCTTTGTTTCCTTCATGTACCATGCTTTAAGGAATTATACAAAACAATTCTCAACCAGTTGCAAATTTTTTTAAACGGAGTTGCAATAAATTATATTGAAACACGTTGCGAAAATTCAATTGAAACTCAATTGCAATATTTTATTGAAACTCAATAGCAAAGGTTCTATTGAAACGCTATTGCCAAAATTCAATTGAAATGCAATCGCTAAAAATTCAATTAACACTCAGTGGCCAATACCCTGGTACGGTTCAATAGGGACTCATTAGAAAAAGTCAATTGAGTTTGAACTGAGACTGAATGCGGTCTATTGAGTGAGTCCTTTACACTTTCAATTGAAACTCAATTCATTTTTTGTAAGGGTAGCAATAAACCGTTTTGCAGATCCGTGAACTTGATTGCAAAAAAAAAGGTACTTGTTCTGGCAGCCTCGTAGGAAAAGATGATAATGCCATAAAGGAATCTTTATCGAAAGCCAGGGTCACACGGCTTATATGTTATACAATTGACAGTCTGCAAACATCAATCATCGCGATATCCATGGCTCGAATGCCGCGTGCCAAGTTTCTCTTTGAAATGGTTTCCATGCAGCATTGAAAGCACGGATATTGTGGTGACTTCGTTCGAATCTGCTTGGAGACTGTTTTTTGTATTATGTATAAACAGTGTGACCCCAACAATAAGGTAAAAAAAATTAATCAACAATGTAGTTTAGTATTACAGAGAGGCAACTAAATATCATTTTAAATGAAGCGATACCGAAGCCAGTATGTGAACAAAGTTCAAGACGGGAAAGATTACATAAACGCTGAAAAGTTCAAATGCTCAAGACACATCAGCAGTGGTGCTGCGCAGAAAACCAGTAACAAACCACCAGGATTCCGGCAGACCCTCCGACCCAAAGCTTACGTCCAGCGAGTTCTCATGGAAGACAAAACCCACCACACGTAATGGAAATTGAAGCGTAAGCTCAACTTAACTGAACATGTAACATTGTCGATCAAGTTTGGTTATATTTATCGTCACTCAACGTTCTCAGTTTGTGAACTGAGAAGAAAGCGAAAAGATCGCCTTCCCCTCGCTCCCTTCGCCCTCATATCTTATAGACGTTCGTCACCACTTGACTGAAACGGCGCCACCTTTGTACGCTGCGGTATGTCGCCGCAACAACAGTACAAAGAGCTCCTACAGCAGGCAAACATTGATGGCGCTTCAGTCGTCTGGTGACGAGCGCAGGGATGAGAGGGAGTCCAGCCACAGCCTTGGGCTCCTGCAAGCAATCATCTATACGAGTTCGCCAACTGGCAGTATATCCTGTAACGTTGACATATAAGCGCCTTCACTGCACGTTGCACAAAGTAAAATAGTTCAAAGGGGGGAAAAAGTGTTTGCAATGTGAAAACCTGTTACATTTATCGACGCCGCTTCAATCGTCTTTTTTTTTTCTTCATTGATTGAGGACGAGACAAACTTTACTTTCTAAGTTCACTTTTGTATCGATTTCTTCTTTTTCTGCGCACTTGAAGGACCGTATTGAACCGATTTATCAGCGGAAGTCGATTTGAGCAGGCGCTAGCCCGCGGAAGAAAAACTTGACGCGGTCGATGGCTTCACATCTGTTGCCATCCATCGGCACATTCACTTTATTGCTTTCTCAGGCGTCCGAAGAAGTGCCGCCTTTAGTTTGTGTCGTTACTTTGCCTTTTTTTTTTCCCCTTCAGTTTTTATTCGCGATCCTTCACGGTGTCACCCAGCGTCGCGCCCGAGTCCCGTCCTCGAAGTTTTTCGAAGCAATATCGGCTTAAGTGGATTAGGGGGTTCGAGCAGAAACACTGGAGGCATGTTTAGGCAGTATATCAAGCAGTGTTTTCTTTGTTTGAGTCTTTTGTAACGGGCTGCCGGAGGTAATTGAACTTTGGGTTTAGCTTGAAGCGACGCGGTCACCGGCTGCTTGACTTCGGGACAACGTCACTGGAGAGAAAGAAGGTAATTTGTGCCCCGCGCTTTAAAATGGCCTCTTTGAAGCTTCGAGGACCTCGAGGTACATACCTCATTTAGAAGAGTGCACCCAGTGTTTTGTCACGTGTATGATCGTGAACGGTTGAAGGGTGAAATGACATAGCCAGGCTGATACCCTCAAAACGTAGCGTCGCGTCATTCGCAACGCATGACTGATCTAGCCGAAGGGAAAGTACGGCGACGCGCTTCTTTTTCTGCAGTTGATTACCTAGCCTGAACAAGGAAAGTTGTGATGTGGTACGTTCGCGGCACGTGGTTGGTGTCTAATTAGAAAAGAGGAGCTATAGAGTCCTCAGCGCCTAAGGATGCAACAGAACAAGGAGTGCAAAACAGGCCTTTGGTAATTCAAAGCTAGTGGGCCACATAACTCGAAATGGATAACCAGTTAACCTGCGTCAACGATCGAGGGAATCTGTCATCGCACGTCAACATGAATACTGGAAGACTAAAGAAGCAAAGAACACGAGCAATGCTAGATGGTTTAGAAAAAAAAAAAAAACGTAGACTTTTATATTGTTTCTGTCGGGGGTATGATTTTACGCCAGCTCGACTACTTTATTAGTAATTAATAATTTAATGCCATCATTATTATTTAATTAGTTCACTCGTCCAATTAATACATTGATTTAAAAATCAATTTTTTATTTGGAGCTGGTGCTGACATAAAATGGTGGCCTTTCTCAAAGTCAGGCACCCGTCGCTGACCAGCTCCAAGCTATAAGTACCTGCTTTTATCACACCTCGGAACGCAGTCAGATATCTGAAGATTCGCAAACAAATAGAAACAAGCTAAATGCACACAATGACCCCCGCACTTTGTGCGCTGAAATATTGTAGTCGGTGAAGGCATAGAAAGCCGACGAATGCCACGACGGAGCACTTGCGGCGTTGCTTGACTTAGTCCCGTCGATTCGCAGCGTCGGGGCTGCGCTGACGCAAAATATACAGATGCGCTTCGCTGAACATATGCGACTGGTACCCACAAAGGGAGTACTCTTCACATATCTCGTTGTACGTGCGGAAAGCACGTGACGGCGGAGCCTCTTCCAGAAATACACAAGAAGAGGACGACCTATGCTCCGACGTGGAGCCCGCATTCTAACCCAATTTTCTCCTCGTCCATCTTCCGGCAAAGTGAGACCATCTCCGCTGCCGCTCAGATTGCATTCCCGGTCGGCGTCGTCTCCGCGGCGTGCGCCACCTTATATTTAGTAAGGGACCGCGGGCGCGGACAAAGACACGGGAGCTTCCCCCTCGCCCGCCGTACGCCACTGTAGTCGCCCAACCCCTCGACTTCCGGTGACGGTTTCAGAAGGTGGAAGGGTGTCACAATAGCCGATGTGGGCCCCCTCCGCTTTTAGTGGACAGTTCGGTGAGAATAATTATCTGGCAAGAGACGCTGCGTGTACACCGCTGTCAAAGATACTGGAGGTGCAAGCACCTGGTTTTCTTTATCCAATTATTGTATATTCAATTCACACGGCCAGCACAAAGGCACCTTTACTATAGGTCCCTTCGCAGTCGGCGAATCAGCCCGCGGTCCTGGGTCGTGAGCACATGCCACGCATGGCGATTTGAGACGCAGACAATAAAGGTGCCACAGCTAAAGGCACCTTTATGATCTTGTGGGATAAAAATATTAGGGTGTGGGTATGCTTATTATAGCCTGAACTTTATCTGCCTCAACGGGCGACTTGTCTCAGCTGCAGATGAGAAATTTAGCCAGTGCAGTGCAATCGCTAGTTTGGGGTCTTTAACGTACATCACGCAGTAATGATACACAACCGCACGCCAGTACGATGCTCCTCCAGACCAAAACGGGCAGGGATGGGGATTGAACCCAGGATCCCTGGGTTCTACAGAGCGATCTTTCGGTCCACGTTCTCTGAGCTTGTGTGCGCTAGCCCACTTGGACAAATCCTTTTTCTTTTTTCTTCAATGTTCGGCCAACGATCTCCCTTGTGAATAGGGTATCAGTGCACAACGCTGTACGAGCGTGTGGCTTGATCTTTCATTTCATTTGTACGTGCTCTCGCACAAATGAGACAAGGTGAAGCCAGGCGTTCGCGGCAGCAGCTTTGATAGGATAGATTGTACGTAAGCATGAAACGAAGTACAGTGTCCTGAACTTCCACGAGAGCGCGTGGAAACACGTCGCTAGATAAAGTCAATCGCTCGCGCAAGCAGCTTTGACAGCGTAGTACACTGCGGATGAAGTGGAATACTACAGAAAACGCGTGAGTGGAGTAAAACAAATTCTCGCTTTTTAATCTCCTCTATTAAAAAAAAAAAAAACTGTTTCACCTTGAGTTGTACCGCAGGAAAGGCTACAAGCGCGAGCTCCTTGCTCTAGGGCCCATCTCGACGGCACAAGCTCTCGTGCACCAAGGGCAGCTGCCGACGATATGAGCTCGTGCTTCTAGCCTTCGCTGCGGTACAACATAAGGTGAAACGGAGTATAGCATTGATGCGTTTCACAACTACGACAAACTAACAAGACAAGGAGGCCGCGATCAGCGATGAAAGGACGGATCGAGTGTCTCAGGGCCAGAAACTGAGAGTTAATGCTTATACTCCACCTCACAAACTTCTGCAGTACAAAGGCACAAGGACGACGGCGTGGCTTTGGAAACTGCCTTCTATGCATGAGTTCTCGTACAACCAGAAGCATTCCGCTGAGCTAGGCCCACGTACTTGTGCCTTTGTCTTTACTGGAGACATTTGTGGAAACGAGTTTAGACAGTATGTCACTTTGGGAGAGTCAGTCGGTACGCAGCGCCACTCCGTGAAATCCAGTGGTTAGATGGCACCACTGCATGTGCACCACCACTGATGACCATGCATGGACTGACATTGGCGGACAAATCCTGTTAAGAAACCAATTGTTATAGAAATGCCCAGACACACAATAAACGCAGCTTTTCCTTCACAAGAACTATGCATATATCACTCAGTGATAAATGTATCGGCAAACTAGTTGAAGTATCGCTACATATGTCAACCCCGCCGTTTTTGTTACCCCATCACCTTATGATGAATCGAGAAAACGCTTGTTATTGATTTAATTATCTGAGACTGTGAATTATGAGATGAAAAAATACGCGAACAGTAATTTTGTGAGCTCCGATTACAATATTAATTGGCTTGTGTCATTTTAATGGTTCGCCTTAAACTACTGCGTGTTTTATAGTGCTAGCTGGCCTGTCACCGTCAAACTTCCCAGTAATTGACAATATCCGCGTACGTTGACTCAAATTTAAAAAAAAAATAACCAAACATTTTTTTTTACGTCGTAATTGTGAAGTTTGCTATGTCTTTTTTTTTTTTTTCTTAGAAGCTAGACATGT
This sequence comes from Ixodes persulcatus, assembly GCA_013358835.2. Classification (NCBI taxonomy): domain Eukaryota; kingdom Metazoa; phylum Arthropoda; class Arachnida; order Ixodida; family Ixodidae; genus Ixodes; species Ixodes persulcatus. Next base: position 619,133 of record JABSTQ010010691.1, on the reverse strand, counting down.
CGCTTTTTGTTTTATCTCGAGAGTAAATGTTACAGCTTCAATATAGTCCAAGAACTTGATGAAGGACCAACTTCACTTTAAAAAAAGTTAGTTCTCGGAAGGCTGTTCGACACGCCAAGAACTTTTTCAGCTCGTGAAGAACGGTTTTGCCTCAAGCACTATTGCCCCCTGGCGCACTAGAAAGGCAACCGGGCGATGAAGAACACTTTCGCATCAAAAAAGGAGCTTGACAGAACCATTTGTATGTTTTTCCCGAAGAACCTGTTTAGGAGGTGCTTAAATAAACTTTTTTAGTATTAAAAATATGGACAAGCCGAAGAATACATCAACGATATCGTTAACATAGCACCAAACGTCAATATATACATCAATGATATCATTAACATAGCAGCAAACGTAAAGTTTATCATTTACGCTGATGACACCAGTCTCTTTTTTTCAGCTAAAAATTGCAATGAAATTTCTTGTGTTGCTAATAAAACCATAAAAAGTCTGAAAACCTGGGCTAATTCGAACAATCTTATCATAAATAAGAAAAAAAAAACAAAAAAACTAAGGTAACTTTTTTAGCCCCAGAAATAGGAATATCATCCTAACAAGCGACATTTTCTTAGACTCGTGTCTAATCGAAATAGTAAACACATTTAAAATTTTGGGGGTAATTTTCTCAAAGCACATGTCTTGGACCGAACATGTGGACTATTTAATTTCTAAACTTGCCAGAATAACTGGTATGGTACATAGACATCGTCATATTCTTCCTATTGGAGTTAAGCTGATTTCATATAACTCATTATTTTTATCTCACCCGAACTACTGTCATCTAGTCTGGGGTACCTACCACAAAAACTAATCTGCAAAAACTATTTTTACTGCAGAAAAGAGTGCTAAGAGTCATATGCAACGTGCCATATAATTTTCACACTAACGATCTTTTTGTTGGGCTGGGTGTTCTGAATGTATTTCAATACTATGATTTTAGACTGTGTGTAAAATATAAACAGAAATAGCGAGATATAAACAGCTTTCTGATACGCTTAGCATCCCTCAGAAACAAACCTATAACATTTTGGACTCGCCATTCCAATTTCTGGGTAGTAGATGCATCTCGTACTGACTATGGTTTACAGATAATTCAAATAACACTGCCAACGTTTCTGAACAAAATGATCCGGTCTAATTTCGATATAGAATCCTGTAGCATGTGTGATATTAGGAGACACTTTCTATCAAAGTAATTATGTGATTACACTGACTCCCTCGTAGGTGTTTTTCTTTTTTGTTTGCTCTTTGCTTTGATATTAGGAGATATTTTTCTATTCAAAGTAATTATGATTCCCTCTTAGATGTTTTCAGTTTGCTCTTTGCCTTTATTGTTTTATTTTCCTTTACATAATTTCTTGTGTGCTTTTGCAACCTATGTGTACCTGTGAGGGGGCTGAGGACCAGTCAAGCTGCTTAGACAGCTTTTTTCCTCAGCTCTTACCATATTTATATGGTAAATAAAGCTATTATTATCATTATTATTAACCCCTAACCGTTATTTCACGACAAGATTTTTTTTTAGAGTGCATGTTTCTTAAGACAGCACGGGAAAAGAAGTTCGGTTAAAAATGAAGGCCCTTCCATTGTTAAAGACGTGCGCGCAAAGCGGAGTTGTGATTATAACTGAAGCAGCCTGTGCGTTGCCGAAGCAACAAAGAAAAAACCCCGACGACGCAAAATCACTCGCTCGGAAGAATGGCTTTGCGCGCGTGCACGTGCAATCTCCCAAACCGGAAACCGGTCGAATGATTGCCGAAAAAAAGTAAACTCCCTGGCGCCCGAGCGTCGGGAAGGGGAGGGGCCTTCCTGTCAAAAATAAAGGGGCCCGTGAAGTCTTGAACAATACACGCTACTGCGTGTAGTTTATAGACCCATAAAAGAATTCACTTAAATATTAAAAACAAAAATATGAGGCTCGATTGTGAGCAACAGTGTGCTGCAACTTGTAAAGTGTGTGCACTTGAAACCGAGCGTTAAAAACAAAATTCTCGTGTAACAAAGTAGGCTGTTTTGTTTTACATTACTCTGATTTTTTTTCGCTCAGGGGGAATTATGGAAACTTACAAATTGCTTGCTTACGCAATCAAATCTGCTGTTAATCCCCTGGCGTAATTTTTCCATTTTTCGCGATTCGACTGACTCCCACTGATGTCACACGTGACAAATCATTTGTGAGAAAAGGGGCTAGCTATATACTCCGTTGCAGGAGCCACCCCAGCCAATTCAGCGCTGTGAATATGTCACGTGACTACCGCCCCTCGCGCGTCGCTGCACTCCTCCCGAAGGTCACGTGACAATCACACCGCATTAGATAAGCTCCAATGGCGCGTAGTGTCTACTGCGGTCGAATTTAGTATTGAACGGCTTGCCGTTCAATGCTTAGGGTTGAACAAACACTCTCGTGCTAGCCTTTGAACTCAGGAAGTTTTAGCAGATCGTTCCGATGACTCCGACAACGATACTCCGTCGACACCTCTGCACATGCATCTCTACCGGAGAACCGAAGGTATATCCTGCCTTTTTATACCTTCGGAATTAAGGTCACAAAAAAAAAAAAGGGGGGGGGGGCGAGTTTTGATTGAAGCGCACAAGCCTTTTCCCCTCATCCAATTCCCTCTCATACTTACGCCATGATTCCGAGACGCTAGAACCAGCCCACAAACGCAATCAGGCCTGCAGTCAAACGGGAAAAACCTCCTCTTTCACGAGTCTCGCCTCCGAGGTAAATCGACTTCAGCGGCCCACTGAGGCAATCGCATCTAAGTGGTCCAAAGCCACTCAAAGGAGTCTGATGAGATCGAAACGCAATTTCCTCCACGAAACCACCACGTCGACCCTCCAGTCCCTTGGGGCGAGGCACGTGCCCACCTCAGTTTGGGGTGTCCTTTCGAGCGAAGGCTTCAACTCTACCTTAACTTGAACTGGAGCACGATGTACAGACGTTTGCAGACATGGATTCGCCCCCCCCCCCCTGGTGGCCCATGCATGCAAGCAGGTGCAGCACACGCGTGAAGGTAGCTTTGGCAGGCCTGGACTAGCACGCGTTAGCTCACATGTGCAAGAACATGGCGGCGGCCAGATGTCTTGTTCGCAATCGGTTATACACAGTGGACTGGAGTAAAGGCGTTCGGACGGCCTATCAGATGCGGCGCCACCTCGCAGCGCTATCCGTGTACGAATGCTGGACACAACAACATGGTCAGGCCACCGACATACAAGCGTGGGCGTATACTATAGCCCCTGACAGAAACGCAGGACACGGCTTATTACCTTCACGCTTTCTGCTTCGGGATTTGTTCCACGTCGTTCTCATTTCTCAATGCCGCGATCTGATTGGTTGCAGGGCGATGATGAAATGCTCAGGACTCGCCACACTCTGCGGACCATGAGACTATAGTTGTTTATGTACCAACTGTGGACAATATGAGCTGAAACACGCAATCTGGACTTTTCCTGCGACTGGGGTCCCCGCGAGCTTTTTCATTTCTATCAATTTGTTTATATGCCCGAAGTATGAGACTTCAACTTCCCATTCCGTACCTAGTTCTGACATCGGCTCTCTGAAAACCTGACAGGTACATACATCAAATAAGCACGAAGGGCTACTTCATTTCAATATTGTCCCGATAGTACACAGTATACGCCGGTGCAAAGAGTTAATTACCCCACCCTGAATGTGACTTCTCTTTTCAGAGGCTCTATCTTGACTCGGGAAAAAGTTGCAGTACCTTAATTACCATACTGTGTGCGAGGCATATGAATGAGTCATTGAATAGACCTAGTACTGAAGAGTCCGCAGGCTGTATAGCTTAGTAAATGAGCCTAAAAGATAGATTATACACTTTAGGTGTGGCGTAATTCACACCACACCTAACGCTGCACGACTGTACATGTTTGCACGTTTTCTGTAGTGTTTCGCTCCATGTCTCTGTGGGTTCTTTTTTTTATTAGTGTTCTTCGGTGCCTTCCAGACTCATTGCTATGTCTGCTTCAACTTGCGTGTAGTGTGTTAGGCTAAAGCGAACAACATATCTACACGCGGTCGTACCTTAGGCCTTACGTCCGTGCGACCAAATTTCCACACTCATCGTGTTCGTCGAGGACCTTGCCTCAAGACGTGTAGTCAAGTTTTTGAATGGGTTCGGTGGAGCCAACAGAACTCCAGTAATGTAGAGGCTGTACCCCTACACAAATTCACATGTTTTTTTTTTTTACTGCAGAAATACATTACGCATCGCAGAACGCTCATTCTCAGCTCAAATGTAGCGCTAGCGGTTCGAACCAGATGCCAAAGTTTAGGCACTAACCACTATTTTATTCAAAAGTTACACGTGATTTTTTTTAAATTTTTATAGGACATACGGCGGCAAAAATGAGCCGCATTTTCTCATTGAAATTTCCAGAAAATTACGTATAACTTATACGATAACGGTTAGTGCTGAAGTTTTGGCATCTGTTTCGGACCTCTACGCTACATTTGGTCAGAGAATGAGCGTTCGGCGATGCGTAGTTTATTTTTGCGGTGAAAACCAACAACACTATTTTCATATTTTCTTTTGAGACACGTTGCACTGGTTTCAAACGCCACTTCTACACAACCCTAACGACGATGATCGACGGTAAATAAAGACAATCTGGAAATCATTAATTGGCTTTTTATTTATTTGATCAGAAATTTAAATTAAATTTAAATAATTAACAGCTATCTGAAATTTTCGGCAACATCTGCATAGGTCCTTTTATTAGAGTAGATCGTTCTGATAACTCCCGGTAACCATACCCGATACCTGCCGGTGCGTTTTCACACGCCTCGCATCGTTATCGAAGTTGTAAAAAAAGGATTTATTATACATAGTTTGTTGCTGGCTAAGAAAAGCAGGGCAAGCCCCTTCCACAAAGCTCCTTGCTCGACATGATTGCTTGGTTTCCTCCTCTCCGGTGTTCACTGTGCTAAAGGGGAAAGAGGACCGGGCTTTTTGGGAGGAACGTCATGGTTTTCTCAACCCGCAACAGACTATCAAGCTTCCTAAGCCATCTCAAAACACTCCCACGATAGCCACTCTATACCTAATACCGCTTACGCCGCGGTCCAAGTCAAAGAGCAGCAAGCGGTCGCGGCAGCGTGGCAATCGCATTTGCGGTCGATTCCACGGGCAGCCGGCTTTTTTGAAAGAGCTACGCCGAGGAGGGCCGCGCTTCCCTGCCAGGGTCCCAACGGAATTCACCCCTTATAGAAACCGCGGGGCGTAGGCAGAACGAAGAGACGTACGGGCCCAGTAGAGCGTTTCGAGCGACGGGTCCAGTGTTTACCGGATGTATTGTGCGACGGAGCCTTTCTCTCCTCCATACTGGTATTCTTGTCTGCGTGGGATGGGACACCAGAGGTCTCGGGGGAAGCCAACACCGACGCGTCAGCGAGAGGAGCGGAAAGAGCGGAGAGGGTGTGGGTGAGGGTTTTATTGAATGGCGCGCATAAAAAAGAAATAAAATGAAGAAAAAAATTCTGGAAGCGGATGCTTGATGTCGCCCTACCCCAAGAAGGCTGCAGCTCTGATTGGGTTATTAAGGAAATGAATGCAATATACCGATCGAGAACGACAGGAAGAAAGAGAGAAAAGTTTGCGAAGAAGAAGAAGATAAGTATATGTTAATCTAAAGTTCTAAACTGCAGTTTTGATTGGTTAACCGTATTTTGGATGGATGACTCCATGGGTGTGTCTGCACAGGATGTAATGACGCGGTGAATGTATACTGACGCGAAAGATGTAATGACACGCGAACAATTACTCCACTAAGCAACTGCATCTACCCACGAAAGATGTTCGTGCCGCTAAAGTTAGTGCACTAAGCTATCAGACTAATAGTCTTCATGACATCATCTTTCCAATTTAAAAAAGAAGATAAACAAGAAAAACACCGCCGACCACTTTTTTAGGTTGTTTGTGTATGTGGTATAACCACATCCACAAACATATCAACAGATCCATCGAGTTATAGTATATCCCCCGAGCAAACTTCATTTGCAGAAGCTAATGGCTTCATGATTGGATTGGATCGTTGGATGTGTTTACGCGATACGTAATGTTTTGAAATCCCATCTCATTTCAACATTATTTGGTATTCTGTGTCACTTAGTCACCTACGCATCCCCATTATTCGGCGTTTTTATTTGAATAAAGTATCATAATTCACACGGGGTAGATGTCAGCATTGTGGCATTTTGGCTACTCAGACTACATTGAACGCAAGAATAATCCCAAACAAATATGTTTTTTTTTTTAGCTTTCCTCATTCAAATAACCTTGTAAAATATCATGAAATTAAAAAAAAAAATTGGATGAGGATCCTTTTTTAACGGACATTGGTAACACCGAGACACTGAGGTCCCCTCGCTTGCTATGCGCACAGCGGTCAGTCGCCCACGAGAGCATGAAATCTCTAGACTTAGAAAAGAAGCGGCGAAGCACGTGTTTCACAAGCAGAGCACGTCCCTAGTCCGATCTTAGAGCCCCTCCCCCTCTCCCCTCTATTATATGTAGCTCGAAGTCTGTTCTAGGGTCCCCCACTTTCTGCTTCAAAGCGCTTGCTTATTCACGAGTGAGCGACGAGCAACCAGGCATTGAGTCACGTCACGACACCCAGGGGATTGAAGAAAGGAAGAAACAAAAAACCCAAAAATACTTGAGGTCGTCCGTCCGTGCGGTTTTCGAGGGGGAGAAGTTAGAGATTTGGAGACGCTTGGACGCGCGCTACACTGTACTGGCACGCCTCACTTCAATCTAACGGTGATTTTCGATTGCACGGTACGTTGCAATGTCCGAAGAAGGGAGTCACATTCTGAGGATCAAAAATGCTGCGCCGTGGACGCTTAAGTCGCGGTCGCACGGCAAATACAACGTACAAAAAGACGGTCTGCAGATACTAGGGAGTTTTAAGGAACAGGTTTTTGCACATGCCGCATACGGGTACGATGGGCCCTCCAGATACGTACTGCGCGTGTGCTACCGGAGAAGACTCGCGCATGCGCAGTTCTTACCGGAGGACCCATCGTACCGTATCAGATGGGGAAAAACGGGTCCCTAAAAACTCCTTAATTCTGCCATCATGTCTACAGACCGCGTCATTTGTGTGATGTAGGAACGGTGTCACAGCGGCTTTAGAGGCTGTTCACACACTCGTGTTTCCTTGTGACTGAGTGCGTTGATGCTCCCTTCTGATCGCTTATACAACCATAGAGAACACACGGACGCCATCTATCGAGTGAACCCTAGAACAATCGCGATTTGCGTATATTTCCGAATTGTATTTTGCGCATCATTCTTTCCTCACGGGCTCGATAACATTTCGATAACGTTTCCAAACGGCCCAGTTCTTTTAGATGGTATATACGCCCATTTGATCTCGCAGGTGCTGCAAAACGTTCACTAGATATAGTTATATACGATTCCACGGGTGACGTCATAGATGACGCCAGCGTGCGAGTGTGTTATTTCGTAGTAAGCGATCAGAAAGGAGCAAAAGGCTGCACAACGTATTCGGTCGCTAACCAGACGCAAGTTTGAGAACCAGTCCTTATAACCAAAGCCGCGAGCTATAAGTAGGATTTGTTCTGCTTCTGTTGAGTTCGCAGTGTACTTATTCGGACTGACTTATTAACTATTTTATTTTGAGCGGAATACACTTGTTCAGAAAGCCAGCAAGACCATTTTAAAGGGCCAATCCGGCGATTTTCTGAAGCTACCCCAGCTAACTATATTTTCTAAATTACTGGTCTTTACCCTTTTCGGTATGCTATCAGGAAATTCGAAATAGTTATTGAGAAATCGGCAAGTGAAAATGGTGCTAAAACCAGCGTTCAAATGTACCCGCGTTTTCCAGTGCCGTGACGTCAGGGGAAGATAGGTTACCAGGGGTGCTATGTTGCGCTTTTTGGACTCCCAGGAGACTTGGAAGAAGGAAGTGACGTAAACGACTAGAGCAAACGCAGATTGGATGTTGACAGAAGAAAACAAAATCAACATCCAATTTGCATTTGCTGCGTTGTTGACGTCACTTCCCTCTCCCTAGTCTCCTGGGAGTCCAAAAAGCGCAACATAGCCCCCCTGGTCGAGCGGGCAGTCTAAAAATGGGCTATGCCGTGCATTTGTTTCGCGCTCTTTGCACGGGTGCTGGAGCGAGCTTCCAAAACATTCCTTTGACTCAATGAAAACTGCTTGCAATCAGTTGGGAACAACGTCTACAATTCAAAAAGTGAACTCCAGCCTTCCGGTAACATCAGTTTTCATTGTTGGCCGTAGCTTTTTCACTTTGTAAAACACGGTGACGTCCAAAATTGTAAATTCAATAACATCGCTGAAAAAACAATTGGTCGAAAGATATGAGTCCCTATATCAGTGATGTTTGTTGGTGCGACCAGCAAATTTTCAGACAATTCGGGGACTACGAAGAAAACGCCGGAGTAGCCCTTTAATAGATAAACTAATAGCTAACCCGTGTTAAAAAAAAATATCATTTATAAATAAAGAAATATAGAAAATATATGCCAAGTAATTCAAAATTTTCGACTAGTCCCTTCCCCCCCCCCCCCCCCCCTCCGCCCCATAAAATAAAATATTTTTAAACGCGTATACACAACAATAATGAAATGCCTCTTTTTGCCTGTACGTATGTTTCTTCGTCTAATTTCCATATATAAAATTTACCGACTAATGTTCTTAACGTATTACTGAAAGCATGGCCATGCGGATGCATAATTAATGCCTGACTACGATGCATCATTAAAAAAAAAAAACAAGCAATAAGAGCGTCCTATTGAGGCGATTTCCGGTGTCTACAGCTGTGACTAATAAACTGCAGACGGACGTCGAAGTTACTAACACATAAACCGAAATCGAGGCGCCGTGATACATTCTTCGCGTAGTCACTTCCTCGCTCCAAGTACTGTCTGCGCCTCCTTTCCCCACCTCCCACCCTTCCAGACCCCGATCTCCAAGTCACGTGAAAGCTCCGAGACACAAACAGAGATAAACACACGTCGCAGCCCCGGGAAATTGAGACGACCAACTCCGCCGGCTTTCTTTCGAGACACTGCGAACTCCCGAGGCACCGAGCACGCGCACCAGTCACAAAGGCCCCTCTTTCAATACCCCCTTACCATCCGGTGCCTAGCGTGTGCCATATAGGCCATATACTCCGTTTACCCCTAAGCCGACAGTGCGGTGGGAGCTAGGCGTTCGCCGGACCAATGAACCGCCCCCCTTTCATCACCCGATCCCTCTCTCTACGCCTGGGCATGAGCGGTGGATTCATCAACAAGCAAGAGATCAGTGTTGGACACTTACTGAAAACAAGCAACGCGTTACCGAGATTCGTTACCGTCCCGCAAATATATCGTAATACCGTTACAGTTGCCTACTATAATCTAACGAGGGTTACTTTCGCGTTTGCTTTGCGGTAGTCCGAATTTCACTATTATTGTTTCGCGACAGTATGGAGCGAATATAACTCTTGCAACGTATGCAGTGTTACGGAGGGATTTCAAAATATTTTTATTATTCTGTTCATAAAATTCGTAGAATGCAGCGAAGTCTCGATGGCGGGTTGGGCCTTTACAGAAACTGAAAACTTGGCGGACGTTAACCTAAAGTAAACAAGTAACACACAGCTAATAACGTAGTTTGTTAAACTAAACCGTAAAATAGTAACGATATTACTTTACTCGTCGTTTCGGATCTCAAGTACGCCCTTACCTTATAACGCGTTACTTGTAACACCGCGAAAGATCGAAAAACGTACGACTGGTCCAACGCGCACGTACTTTCCATCCCACTGTCAGCTTAAAAGGTTCAACCGAGCTCGCTCTCTCATCACGATAATGGACCACCCCGAACCCAAAGTTGACTCAGTTCCTTCCCCGCAAAAGGAAGCTGCTTCTCCTGCCGCCACCGCTGCCAAGACAAAAACATTTCGTCCACAAAGCCGCTCTTTGAAAACCCAAACCCCCAAAGGCGTCCTTCATCGTACCGGGGGATAACTATCTCTTGGTGCACGAGGGACCCGTGGCAGATTTCTCGAATGTTTACCCGGAAAACTCGAGCCGGGCTGCTTGGGGCACGCTATCTGTCACCGTAGATTGACCCTCAAGTGTTGATCCCGTGCGAGTGATCTGGAATGGTTCCCAAACGTGAGAGGCCCCACTTCTTGGGGGGAAGGGGGGGTGGGGGTGTTTATTTGCATGCTCTCTGAGCATTTCGCTCTGGTAGTGCGCTGGATCGTCGAGAGGCTTAAAACGACCCAGCATTAAACGTAATTATGTTATGTGTACGTTTAGAAAGCCGGAACTTGGATAGCCTTAGTGGCCATCTCAAATCTCTTGTGTAGATAACAAGCGCCTGGAGCTTTCGTGCCATCGCTCAAGATGCAAATAGAAAATCTCGAGATCTTACGTGCATACATTCCTAGCTACATCAAGCTGCTCGTATGTTTCTTCGTTGTAGAGACTCAACCGAAACTTCCCACCGCTTCTTCGTCATTCCTTCGAGGAGGCAAGGCGACGACCTGTCATAAGCCAGCAGGGCTAGACCCGCCAAGTGCCCAGCCAAATCTAAACGAGAACTTCCTGTACTCACAATATAGAGCTTTAGTGCTTGTGTTTGCTCGTATACGCAATACTAAAGCTCACTAATGTTTGCTGACGTCGCCTACACAGAGCCACACCCAGCCAGTATTACACGTGCTATGCCTCTAAACGGCGTCGTCGTCGTCGTCTATGTTACAATTTCAAGATGGCGGCGCCCTTGCGAAGAAGGTCTATATATGGCTTGCATTGACTCCACATCAGCTGTCATTATGGTGGTCTTGATGATGTGCGAGCACCTTCTGCGGCATGCATTTTGCACCACCGAATTTATTCTCGTCGACAAGAACAAGCAGGAAGACCACCAGCCTAGTGCGATGACAGTACGCGCAAGTCATGCGCGGAAAAGAACTACACGCAAGAAAATGGTGAGTTGGGCTAGTTGGTTCATTACGTATTAAAAGAGCCAAATAGACGGACACAGTAAGAATGGTCAATAGCGCCTTAGGTTGTTAATCCTTCGTCTGACCTTGTTATTGGTGCTTTTAGTATACGGAACTACGCGCAGCTGCAATTCGCGCATGGCTCGAGGGAAGACGTTTGCAATTGCACTCTTAGCAAAAAGGTCCTAGTACATACTAACTATAGGTTAGTAAATGATTGCCATATATGTTACTAACCTCTTATTACCTTCAGTTAGTAACGGGGGCTTTCGCAACACTTAATAACCAAGGAAGTTAGAGACAGGAACTTGTTGATTTGAAGACCCAGGAAACAGCGTTCGCAACGTTAGAAAAAACAAAATGGTAAAAAAAGGGAAACGAGCTCCACGCTTGCCGTCGGCAAGCGCAGGCCCCCAACCTCGTTTGCATACTTGCCACCCTGCTGCTCTCTTCTTCGCTGGTGCTCGACCAGTTTGGTCTATTTACAACAAACTATAGTTCGTTTCACCTTATGTGCGAGCGAAGCCGACGCTACAAGCGCGAGCATGCTGCTTGTAACAGCGCCTGTAGTGCAGGAGCGCACGTGCGAAGCAGGAACGCTGAGAGCGTTGGGCTCGTGCTTCTAGCTTTGACTTCGCTCGCACATAACGTGAAACGAAGTATAGCCTCATCCACAAAACCTGGCGGAAACCAGTAGAACAGTATACACCAACACAGTGTTTACAAACAAGCCCGCTTTGCCCACACCAGGTGTGGGCACTGCGCCTGCGCAGAAACCAAATTCGAGAGGAGGGAAGCGTCTGCGCATGCGCAGTACCGGCAGCAGCGCCACCGCAGTGGCGTGACGTCAGTGAGTCGAGTTGGTCTATAGAACCGAACAATGGCTGTCGTGAAAAACCTAGTTGCCACCTAGCGCAAATAGATTGATGGCGCTAGCTTTTGCCCAATTCAAAAGCCACAAAAATATTTGCATTGCTTGCGCGCTTAGCACTGCATTTCCTACACCTTGTGCGATGCACACATTACACGCGCGATATGGTTCAGCCAATCGGTTGAACCTAATGGCTACCAAATCACATGCAGGGATCCCACGCACAAACGGAGCACACAAAAATATTAACATGAACGCAGGCTGCACAGATCACTCACTCCGTCGATTGCTCTTCTGCCTTTCACACGCGCCATATTAAAGCACGCCTTTCCTGAATGATAACCTCAGCAAGAAATACTTCTAAAAAAAATGCTGCTTCTTTTCTCACCAATGTCATTCCTCAAAACTGGTTTTGAATAGTCCGAGGGATGAATTTCTTAGTTTTTCGACACACACACTTAGACAGTCGACCTGGAACCTCTGCGCTTCCTAGCCGATGTTTTTGGTTCTCCGCATAGCTCCACAGCAACACTATACTCGTGGACAGCTTTTTGTGGCATTTCAGAAGTAAAGAGTGCTCGTGCTTAGCTTTGATCGGCGTACAAGATCCTCGAGCGCCCATGCGCCCATAGCTTTGCCTGCATTGCTAAAGTAACTGGACACTGGGAAGTTAGCGTCAAGCTGCACGTACGATTGCCATTTTGGTTCATGGAATGAGCAGTTCCTTCTTTATCTCTCACTTCTTGGTGAGCCGATATAAAGTCACTGGTCATGGGTAGCTCTAAAGATACGTTTTCTTTATACCTATATTTTTCTATCCACACACCTGTAAAACAAGCGTACCCTCGGCATCAAACATGACTTGAGTGCGGGAGAGCTGAGGTCCGGACTGCGCGTGCGACATCTGCCGGCGGACGCTGGACCCGAGATAGCGCACTTCTGAGCCTGCGCCGCCATTGCGCAGCGCTGGGCAGATGCCAATGTTTGTGTTGACCCTTCTGCAGACTCCGCCGGCCACCAGAGGAGTGAATTAAAGCAATTTATCAAAAGTGATGATGATGATGATTGGGGCTTTATGGCACAAGAGCAACTTAGGCCATATTGCGCCAAACACAGGTTTTTCCAAGGGGCTTAGAGGTGTAATCTAAAAGAACTGCCAGCTACAGCTGGTGTAGAAGGCCAGTTTTATGGAGGAAATTTAAAACTCGATTGAATGATACCAACGGTTGATCGCCAAGCAGAAAATATGAATGAAAGGGTAGGTGATCTCGAAAAAGTTCTGGAAAACATTATCGGCGCTCTTGGTTTAAAGCTTTGCAATGCCACAGGATGTGCAAAACAGTCATAGCTTTCCCACCGGTGTCGCAAAGTTTAACATCCTACCACAGAGCAGGTGAAAATGGGTCAAACAGGAATTACCGATTCTTAAGCGGCAAAGAACTTCAACATGACGGCCTTTATGGAAGGAACTCTCCCATACCCCCAGCTTGGGCTTGATAATGAGAAGCTTGTTCTCTTTTTCCATGTTTCAGTCCAACTGCCATGACTTCATAATCGATTTCTGTATGATTAGTTTCAGGTCTTGGTGTTGCAGGCCAAGAGGCAGTTTTAGACACTCTTTCGCAGAGACAGCAAGCAAGCCTGCTTTCTCATTGCCGGAAATACCCACGTGGCTCGGAACCCAGCAGAATTTGATCAGGTGCCCTAGTTGAAGTACTCGGTTTAAGCGTACCCGAAGAGATTGCACGAGAAGGTTATTGCTGTCCGCTAAGGACGAAACGGCTAGAAGAACGTTCTGGGAATCGACAAACAGAATCGCTTTCATGGTATTGTTCTCCAATAAATACTCAACAGCCATTAAAATGCCGTACAATTCAGCAATAAAAAAATATTTGCAAGAGTGAGGAGTTGTCGAACTTTCCTGAAGTTAATGGAATAAACCGCACTCCCCACAAAAGCTGATGTTTTCGATCCATCAGTGTAAAAATGTGAGTAGTCATTGTATTTCTGTTCCAAATCTGGAAACTCCGGCTGAAGAACAAGCGGAGAAATAGCTTTCTTTCTGTACATGGACAGTGACCAGTTACAAGAGGTTGACAGAAGGGCCCAAGGAGCAACTCTCTCATTGCTCCTCAGCAAAGCAGCTTCACTAAAAAGGAAAAATGAAGCGATGTTGCCATGCTCCGAAATCTGAAACTCAGGGGCCGAACAATACTCGGCTTGTTTTCAAAGAGTCGGAAGGATGTAGAAAGTTGGAGGGTTATCGAAAGTGCAGAGATAACAAGCACTTGAACTGGTAACGGTGAGGAAGCACACACGCGAGCAAGGAAATGCGAAGCTTCCCGCGCACACCATGAGTAGTTTCGCGCGACTACGGAAGCAAGCTCGCGAGTTCAGCGGCTAAATTCCTCTCAGAAGAACGTGCGATAATGCGGAGCCGGCGGCGCGTGAGCCCCCACACCGAGCGCCTTTGGCTTCGCAGCCTCGAGGCAACGAGCGCTCCTGTGGCGGCCGGCGGAGTCTGCAGAAGGGTCAGCACAAACGTTGACGTCCAGCGCTGCACAATGGCAGCGCATGCTCAAGGGCGCGCTATCACGGGCCCAGCGTCCGCCAGCAGATGTCGCATTCGCAGACCGGAAAGCACCGCTGCCGCGCTCTACATGGGTTTGACGCCGAGTGTACATCTTCGTATCACGAGCGACCTCAGTGTTTGGAGGCATTGAAAAATAAATTTCCTGCCTTGAAATACGCAAGAAGATAACTCTTATTGTAAGAGATCTGGTGAGATAAGCATGATTTATTATTTGATTGCATACACAATGCCAAAGACGCTTATATTGGCGAGGAACGCTTTCTGTACGATGATGCTCCATAGCAACCTTGGCTCGGCTGCAGGTTCAGAACGACCTTTTCGAGGCTTCAAAAATTTAAATCGATCAAAATGGCGATTTTCATGGTAACTGACACCGAGCAGCCAATCACCTTGCGTAGTTTTGTCGACTGTATGTTAGTATTTGTCTGTTTCTGGCTAGCAGGCAGGAAAGACATGGGCGCTACTTTCCCACGATCCAGTGACTCTATGCATACACAGAAAGTTGTCCACGAATGCAGTAACATTTACTATCCCGACTTCCTTGGCTAGTAACAAACGCATTTACTTCCTTTGGCGTATTTGAGGTAGTAAACATCTAGTAAAACGGCAGTAACCGCGATAGAGATGTAGTAACTGCTGCCGATACTATTTACTATTTATTTTGTCTAAGTGTGTGCGTCCTCTGGGCGCCGCCATCTTGCTGCTGGCGTGGGTATAGATCGTCCGATAGACAAGCCTCGTTTAGGCGTGCCCAGGGTTGCCAGACTGGCGCCAAGCATTTTTCGTCCACGGTGGCCAGACTATAGCTTTTGAAACGTGGTTCTACGCAAACGTCTCTACTTCCGCTTGTCAGTTCTCAGCAGGTTATGCAAAGCATTAGGGCAAAGCTTGAAACAACCATGGACCCTTTTCATAAGCGCGTGCCACCTAGTGGATGTTTTGACACTTATCGTAGTCTGCCATTGTTCGAACATGGCGCCACTCTCAGCACGCATTCGACACGAGGCCCGCCTCAGCGTTCGGCAAGGATTTGGATTGAATTCCACGCACTTTGCCCAAGAAATGGCTACCTCCAGTGTTACTTCGTTGTGTTTTTGAAAATGGTCTGTTGGCCACTGTCTTGTCTTGGGAATCGACATATGACATTCTATCATAAAAAAAAGAAAAAAAAAACACATTTCACGGTGTTTTCTGAACTAAATCTACGGCTACAAATTAAAAGTAAGTGAAATCAATTTGTCTACTCACTGATGCTTGCACTTTTCTTCAACCTGTTGAATCGAAGTCTCGCAAATACGGACTACACGTGTTTTTTTTTTTTTTTCATTAAAGTACTACGCCGAGCAGCAGCGGAGGAGATAAAATGGCTAGTTGGCCTACAAACGTCGCATGTGTGCCTGCCGGAAGCACTTGAAACAACAATTTGTAAAGAGTCGAGTGGATTTTACAAGGGCGGGACTGACTCAAAACGTGCGTAGGTTGGTAAAATCGACGTCCTGTTATTTCGTTCAACAAAAAATCTGCGAGCTCGACTGACTTATTAGATCATTTGTTTTTAAAATAAAAATTTCAGGATAGTGTAATCGTAACAAAAAAAAAAGCGATAGCGGTGCGTGGTACAAACCCTAAGCGTCTACAGAAAAATAGGTAGTTGCGGTAGGAATTCGGAACGGAACGTTGAAGCCATGTCTATAAGAAGCATTATATTGCAGCCCACCGTGCACAACGCAGCAGAGCCCCGAAAGAGTCATCAAACCGCAATACTTTATAGAAAACAACAAAAACAACTTATATAGAACCCCTCAATTGCACTCCGAAATAACGAAAAATACGCCTAACGTGTACATTGAGCTAACATAAACAAGACTATTTCCTTTTGATCTACATGAGCATCGTACCGGCGTGCGGTCGTGTAATAGCTTTTTCTTCAGGCCTGCTGCATACTACTCTTAAATGTATAGTATTCCACGCTGACTAATGTGCTTGTCATTATTCTTATATATTGTTTTTGTAAGGCCCCTCCCCTCTATATGCTTCCGCCCTGAGGGTAAATAAAATGAGTATATAAATAAATAAATATATAATGTATTTTTGGTGAAAATAAACATTATTATTTCTATTATTATTATTATTATCATTATTATTATCACTAGTGCGAGAAGCGCATTGCAAAGCTCGGAGTTAGCGGTTGTCCAGTACTGGCCACATTTCCCGTCTACGGCGGAAACTCCACACTATCTTAAGCCAGACTATATCTTCCTCCCTGTGTAAACCTACGTATACAACAAATTTGACTCTGACACACGCACGCGCAACAACAACAACAAACCAAAACACTGATGATTTTATGGCGTCCCATTTAAAATATTGGATACCAAGACAAATGGACCGACGAAACCGAAGGCGCAGAGTCTAATTAAAGCGACAGGCTGAGCAGTTCAAACACGAAGTACAAAACGAAGTTGGAAACGTCAATGTACACATTCCACGCCCCGCGCTCCCCAACTTCCGCGATCCTGCTTCCCCGTCAAACCGTCTCTCCCCACGCCCCCCACCAATTTTACTAAATAGGGGAGAGGGCAACAACCAACACCGGGTGCGGAATACCAGCCTAGCCTCGACACCGCGACGATAAATACTCGAGAACGGTCTTCCGAGCAAACAAACTCGCAGAACGCACTCCTGGGGATCGCACCCCCCCCCCCCCCCCCCCTTCCCTCCTATTACCTTGGGGAAGAAGCGGACGCCCTCTTATACCAATGAGACTCTCGCCGCTCCCGCCACACTTTCCAAATGGGAGAGGGAATGAATAAGTACGAGAGGGAGAAGAAAAAGAACGAGGGAGAAACGGGAAGGAAGGGAGGGTAAGACAGTGATGGATCAGGGAGATTCCCTCGGCATCCCAAGTATCGCGTAGTGAAAAAAAGAAAGAAACGAAAGGCGTCCCTTAGGAATTTTGCGGATCTCGGCGTCAGGGAGAGAGCACGGGACGTGAAGGTAAGCAAGTGAAAGTAAGTAAAAAGAAAAAAAAAAAGAAATGGCTAAAGGGAGGAATACAAGAAATAACGTTATAAAGATTGGAGTAGGGTGCTTCCTCCGTAGGACGGAATTGCTGCTTAGAGAGAAAAAAAAAAAAAGCAAACAACCAACAAAGACGAAACCAAACAAAAAAACGAGGCATTCCTCGGCAATTCTATTGTTGTGCTACAACCCCTGGAGTTGGAACGTGATATCAGAAGCCCTCGCGGTGTTTGGGAGGAAAGAGCTGTTTCTAGTAGAACGGACTCCGGGATGTGGTTACCACCAGCGACGCGCGGCAAGGTGTGACTTTAACGAGCGTGTGACTATTAACTGAGCATCCTCTAAAGCTGGAAATAAACCGGTCACCTGCAGTACGTCGTTTCACCTTAGGATGGTCCGCAGCGGGAGCGCTACGAGGCGTTATCCAAGCCAACTCAATGCCGTGTGATGAGTCTCACATGACCGCCAGGAAGGGCGCAGGGGCGACGCGCGAGGCACTTAGTCACGTGATACATTTAGAACGCCAGATTGGCTGGAAATGCCTCCTGGCGTCCTCCGTGGTCCATCGTGAGTTTGCAAGGAGTATACCGGGAAGTCGTGTTCTGATTGTATCTATAAGTGGAGCACGTTACGCGGAGTTGACTGTAGACGTAGGAGCCACGTAAACAGCGGAACGAGGCACTGACCTGTCGGCTTGGGAATAGCGGCGCAACGTGCGATGGAACACGTTCGTTGGATTTGTGCGTGGGTTGCCCTTCGGTAAAGAAGATGGAGTGCCGGCGAAACCCGAAACAATTGCCGACTCGCACGTGCCACGCGGTGGACAGTATACATGTAAACTGGGCCAAAGACCCGTAGCAAACTCGTGGCAGGCTTCATTTCAGGAGGTTCTGTCCATCAATCGGTTTGCAGCTGCAAGCGAAGTGACGTGGTACGCGTTGGTGGACCTGTATCGGCAAACAGTTTGCTTCTTGTTCAAGTTTTTCTAACATTAAAAGTCTACATTACTGTGAGCTACTTAGGATATATAAAAAAAAAAAAAAAATGTGGTAAAACGTGGTAGAAAAAACTTGAGGAGTCTCATGGAAGCCTCAAACTCAAAGAGTCAGCAGACGTTTCGCTAAGAGACTTCGATCCTTTACGTTGACATTTCTTGCAACATGTATCTTTAATATTCGCAATATTAATGTCAGTGGTTCTAACACGACAAATACGCGTTCATAAAAGAAGCTCGAGAAATGTACAAGCGAGATAGGTAGGAAACACCCAAATCTAAACTTCGAGACAGAAAATGCGATAAAATAACATTATTTTATATTCCTTGTCTTAGTGTATAGATCATAATATTTATTAGGTTGGAATAGAAAGCTATGGTCTCACCTCACATACACTGGTCTCTTTTGCGTGTTCCAGCTGTTAAGCGGGAGGCGGGAATTGCTTACACGAACTGATATAGGTATAGGTTTATTAATACTAATATGAAATGACTAGAGTAAAGAACGTTTGGCAACTCATTCGCGTCTCAGTGACAACATTTGATGCCCTTGTGTAAGGTAGCTAAATTTTAACATCCCTGCGAGTGAC